>CM056945.1:34193144-34635845 GCA_029856935.1 Cyclocarya paliurus
CTTGTACAGATTATTTAATTCCGTTGATTCATATATGGTTCTTTTAATGTTAAAAATCCACTTATATGTAAGTGTATTAGGTTTTTAATGAGCATCTCAGCTGGAACAGTCAGTTCTTGGCTGCTTTACTGAGATTGTTATGCTATCACCTTGTTTGGCACGCTTTCAAATCTATCCAGTATCCCTATGTTTTTACTTTTTATTCAGGTGGAAGAGGAAGAGAAACTTTGGAGTTTATGCCACAGATATGCCAAGAAATGGATTTTCATACTGCTTTCATTGTCCTTTATTTGCTTTATAAGGTCAAATAAAAAGGGTAAACAAATAAAAATGATGGATTTTTCACTTCTTTAAAGACTCGTTCGGTGGCATGTTAAGTGATGATAGGAGGATGTTCATTAGAATGGCTTATGACCGGGAATTCTCAACAAGATTAATCTATTTTAGTTGGATAAATGCTATTTTTCATGTAAATGGTT
Source organism: Cyclocarya paliurus (assembly GCA_029856935.1). Classification (NCBI taxonomy): domain Eukaryota; kingdom Viridiplantae; phylum Streptophyta; class Magnoliopsida; order Fagales; family Juglandaceae; genus Cyclocarya; species Cyclocarya paliurus. The sequence goes on from CM056945.1 coordinate 34,193,624, forward strand.
TTATAAGAAAATCACAAAATACATCCATTTATGTGACTTGACTTAATCAATTTAAGATGAAGAATAATATTGTTTTTTTATTTGATATAAAAAAAATAGTTATAGTTAAAGCAAATTAGAGAATTATATTTGAATTTACAAATCAAAGAGAGATTTTAGAAAATCGAAATAAAGCATCCCCACACCAAAAAGAAAAAAAGAATGAAATACGAAGGGTGTAAATGCGCCACTTCACAATGCCCATTAGATTCTCCATCCTCCGACGTCTATGGCTCTTGCCTCCCTCCTAAACCCAAGTGTCGTTCAAAGCCTACACCTTTCCTCTATGTGTTTCCTTAATCCCCAACATATCCTCCTCCCTCTTCTCCTCGCTTTGCAGGGGCCACCCGTTCTCGTCACCCCCTGGTGCCCCTCCAGTTCCAAAGAAAGTCCCATTCACAGTAACGGCTCATGGGCGGACATGGCAGGATCCTTATCATTGGATGTCAGACACCAACGATCACGATCTCTCCGAGTACCTCAGCCGAGAAAACTATTACGCTGAATCTTTCATGGCTGACACCCACCATCTGCAACGCAAACTGTTTTGTGAGATGACAAGCAGAATGCCCACTACCATTTCCACTCCTCCTGAGCGATGGGGACCCTGGTTTGTTCATTTTCCACCAACCCATTTCATCTTTTTGGGAAGTTTTGCCACTTTATTTCCCCATATTTTCTTTTTTGCGAATTTTGTGTTTGAGCGCATGCGCGTCTGTGTTTGTTTTTTGTGATGAGTGGTAATATGTAGGTATTATTTTGACTGGTAGGATGCTTATTGATGCTTCATGGTGTAGAGAACTAAAAACTTTGGATTGTAATGGTCGAGTCCCGAGCGCATGGGTATCAATTGGCCAGCAAAGTTAATTTGTATCATGTTAATATGTGGGTTGAATTCCTTGGAAAGCATTAAAATAAACTTTGCGTCCTTCCAACCTATGATAATTAGGACTTGAGCATTTGTGCAATTAGGACTTGCATTCCTAGGGAGCTCCATAAGGAGAATGCGTGACTGATGAAGATGGTAGATTAATGCCGCTTTCGATAAGATGCAGTTAGTTTTTTTTATGTTTCTGCTTCAGTGGAGTGACTATTCTTTGACTTCTTTTTCTTTTATTTTTTTCCATTTGCATTTGAGCAGGTTGTATTACCAATACATTCCAGAGGGAAAGGAGTACCCGGTTCTGTGTAGGAAGTTACATACTGAGAGAAGTGGCTGGGTGAATTCTTTTCTCCACTATGCACGAAGAGGATTTGAAAGTGAGGAATGTTTGTTAGACTGGAATCAAATTGCAGAACAATATGGCAAGCTTCTCTTAACTATTTAGTGAGAAGAGCACTAACATTTTCTTTCTCATGGATATTTGGAAATTCGGCTTCCTTTTCATGTACTTATATTTTGTAGTCTACTTATTAAAAAAAATGTACTAATATTTTAAGTCTAACATTCTAGCTAGAGTTATTCAAACTTTGAGATATGCATTTCAGTTGCTTAGCCCCAAATGCATGGCTCATTTAATCTGTTTGTGTCAAGGCAGATGACATGATTAATGTTTGATCCCAGATTCTTTCGCTCTATTGAAAATAAAAGAATGTAGAGACTTGCATTTTGAATGAATCACACGTCCATATAAAACTAGCTCAAGGAATGGGGTCATGAAACTCATACCTCGGACCATTCACTACTATTATTTTTTTTTTACAAGTATTCGCTACTATTATTTGGAACACACATATCATCTAAATTGATTTAGTTATAGATTGTATTCGGTTAGTATATTATATATGAGTAATGCTAGGTAAAAGCCTCAAATAAACAAGCCCCATACAAGCCCTTTGTAAACAAATGGGTCCGACTAATAAAAAATAGTTTTTTTTACACTTTTTTTAGGTGGGATCCACTTTTTTACAAGGGCTTGTATGGGGCTATTTGGGGCTTGTACAAATCATTTCTCATTGTGTGTGTGTGTGTGTGTTCCTTTTTTTTTTTAAAAGAATGCTAAAATATAAATTATATTGGTGTTCAACATTGCAGGTTATGTGCATGTGGGTACATGTCGAGTTTCACCAGACCACAATTTTCTTGCATACACGCTTGATATTACTGGCCATGAACGATTCATGCTTCAAATTAAGGACCTTAGAAGTGGATGCGTTATTTCAAAATTATCAGTTGATGGGGTTGTCAGCTTGGCATGGGCTCAAGATGGAAATACTCTGTTTTATACGGTATCAGATGATAATCAACGACCTTACAGGCAAGGTGGCTATCTTGGATCCTTTTTTCTTGGGGTCAGGATAGTTTCTCACCTTTTTTTTTTTTTTTTCTGTCAGGGTTCTCTGCAGAAAACTAGGATTTCATGATATGGAAGATGTCCCAGTATTTACAGAAAGTGATTCCAGCTATTGTGTGGACATAACAAGCACAAAAGATGGCAAGTTCATTACTGTGAATTCAAACTCAAGGACTTCATCCGAGGAAGGAAATTGCATACTTAAATTTTGTTTTCCTTTTTGAGGATCTAAATTGAGATTATTCTCATATGATGAGACTCATGTCTTGTTTTATTTATGACAGATTTATTTAATAGATGCTGCAAACCCGCTAGATGGTTTGTGCAGAATTCGTGAGCGTGTTCATGGTGTACAGTATTTTGTGGAACATCACTATGGTTTATTCTATGTTCTTACAAATGCTCCTTTGACTGAGAATAAGGACTTTTCTGATGGAAACTATTATCTGGCAACAAGCCGAGTTGAAGATATACAGTTAGCAAATTGGCAGGTGAGGTTTACTGACCATGATATCTATATTTTCTAATTTACTGTTCAATTGCCTCTGTATATTATCTGTCTACCTTCACCATCTTTGACGTACTTATTTTTTTCCTTTTAGAATGTCATAGTTCCAGGTGAAGATATTTGCATACAGGATATGGACATTTTTCATGGACATCTGTTGCTTTCTATCAATAAAAAGGTTCTCCCACATTTTGTTCCATCAAATTACCTATTAATGTTGGTTATAAGGTATTTATGTTTCTTCTTTATTACATTATACTTCACCAGTAGCAATGCGAAAAGTAAAGATTAACATTATTTTATCTGTGTTTTGCCTTATATACTCTACTTTTGAAGGCTAGTTTGTTACAGTCAACATCTCCCTGAATGAGAGAGAGAGAGAGAGAATAAATTTGAAAGATGAAACGTATAAAGAATTAGTATGTTGCTAAACTGTTATCTTTCACACTGCACCTTTTCATTTAGGTTTACTTCCATTTTTACCAAAAACCTGCAAGTAGAAATCTTTGTTGCAGAACCAAACAAATATAAGATAGCTGAGAAAAAAAGAAGGAAATGAAAATAACTTCAAGGAAATTACTTGGAAAAAAAATAAGATAGGAAATTGTAAATGTTAGAGAAAAAAATTAAATTTTCCACCAACTGGGCAGAATTCATCATGCAGAGCAATCAACATAGCCACTGAGCTATTAATACTTTCACTACTGTTTGGATAATAAGTATTTTAGCAAGCCATGCGATGTGTTTTACGTCATATTCTTGCTATAAAAACAACTGATATGTCACACAGATCTGCGCATGCTAATGATAAATTAGTGCTCTCACTCACCATCAATATATAGGTACATAAGGGGAGAACCAAAGATATGTAGTGGATTAAAAAGTGTAAAATTTGCATCCTTGTAGCTGTGTTAGTAATTGTAGTCAATATACTTAGTCATCGGCACACTGGATCAATACAAATGCTTGACTTTTCCCTTCTCTCGGTGTTTCTAGTTTCCTTTTCAGATTGTATCATGGCTGGTTCGATTTTAACATGTACATTCTCTTGCAAAAACATAAAATAATAAAACTATCTTTTGCTTCTTTCATATACGAAAGTATTTTTACTCATTTTATATTCACCGTGAATTGGTTTGCAGGAACAAGTGGAGATTGAGAATCTTAATCCATGGTATTTCCCTTTACCTGCAAATCCATGCAGTGTCATTCCAGGTTCAAACCATGACTTCATGAGCTCATGTATCGCGTGGTGGTTTCTTCACTAGTGGTATGACTTCTAATAAGCATAGTTATGAAATTACTATACTCTCTCTATATATATAGTGATTCGCTGTATAGAAAGGTTAGTAGAATATTTGTAGTACTTCAAGGCAGCGCCTGGCCATTTGGGTGATCATGTGCCATGGAAACAATTTCCTTTTAGAATTCAAGAGAAAATAAACCCCCCCCCCCCCCCCCCCCACAACACACTTTCCTCTTAAGTAAATATGGGTTTATACTGATTGCTACATCACTTTCCTTTTCTGATCTAGTCACTTTCATCTCTGCTACAGATGAAATTCTGTGTTCTAGAACTTAAACAGTTTATTCGAGTGTAGGTTTCATTCTGGATCACCATTTGTATATGTAGAAATGATCTTTTTCGGGTCTAGTTTGAGACAAGAGAGCTGAGAATCTTCTTCAGATCTTTGAATATGGTTATAGATCCTTGTTTGCTGCTTTGTGCTGTGTTTAAATTGCAATTTAAATTGAGAAATAAACAACAATTTCTTTACAAAACTTTGATTGGTAACTGTTGAGTTCAATGGATCTGACATAGTCTGCTTCAATATTCTACGACTCATCCCCACACCCAAATATGTGTATGATGTAAATATGTATGTATGAGAAATGGTCAAATGTTTTGTGCATTTTGTCAATTAAGTAGGAAAGCTTGTGGATTTATAATTCTACCACTATCAATTCTTTTAAAATTCTTTTACTTATCAAAAAAATAATTCTACCACTTTCTGATGCTTTTGGACTAGATAATTCTACAATTTTTTGATGCTTTCGGGTTTGGCATTATATATATATATATAAATATATATTATGGGAATGGAGGAAAATAGTACATGTGTGTATTTTCTTCGGGAAAGATGGAAATAGAAATAAAAAGGAAACTAAAGGTTACAACCTGTCTTCTACACTCTACAGCTGCAAATGTGAATGAGTATGTGCTCCTTGTTTTTGACGTGTAAAATCCCTTCTTTTGGAATACACAGATGCCCGATGTGATTGTTGATTACGACATGTCAAGACATCTATACTTGATTGTGCAGCAAGATGAAGTGAGAAATGTTTCTGGTAATTTACCGGCTTACAAGCTCGATACAGTTTTTTCACAGAAGGATGAAGAAAATATCCAGAATTTTGAATCACAAAGATGGAAGGACTTTTCCAGTATATACCATTGTGAAAGGAAGGAAGTTGTTTCCCATGATGGTGTCAGGATTCCTCTGACCATCCTGTACTCTCAAAAATCCTGGCAGAAGGGCCTGTCTCCTGGAGTTTTACATGGCTATGGAGCATATGGGGAAACTTTAGAAAAAAGCTGGTGTGCAGACCATATGAGTTTACTTGATCGTGGTTGGGTGTTGGCATTTGCTGATGTGAGGTTGGTTCTGCATTAAGTTTTTTCCACTTCACATTTATCACTGCGGCATATGTTTGAGTGCTATTTAGACTTAAATTGTGAGATTGAATATTTTTCACATGAGATGCCACTCGATAGCTGCCTTTGCTGCAATCAGGTGTATGACATTGCTTCTGATGCTTTATATGCATTTGTTTGATGCAAGAAGTTTTCTATGGGCAGGGGTGGTGGCGGTGGTGATTCTTCCTGGCACAAGTCTGGCAGTGGTTTACACAAAAAGAATTCTGTGTATGACTTTGGATCATGTGCCAAATACTTGGTTGATGGGGGTTATGTTCAGAGAGATCGGCTTGGTGCTATTGGATACAGTGCAGGATGTTTAGTTGTAGGGGCAACTATCAATATGTACCCAACTCTCTTTTGTGCTGCTATTTTGAAGGTTAGACGTTTAAGCGAAATATTTACCATGCATTTGTGAAGTGTTCTCATCCAGCGAAGTGAATTGTTGTATTTTATGTCAGTTTTACTCTCTAGTTTCTTATGCTCTGTAAGATTAATAAGATGTAAAGAATGCCAACTTCCAAAGTTTAAATTAACAAGTTTTTGAATAATATATATTAGTTTTTTAATAATAATTAGTTTTTGAATAACATATAAGTTGATGATCTGTTGTGCTAATTTGTCTGCGAAAGTGGGAAGCAACCGTTGCTGTGTTATTACATATCATTTCTTTAACATAGTTGCTTTGGTGATTCATGGTATTTTGTACATTGGAATCATTAGTTTTTCTTCTTGTTAAATTTTTGGTACTGATGTTTGGTAAAATTTTCTTACAGGTTCCATTTCTTGATATATGCAACACATTGTTGGATCCTAATTTGCCTCTCACCTTACTGGATTATGAAGAATTTGGGAATCCTCAGATTCAGTCCCAATTTGAGTCTATTTTGAGTTACTCTCCTTATGATAACATTACTCGTGACGCTTGTTATCCTTCAATGCTCATTACAGCATCATTTAATGACTCGAGGCAAATTTATATCTGCTTTTTGTTATCAATAAATATATGCATGCTTATGTGTGCACGTAAATCTTCTCCCTTCTTTATGCATGCATTCTTGATTTTTCATTCTCAGGGTGGGAGTTTGGGAAGCTGCAAAATGGGTGGCTCAAGTACGAGAAAGTACATGTTCTGAATGTTCTCGTGCAGTCATTCTGAAGACTAATATGACTGGAGGACATTTTGGTGAAGGTGGACGCTATGGTCAATGCGAGGAAACGGCTTACGATTATGCTTTCCTGATGAAAGTTCTATCCAATGCATAAACAAGATGTGCTTTGTGGAAAAGCCGTCTAAACCAATTGGAGAAATTATGCAAAAGTCCGGGTTCTTCTTTTATATCACCATATGAGTGAACAAGATTCTGGCTCCTTGGATACTGATGAGTGAACAACGAAAAGACTTCTCTCTGTACAAGTTCGACTTCTTCTCCATGCTTTTTAATTTATATGGTTTTAAATTCTCTTATCCTGTAATTTCTGTTCTTTCTTTGTGTTATGCAGGTTTAAATAATTTTGTTCTATTTTGATTCCAGGTGTTGAACCCCCTCATCCATACTGGCACTGCGCTTCAATTTTCATGTTGAAATTCAAATGGTTCAAAATAATTAAAGAGCATTCGTTGTGGGGGACTAATGGTACTCGAACATCATTAATTTTGCTTTGAAAAAGATGAATATGACTAATTAAGTCGTGAGTGGCTTTCTCCTTTTTTTCACAAGTTTATTTTGTAGAAGGATTGCATCCTTCATTGTCTTATATAATTTGAACCTCTCCAAGACAAGGCCGTTTAGACCTATTCTTGCAAAGTAAATCTCGGTCTCATGCACTTCACTCTTGAAAGTTTCACTACTTGAAACTGGTTAAATCACTGACTTTTCACCAGGGGTGTGGTTCCAAAAGATTGTTTGCACTCAAAGGTTTTGAACCTTAGACTTTAAAGGGAGTGATACCCCAAGACCAAGATCTTCACCAACCCTTGGGTTTTGTCTTACATAATTAAGTGAAATTTTACCTTATTTATTAATTGCGTCTATGGATTGAATCATTTATTCAAATAAAATGCTTATATTTTAATTCCTCATAGTAATCTTGATGGCATCTGATTTCGTTCGTATTGCACCATATTTTTTTTCTTCTTCCAGAAAGAATGAAATGCATAGCAACCTCACTAATCTTTACTACTTCCTTGTTTTCAACCAACCAATGCACTGGAAAAATGGCTAGCAGATGGCTCCATTTTGATACATTATACTGTTTATGTTACAATGAGAGTAAAGGGATTGGCATCACTCGAATCGATTCATAGAAGAAAGCCCCGAAGAAGTTTATAATTCATGGAACAATCTGGACAAGTCCCATGAAATAGTGTTAAAAAAACCCAACATAAGTAGAGACACGGCATGTATGTACAATAACCAGGAGATATCATAAAACAGTAGAAAATAAACTAGTAAAATCTAGGAGACTCATGGAATACCCATGCTGATTTCATGTCTTCAGCCGCTTTTGAGCTTGATCCGAGTCCTCTCTGCTGCTGCCTGCATCTCTTAGATGTGCCATTTCTTGATGGCTAGAAGGGGGGTTCTCGTGATCCTAGAAAATCAAAGAATGATTACGTTACAACAGACAGTTCTTTGTAACAACAAACTGTTACATCTTGACAGCCAAAACTTGGCTTTGAAAAATGCCACTGAGAAAAGAAAAAACAAGTCCAGTTGCACGAGAAGCATGGACTACTAGAAATTTTGGTTGAGTCATGCTACATCTTACCGACAAACTGCATGGAATGTGCACGGGCAAAGGCAAACACATTAATTTTATTTTTCCCTTGTCCATGCCCATTCTGTGCATCTGTCCGTATACTGTAATTCTGGCAATCAAGAGAGGAAGGGATGACATTGAAAACCATTAGCCCTTGCTTAACCAACTCTCCAGATAAAAACTAACTGCCTGATTCATACCTTTGGAATGGGATTCATACCTTTGGAATGGAAATTCCAGAAGTCATGCCTCTGTTTGCTCGCTTCCCAAGATCAATCTGCACTGAGACGCTGGCATGTGACAGATCCACCCGTGCACTCTGCAGTGCTTGTGTCAAAGTGTTCAACAGCCTGGCCAGCACGAAAACCAATCTATTATCAGCTTATACTTTAGCACCCAAACCTATTAAAAGGCTTCGAGCAAAATGATGTAAACATATACCATCAGAACCAGATAATGTGTTAGGTAAGCCATAAAATATTTTTAAAATAGGAAAAATAATAAAAAAAAGTCTTGCTCGCCTAGCAGGATAGCTCTAATCTGTCAGCCACGACTAGCCAAATTCTGTGCTGGGCCAAATACTAAGAGCAGTCTATGAATCTCCTAACAGAAATTAACAGAATTATGATGATTTCAAAAATACTCGGAGAGAGAACTAAGAAATGATTGGATACTGAAGAAAGGACTGTATAAAAACTTCTACATTTTATCTGATACATTTCGTCTGATATCATTGGATATAGAAGAAATTATTCAACAAGAAGCAGCAGCAATGGAAACAAGGCACAATCCTAAGCCATCCAACGATTTCATTGAAACTTAGAAATGAATAACTTTTGAAAAAAGATGAAAGCGTTACCAAAACAGCCTAATTGCAAATCTGATAATACGAGAACAATGCAACAAAAACAACCAAAACATCATCTATGGAAAATGGGGCTGAAAAACATTTATCAACGTTCCATCTTTGACTTGTATACCATATCGAGAAAACAGATTCTTGGATCCAATTCAACTCAATATTACCCCAACATTTATAAACTCAAGTCACAAACTTCTCCAAACCAACTCAACACATGACAAGCCAAAAATATTGACCAGACCATACAACTTTAAAACAGGAGACATATATGAGCCTTTAAAACATTACTGAGACTTGAAATGGGTGACCAGTTTCTTCATATCCTGAGTAAAGAGTGCTAAAGGAACTATCTCCCCCAAGAGAAACCTTACCAAAATAGCTGACTTCCATTGATGAAAGATATAAATCCATTGAAAAATTAGAAAAGGCGCGTCCAGTAAAATGGTTGTTACTATTTGCTACATTATGATTCATTGGTTTAACTGAGTAGCTAAATAAAACGGATAGACTTTCCTCTTTATCAAGTTGACCTATCTCCTCAGTCGAACGGTCCCCCCATATGGATACTGCATGGGACTGCAAGCCTAAAGTTAACTATTTTGTTTAAAGGTCTCCTGGGGCAGTTTTCCCTACTCAAAAAATTCACAACCAAGAAGTTTAATGAGCTAGCAAAAGATGTACAAGGTATATGCCCCGATGGAACTGTACTGTAGCTTCTTATAACCCAAGTCATGCATCGTAACTGAGACAAGCATAAGGGTACAATAACTAAATAGAGAAAAGCAAACATTATAGGACTATATAGTCGTCATCAAAATATAAAGCTGGCATGCCCAATATTCCAAAATCTCAAGAAGACTCATTGCTGTAGGGGAAAAAGCTAAACAAGAAATTCCATAAGTTTGTATAATTACCCACCCATGAGAGTAAACACTTGAGATGCTAATTGTTCCTCCTTCAATTATCAGGTCCTGTTGGTTCAGTGTTTCACAGGTCATGGGAAACTCAGTTGTATGAGCATCAGAAACTGGTCCCTGAAGAGGAAGGGCTAGCACACCATCACCTCTGACAGAAGGAGGCATGTTTGCCTGCAGAGCCATGGGCAAAGGTGATCCCTCGTTTGCAAACTCAGGTTGCCGATCAATTGGTTTGCAGTTGATATCCCTGCTAGGATCAGATTCTCTAGGTTTCTGTGTGCTTGTAAGCATGGTTGGGGTCATAGAGACATTACTCTCATCAAACTTCCCAGGAAATGTTGATCCCAGACTAGAACCATTGTTTATTGTTTGTGGGTGACCAACAAAACTCTGAACACGCCAGTGACTATTTCTCTGTTTCAAGCAGGCAAGCAAACAAGTTATAATAGTGATAAGAAATCTGAGGCAGATAAGCTTCCCATTCAAATGCATTCCCTGACTCCTCTTCAACACTAGTAAAATTCCATTAACAGTAACAAAAAAGAAGAACTACTGATTAACTGGAACAAATCACCACTTAAATCAGTTAATAAATGCCAGATAAATTCAGCATATCTCAGGGGTAAATCAATGGAACACAACATTTTAGATTTGATGCTTTCGTTTCACCTTGGGTGTGTGTGTGTGTTTTTTTATCGGAGAGAGTTGTTATCTTGGCAGATATAGCTATTATACAAGGGACCAAAATTCAAAACAAATCTAAACAGATTATGATTTTCTAGACATAAATTACTTATATTTTACGATTCAAACATTAAAAAAATGATAACCATATATTTAACAAAAGTGAAAAGGGTTATTCACCAGAGCATTACATCATCCTTCATTTTTTTTTTTTTTGATAAGTAGCATTACATCATCCTTCATTAAACAGTCCATGCAACTAAAGGTACTTCATATATCAGCCACAATACCAGAGGCTTCCTTTAACTTGACTAATGCAGAGATACTTACCAAAAAAAAAAATTGATTAATGCAGAGATAAATCACATTTCAAAAAGTACAAAGACACAAACATGTGAGAATTCAACTAAACACATGCATGAAGGTCAATATTACACATAAACATAGTGTAAAGTCGTAAGGAATTTACCCACGGCATCAACTTCGTGGGCTCAGAACTCCATCCTTGGCAAGAACCCTCATACTTTTGTAACTTTTCTTGTAAATATTGAACATAATCAATCACCTGCAAAGGAGCATTGATCTCAGTCATTTAATCACAATAAGTAACAACTAATTTTAACAACTGAGTAATAGTTCATTCACTTGGAGGGACAAAAAAAAGAGTAATAGCTCATTCACTAGAAAGTACCTCCAAAAGGAACGATGCTGTATCTCTCTTTTGATCACTATGGGGTACAAGATCTCTCAATATCTGGAATCTGAAAGACAAAAATAACATGTAAAATATATGTAAACTACCAGATCAAACATCTCAAAATCTCTCAAAAACCCAGCCTCGAATTCTTAGTAGAGAAACCCATAATTCTATCGGATAAAAACTTGAGACTTGACCACTTTGACATGTAACTATGGATGGTCTGATGCCACCCCACAACAATGTACAGTTTTCACTCAAATAGACCAGACTCAATCAAGCTTTGCAAGTGGTACTGCCTTTTCTCTAACTCAAGCCACAATATTCAAAGCGAGTTCAAAGATCTATCTGAGCTGGCCCGACTCAGATAGATTAGAAGAATATAAATAGAAACGCATGCTCAAAACCTTTTTATTGACAAACATCCATAGAACAACATAAAAGTTTTCCCAAAGAAGAGGGACAGCAATTCAAGCTTTCAAAAAATTATGGGGTCTCCTTAGAGATTAAAAACAATGCATACTATCTCCATTCTAAGAGATCAAGAAAAGGTTCAATAGTTCAGAAGAGTTGTCAAAGGCCTTCCATTTCTTTGCAGTTCTTGCCAGTGAACAAGACAAATGAAAAAAGGCATCATCCATCACCTGATTATGGCATGATCTTGATAATTGATGAAATATGGCACCATGAACAAGAAGACCGACTTTCATGCAGGCACGGTCTGTCACAGACTTTATAGTCTTTTAATCCATTTCTCTCTCAGATCTCAAACAAATTAAAGAGCGTGCAATTATGAAGATAATGACATCAACAACAAACTTACATGAAAATATAAAGCCTTATGATGTGGAAAAACAACGTTTGTGTATTGCATTCAGTCTACAGCACACAGCCTACTATCAGTCCTAGACTACCCCCAACAAAAACTCCAATGGTGTGCCTCATTTTAATATTAGATATTCAAAATGCATGCATAGACATGCACAAAAAACACTTCATAAGAGGGTATGGCAGCTAATTCCATTACTGCCAAAAGGGCCTAACATTCAAGAAATATATAGCAACTGTTATCATAACAGATGGCCCTTAAATTCACGGTTATTAAACCTTACTGGACAACTTTTGGTAGCAATCAAGCATACCTCTCGTTGATTTTGCTCCTTCTTCTCTGCTCTGTGACTGAATGCTTTGATCGTATCGCAGTAGCCTTGTCATTGTCCTTAGCATCTAGTTTCATAATCAAAATCCCAATATAAGGACTACAAAATTTGAAGGCCAAAAAAAGGCAGCCATTAGCCAAGCCCAGCATTCCCAAAAATTAGGATTGAGGCCTCAAAAATAATAATGCAAGAAAATATAAAAATTATCCTTTTCCAAAAGAATTAAGAGCAAACGTCGTCCGGGAAAATAAAATCCTACGACCCGAGTTTTAAGAGAAACGCCTAGACACACACACCCACACGAAATCAACTTTAGCCCAGAAAATATTGCCCCATGCTTGGCTTCAAAACAAACTTTAAGGACCTCCCAGACCTGGATCTAACATAATACATACTATATCAAGGCCAAAAAATAAACAGAAGGGATGTCTAGATGTGAGAGAAACCTTTGTTGCTGGTGTTGTCTTTATCAGTGGAAGAAGTTCCGTCCTTCTTGGAGTTGAACTCTTCTTCCTCGTACTCGTCTTCCTGATTACCCTTCCCTGTTCTCATTCTTCTTTATTACGAGAAACAGGAAAAAATAATAATAATTCTTCCCTGCTCAGATTTTCTCTCTGACTCTGAAAAATACACAAAACGGGAAAAAGAAAGGATAAGATAAACCCGTAAGATGCGTTGCGAACGATGACGTAAAGGAAGAAGAAAGAGAAATAGGAATAAGCATGATCTGAAAGTGGGGAAATAGGAGAAGAGTTTAACTTCGAGGGATTGACTGTCGGAGATTTGAAAGTGAGACGTGAGTGGGGTTGTTCTAATTCGCTTGGTTTTTCCGGCCACCGGTGGTAACGGTTAAGCTACACCTCCGGCTCCCTGATATTGGTCAGCATGACGCATGCTGGGAGGAATGGATGTAAGCAAGCAAGAATAGCATGTGATTTGTAAGTATGCTCACGTGCTTCCCGTGACTCACTTACTCGAGCCTTTCTACCGTCTTTTCATCCTTCTTTTTCTTTTTTTTTTCTTTTTTTTTTTGATAAAAATCACATGTTTTAGACTTTATAGATTTATTTATTTTTTGATAACTTACTTTATAGATATTAAAATAAGAGTAATAGCACGGGTACATTGTAGGAACAGGTTGACGAGGAAAAAGATGGAACACTCACAAAGTTGGTACTAATTTCTTTCTTTATGAAATGATTCGTATCAAATTAAGTTTGTGAGTGTTTCGTTTTTCTTAAATCTAAAGCTATTTGTGTATTTATCATTTTTCTTAAAATAAATCATAAGCTTTCATAAAAGTATAAAATGGGTTCGTACACAATGAAAAAAATTATCAAAATTGTCAATGAATCATTGGAATGATGATATCCACACATAATTGTCAACAAGCATTAGAATGATACTTCATCTTCGAAACGGTCGTTCCTTTCTTGGGGCTTTAAAATAGCTGGCCACGTCAACAATTCTTCAATTGCATATTATGAGACTCTTTACATCCGATAAAATCAACATAAATGAAGGTTTAACAAAGCAAAGCAGTCTTCAACGTCTTCACCCAATTTGTATGTAAACTTTCGAAACCCATAGTAAATTTCAGACCACCGCACGACACTAGTTCTGTCGCCGCCACAACCGGAGAATGGGATTGCCACATTGTTTCTTCGCCTACCAAGTTCCCTTGCCGCAAGAGACCACAATATTCATATAGCCACCAAGTTCCGTCAATTTTGAGTTTGCCATCACCATCGTCCTCTTTGTCCATCACCGTCATTCCCTCTGCCACTTACATGGTTTGATGTCGCATTTCATATGGATCGATCATTTAAGAAGAAACTTGAAAATTGTTTGGGGTATTTATGATTGTTTGCTATTTCATATGAGTCGATCATTCTCTTTTAATTGAATGGTCCATTTTTCTTACCTCTGAACACCGCATTGGGTAGCATGTTGCATGGATACCAAAAGATGGCTAAATATTATTGAGCAAGTGAAGAAAAAATATAGCTAAGAAACTTTGAAAATCCAAGAAGATGAAGAAAAATATATCATTGCAACTTACTTTATTTTCTTTTTCTATTGGCCGGTAAGAATATTAATTGTACCCATATATTCAAATTGACGAACATTAACCAAAATTTTGGTTTTAGTCGGGCTCGATCGAGTTTGACCTCCACCCTACCCAGGTTTGAATTTTAGATCTAAGTTGGGAGTTTTCCATTTAAACCAAACGTAAGCTTGAAATCTATCTCAACCTTGTTAATTTTGGACAAGAAGCCAAGTTTAAGGAAGATAAAGATCCTCATATTTTTAATGGCTAAAAGCCTGTACCTGCACTTGCTAAATAATTTTGAAATTTATAAAGATATGTGAGATGATTCTATTGAAACTTCACCACTGGCTGTTTCCTTATACAGTGGTATAGATATAGATATTTAAGTCTATCTCTACTATCAGATTGTGTGCTTTGGTTCAAATTGTTGCAGGATCTTATTTCGTATTTCTTGATTAATTTTGTAATGTGATTATCTTGTATTGAAATATTCAAATTTTGAATTCTAATAGTGATGAAGTTGAGATAATGATGCAATCAATTGCCACCGAAGCTGGTGGTAGACCCACAATAAGTGCATCCCAACCACACCTAGGGCAAGGTCTAACAATAAGGATGATCAAAATAATTTCAACTTACAAGCTCGAGTGTTGGGAACTTGAGAATGGCTTCTGAGTCTTGTTTTCAAATTATAGAATGCAATTTTGATTCAAAAATATATACAATGCATTAGTAAAGTCTAAAACACAAGGAAAAATATATATACAATGATCTCTAAGCCTAGTTTCAGCTACTCAAAATTCACAATGTCATGTGAACACAACTTCAAGATCTAATAGTTTTCAAAGAAGTAAACTAGGATTCATAAGTGTCCAAATGCAGTTTTCTAATAAAATCAGAGAAAAATATATACAATGCATTACTAAAACACAAGGAAAAAATAGATACAATGATCTCTAGCCCTAATTTCAGCTACTCAAAATTCACAATATCATACCTAAATGCAGTTTTCTAATCAAATCAGATAAAAATACATACAATGCATTACTAAAACACTAGGAAAAAAAATAGATACAATGATCTCTAACCCTAATTTCAAATACTCAAAATTCACAATATCATGCCCAAATACAATTTTCTAATCAAATTAGAGAAAAATATATAGAATGCATTAATAAAACACAGGGAAAAAAGATACAGTGATCTCTAACCCTAATTTCAGCTACTCAAAATTCACAATGTCATGCCCAAATGCAGTTTTCAAATCAAATCAGAGATAAATTTGGAGAAAAGAACAAAGGACAATGCCCAAATGCACCAAGTCCTGTCGTCGATCGAGAGGATAACAGCACAAAGTCCCATCGTAGGCTAAAAGGGTCGCGGCACCAAATCCCATCGTTGGTTGAGAGGTTCGTCGCACCAAATCCCATCGTAGGGCTTCTGTCACATCTCTTCAAAAAAGGAAAAATAACAAAGGCACTTCGAGGTGTCAATCCTCCACACAATTATAGTTGAGCTAAATGATTTGATAATTCATTAGTGTAAAAATATGGACTTAAATACATAAAAATTCAACTGAAAGAAATAATGAACTCTAAACATGCCTAATTACAAACACACGTCTAACCTAATAACAACTGGCCCAACGTGGCCCACTAAGCTAAAGACTTGGACTCTGACTTGGTTAATATCCTTCATATTGATAACAAAACCCACGAATGCTAAAGTCTGGAACCTCCCTGATTCTTCTAGAATATCCTTCATATTCCCTTCCCACCATTGGATTACATGGACGACTGAGATGGGGCACGGAAAGGGGGTAACAGGACAGACCCCCCTTCTTCGAGAACCTTGTCCGCAAGGTTCCAAAATCGATCCCGAAATGCCCTAATTTCTTCCCATATCGCTTCATCTTCTCCTAACCCTAGCCATTTCACTAACAGTTCTGTTGTAGCCCGTCTTCCTTTTTGTTTAAGCTGTGATGGATGATCTTCTTAGGTTTAGGGTGTATGGATCCATTGATGTTGATGGGTGGAAGTTTCAATTGAGACACGGATGTAGAACCCAGGCATTTCTTAAGTAAAGAAACATGAAAGACTAGGTGAATCTAGGACTCCGGTGGCAACTTCGAGCGATAGGCGACAGTCCCTACCTTATTGTCTATTTGAAAGGGGCCATAGAATCTAGGGGCTAGTTTATAGCTCCTACGAGCTGCTGCCTAGAGCTAGCGGTAGGGTTTGAGTCTCAGATAGACCCATTCACCTTCGTCAAATTTCCATTCTACCCGATTTAGATATGCAAATTTCTTCATGTGCTCCTGGGATTCTTTCAAGTTGTCCTTCAAGATTTGGAGTATAGTTTTGCGATCCCTCAAATAATCTTCCACTGCTTGGATTCATGTTGTACCGGGAACGTACTGAAGAAGCCGAGGAGGTGGATATCCATACACTACTTCAAACAGTGTAGTTTTAGTGGATGAATGTTCACTGGTATTGTACCAATACTCGAAAGTCACTTACTCCACGCTTTTGGTTTTCTCCTGTGTATAGCCTCAGGTATCCTTCCAAATTTTAATTTACAATTTATGTTTGACCGTCTGATTGGAGGTGGTAGGCTGTACTGAGGTTGAGATGGGTGTGTTGGAGATGAAAAAATTCTGACCAGAAATTAGAGATGAAGATAGGGTGTCTGTCACTTACTATAGATGTAGGGGGTACCGTGTTTGAAGATGTGGTTGATGAAAAGGTGGGCGATGGTCTTGGCTGTAAAAGGGTAGCTGAGTGGAATGAAGTTGGTGTATTTTGAGAGATGGTCCACCACCACCATAATGACATTATGGTCATGGGACTGTGGAAGTTCTTTAATGAAGTCCATACTGATATCAGTCCAAGGACGGTCTGGTAAAGGTAGTGGTTGAAGAAGTCCTGTTGGATGAGTGTGCTCCATCTTGCTTTGTTGACAAACTTCACATTCTTTGACATATTGCCTTACTGTAGCTTTCAGACCAGGCTAATATAAATTTTTTCAAATTATTGATAATGTTTTGTGATATCCTGAGTGGTTAGCTAACGAGTTGTCATGCATTTGTTGTAGTGCCAACTGATGGAGATCATGGCAAGTCCCCAGATGGATCCTTCCTTTGTAGAGAACCACTCCCTGCCACAAGCTGTACTTGTTGTTGGTAAGTATACCTTTCTACAATTCCTTCTTAAGTGTTTGAAGTTGTGGATCCTGTGGATAAGCTTCTTAGACCTTAGTCAGCCAAGGAGTTTCCGCTTCTATGATGGTAACTACACAAACTGACTAAATTGTATCTTCTCATCTTGACAAGACATCAGTCGCCGTGTTCTCACGTCCCACCTTGTATTCCACAATGAACTCATAGCCAATGAGTTTAGAGATCCACTTCTGTTGAGCACGAGTCCCCACCCTTTGCTCTACCAAATACTTTAAAACTTGTTGGTTTGTTCTCATTTTAAATTTTTGTCCCAACAAATAAGCACGCCATTTCTTCACAGCAATCACTAGGCAAGAAGCACTTTCTCATAAGTTGAGAGAATAAGGTTTTTTCCCTTAAGCCCTTGGCTAAGCTAAGCCAAGGGTCGCCTTCATGTATAAGCATTGCTACAATACTCTATCTTGATGCATTACATTTAATAACAAAAATTTTTGTGAAGTTTGGTAGCGTAAGACTGGGGGGTTAGTGAGGGCTTGTTTGAGGTCATTGAAGGGTGAAGTGGTTTTTTTACTCCACTAAAATGAGTCTTTTCTTAATAAACTGGCTAATGGCGCAACGATTGTGCCATAACCTTTAATGAAATTACGATAGTACCCTGTAAGACCCAGGAAACCTATAATGGCTAGGATAGAAGTGGGGATAGGTCACTGTAGCATACATGTTATTTTTTATGGGTCAACTTTGACACCTTCAATAGAGATTATGTACCTAGGTACTATACCTCAGAACACCCAAAATGACATTTTGATGATTTTGCAAAGAGCTGGTGTTGTTGTAGTAAACTGAGTTCTAGGTTAAAATGGAAAATATGATAAATCATCCATGCATTTACTGTATACTAGGATGTCATAAAAAATACTGAAACAAACTTACGTAGATAGGGACGAAAGATGCCATTCATTAAGCCCTGAAAAGTGGAGGGTGCATTAGTGAGACCAAAGGGCATCACTAAAAATTCGTAGTGACCTTGGTGAGTTTGAAAAGTAATTTTGGGTATGTCACTAGGAAACACGCGAATTTGATGGTATTTCGAACGTAAGTCCAATTTAAAAAAATGATAGCCCCACATAATTCATCTAAAAGTTCATCAATTAAGGGAATATGGTATATATCTTTGACAATAATCTGATTGAGTGCTCGATAATCCACACACATCCGCCAGCTACTATCAACCTTTTGAACTAGGAGAATTGGGGAGGAATATGAGCTTTGGCTGGGTCGTATGATACTACTGCTTAGCATTTCAGATATAAGCCTTTCAATTTCATCATTTTGATAATAAGGGTAACAATAAGGCCTAGTATTGACTGTGACAACTTAATGGGAACCAAGGTGGGCCTAGTCTTAAAGATGGGTTCATATCACAACTCCTTCAATTAGGGGTATTTTGTGGTCTTGGTTGCGTTATGGGGGAAGGTTCTTTGGCTCTTGGAAAACTGTTGAGAATTTTTTGAGTAGGTGCTAGAGCTTTTCTGGTATAATGGATCTTTTAGATGAGACTGCTTCCATTAGGTTCACTACCAATTCTTTTGTAGGATGATTTTAGTTTGAACAAAATTCTTCTATTTCCTCCAAGATGGGTGTAGATGGACTAAACTTATTTAGTTGGATGGGTTGCCCCTTCCAATTAAATTGCATGGTCAGCTTAGAAAAATCCCACAGTATAGGCCCAAGAGTATACAGCCAATTAATACCTAACATAAAATCACAACCACCAAGGGTTAGTACATAAAGGATAGTTGAAAAAGATTGACCTTGTAGGTTAAATGGAACTGTCAAACAACAACTCAAGCAAGGCAAGCGATCTCCATTTGCTACCATCACTGTCATGCTAATTCCTTCATGCATCGACAGTTGAGCACACCTTGCTACATTTGGATCCATAAAACTATGTGTGCTTCCAGTATCTATTAAGACAGTCACTTGTTGGTTGCCGAGGGAGCCCCACTAATCACATGGTTTTGGGTGCTGGGGTGCTCAAAATAGCATGTAATGAAATCTCCACCACTTCTCCACTAGCATTAGCCTCCTCATTTGTTTCTACTACTAGTATAATAGAGTTGTCTTCACTCCCTTATCCACTGTCATCTTCTTCTAGGCCTTCTAGGAAGAACACTTTAGGGGTTCTACACTTGCGTCCCAGACCCCATTTATAATCACAACAATAACAAAGTCTACGATCTCTTCTTTCCTTCATTTGGGCTGAGGTGATGCTTTGGATGGGAAGGTTGGGCTTAGGTCTCAGTGGGGGAAAAGGTCAGGTAGTAAGGTTAATTGTTTGTGGGGGTCCAAGTAGTCTTTGTGGGTTGTTGGTGTTGTGGCTTGGTAATCGTGGGAAGTTGTTTCCAATGTTTGTGTTTAGGCTTGGCAAATGGGATTGGAAGGCTCAGGTAGGGTGACCACGTCTCCATACTTCTTCCTCATAAAGTAGGGCTAACCCAAATGCAGTGGATAAATTGTTGGGCCAAAACATAGTAACCATAATTCAAATATCATCTCGGAGACCACTCAAAAAGGTGTTAACCAAAAAATCCTTTGGTAAGCTAGGAATACCGTTAGACAGCAACTCAAATTGTGTTTGGTAATCTTCCACAGTCGAGTTTTGCCTTAGTTTGGTAAATTCTGATACTGGGTCATCAAAAGGGGTAGAGGCAAAACGAGTTCTTAAGGCCTGCACAAATTCGGCCCATGAATGGACTGGATGGGATTCCAGTAACCATTGGTACCGGGGTCAAGGTTTTCCCTTCCATGTGGAAGGAGGCCAAATGGATTTTTTGTGGTTCCGGGGTGTGGTAATAAACAAAAAATTGTTGGGCTCAGAAGATCCAACTAGTGGGGTCAGATCCATCAAATTTTGAAAAATTCATACGCATAGTGCATTCATGGAATCCACCTAAGTTATCAAAAAGGGGATTGTTATGGATGGGTTCGTTTGTGTTGGTATTTGAGTTCTGGTTGTGTTGGAAGCTGCTGCTTCCATGGTCATTGTGGTGGCCAAGGTGTGGTGGGTGGGCAAGAGTATGAGACAAGGTTGTGTAACTAGAAGCTAAATTGGTAACTTGTTGGATTAATTCTTTCAACAAATTATGTTGCCTTGTCTAGGCTCCCACCAATTGAGTTTGTGAATCTTTCAAAGCTGCATTTTATATTTTCAACTGAGCAATAGCTTCTGAAAGCTGGGAAAGTCGAGTAGCCTCAGCCATGGGACTCGACCTAGCTCGTATACCACTATCACGTCTCTTCAAAAGAGGGAAAATAACGAAGGCACTCCAATGGGCCATTCCTCCACACAATTGTAATTGGGCTAAATGATTTGATTAATTCATTACCGAAAAAATACGGACTTAAATACATAACAATTCAATTGAAAGAAATAATGGACTCTAAACATGCCTAATTGCAAGCACACATCTAACTAATAGCAAACTGATAACAAACTTATAGCAACTAGCCCAACATGGCCCACTAAGCTAAAGACTTGGACTCTGACTTGGTCAATAAAATAAATACAAAACCCACGAATGCTAAACTCTGGAACCTCCCTGATTCTTCTAGAATATTCTTCATATTCCCTTGCCCCCGTTGGATTACATGGACGACTATGGAAATGGGGTAACATGGCAACTTGGGGGTCATAGCTTTGAGGGTTATGATGAGAGGATGTTCGTCGAGGCTATTGAGAGAGAGAGGATCAAGGGTCGGTTTTGGGAGAGAAGGTCTTTACCGATTTTTTGGAAGAGAAAATCAATTCTAGAGAGGGTCTTGGGGGAGATTGTGAGGCTCTGGAAGTGGAGAGTCATGTGTTATGCAATTACCATGGGATGATGACATGGCAACCATTCATTGGAGGCTATTTTTAAGGCTTTAACGGAAGCACCGTTTAGAATATATTCTCTCTAAGAGAGAATTAATAGTACAAATGCACGTCTCTTACTAGCAAAAGGAGTGTCCATGACGAGACATATCCTTTACTTAAATTGTTGAGGATATTGTCCATAATCTATGAACATATTGAGAGATCTAGATGCCCAAAGGTTTCATCTCATTTTATCATTATAATTTTTTTAAAATTTTCATATAAAATATAATAAATAATTTAACTTTTTCAAATTCTAAAATAATAATAATATTAAAAATAATATTCTAATAATATTTTATTCAACTTTCAACTTTTATCTAAAACTATCTCATCTCATCTCACTATCCAAACGGGACCTTAGTGTACCTTATAAATGCAATACCATTACTTTATCCAAAGAAGCAATGTACTAATATACATCGAATTATATTATATATAAATGCATCCAAGTTAGAAATCTCTAAATTTGAGCATGGATTGATGCTATGATATCAACTAAATATTTGTGATATTTTCTTGGAAACTGACTCTCTACTAGTTGTGGATTGGATCACAAAGATTTCATCTCCCCCCTTGGAGTCAAAAACATTTACAAGAAATGTATAAAATTTGCCGATGGGCTTGCTATTCTTGGTGCTAATGGATCCCCTGCATTTATTTTTCTCTTCCATTAATCAACTTCCTCAGCATCCAGTTGTTCATTTCAATTGGATAAAGTTGGATTACCAAGCTTTCCTCATTAGTTTTTCTTCAATACAAATCTTACCCTGTAATGAAGTTTTATTATACTTGATGATGGGCTTATGAGATATTGGCTTATAAACACCAAAGTCTCATTGCTATGAAAGGTATATCTTTGCCAAAAGCGAGGTTATATCAATAAAATTTGGACGTTGTTGAAAAATATACGCTTGTCTAATGTGATATGTAGTAACTATCTAAAACATAACCTTGAACTTAACTTAGGCTTCAATTTAAACTTGGAAATTATATTCCCCTATTCAATAGTTATAAGTACAAATATTATTGCAAAGTTGAGCCATTTGATAAACATTATCAATGCTATATACAAGTTTGGGTAAAATTTGTAAAAGTCCTTTAAAAAAATGAGACTCATCAGGAAAAAAAAGTAAAACCTTTCATTTGGATCCCACTTCTGTGTGCTTTGCTACTCGAGCAAACTCTCACAAAGTTTCAAACCGAGAGTTCGCTCATCAGTTGCTCGACAGTTAGCTCAAGCTAGACACAATCCGAGAGTTTGCTCAACACCTACTTGACAGTCAGCTCGAGTTGTAGGCCAACCCGTGAGTTTGCTCGACACTTGCTCGACAGTCAACTTGAGCGAGTGCCTACCCTAAACGTCCGCTCAACAGATGCTTGACACCTCGCTTGAGGACATCCATGCTATTTAGTATAAATACAAGTTGTTTTTCATGTATTGTTGCATTTTGGGTTCATTTGGAGCTGCCAAAACTCAGAGAGGACGTCAACAAGAGACAAGCCTCCTTGTGAGTTCCATTTGTGAGCTTGAGAGCTCATTTGGGTGTATTGGGCTTTGGGATTAAGGAGTGTTTTGTTATACATCTCTTGTACTCTATCTTTGAAAATCGATTACGTCAATGGACATACACTATGTTCTAAGAGCATCTTCAATGGATTAGTTAAAACTAAAGGACACTTTTGATGAATATAAAAGAAATTTAACTTTTTGTTATTTCATTCACAAAAGTCTCCACATTATAATAGCTATTTTTTCATTATATAACAATAAATAATATAAGATGAATTTGACTTTGGCTATTCATATCAAATCTCTACATTAGATTATCCATTTATTCATTATATAGTAATTAATAATTAAAAAATATTTAATTTTTTAATTATTAATTTATTATATTTTATTATATTTTACTATTCTACCTATTATATGTTAATTAGTAATTATATTCTAATTAAATTATGAGTTAAAAAAAGTATATTCTACTTGCTAGCCCAACCATCAAACTTAGATTGACCCCCCAGCACATGAAGATGGACATTGATAGAAAGAAATAGAGAGAAAAATAATTAATAAAAAATGTATTTGATGTATCAACAGGAACCTTCAAATTTGAAAAAACTTTTGAAAGTCAATGTAGCTAAATTCTAATTATGAGTGAAAAAGCAGTGGTTCTACCCAACACAACACCTAGAGGGGGGTGAATAGGTGTGGTTCGATTTTTCTGATCTAAACAAAAATATTGACAAGCAATTAAATAATGAAACAAACAATACAAATAATCAACGCAGAAATTTGATCAAGAAGTAGAAACTCATTTAAAGAATCTCTTCAAAATCTAAAACCACTCCAGGTGTAAGACACCACCTCAAATTCACTATAGAAAAATATTTGTTACAACCAATTTAGAGACACTCACAAAACCTTTGTAATTCCTAAACTTGGACTGTAACACCACGAGTGACCCACTTGATCTCTACACGCATGTAGTGCCGGAATTCTGACCTTTCTATAGCATCCAACGAGAACCTTTCGATCTCTGCAGCAACAACAGCTCCGAAAACCTTCCGGCCAATGAACACGTCCACTTCGGTGGATTCAAAAGAAGTTTGATCTTTTATTGTAGTGTGGTGGAGATATCATTGTCCAATAGAGATTCAATAATGTGAAATAAGTTCTCTCAATGACTCTTGGAAGCACTTAGGATTTTTGCTCAGTTTCTCCACACCAAAGAACAGAACAAGTTGTTCTATATATAGTCTCAATAAATCACAGTGCTCAAAATTCAGGATTTCAAGTTGTCTCGAGCGAGAGTCGAGCGCAGGTTAACTTTCAGAACTTAGCTCGAGCGCTTAGTCGAGCGAATATCGAGCGGACCTTTCTGTCTGAGTTCGATCAAGCGCTGAGTTGAGCGATCATCGAGCGGTTCACTCTATATGAGTCCGTTCGAGCGCTGAGTCAAGCGACCATAAAGCGGTTCACTCTGGATGGTTGGTCGAGCAACCATCGAGCGATTAACTCTGGATGAGTCCACTCAAGCGCCAGATGAGTCTGCTCGAGCCATGTTGAGCACACTTCAATACTTTTTATGTGACATTGCTTCAACACTAATTACAACATGATTTTACACAAGTTTTCGCAAGAATATGCCAGCCAAACAATTTTTCCCTCAACAATCTCCCCCTTTGGCATTTCTATGACAAAACCTCTAACCTATACATAGGACCTAATCCTAGCACACCCCACATAGGATTCCCAGATTCAAGCACAATCTTGAACACGTTAAGATATTTCTGCACATACTTAACAAACGGTTAAATGTGCCAACACAAATATGCAAGAAATATATTCATAAGTATAATCAATGTCATCTTGCAAATCACAAATCACAAGTACAACCAACTTTTCATAAGAAAAACATTTTATTAAAGCAATTAGTCATACATTGAGTTCAATAAGACAAATAATAGCAGCTCAAGCAACATGATATAAAAAAAAAAAAGCTTCTTCCCCACAAAACATGAAATACAAAACAAAGGCTGCTGCTCCACAAGAATTTTCGCTAATCTCCCTAAATCTCCCCCTAAATCTATACCACTCCCCTTGCATATATACCACTCCCCCTTTTTGTCACAAAGGGCCAAGGGTCTCAATCATCAGCATCACTCTAACTGCCACCATCATTATCAAGACGCTCCTCAATATCATTGAAGCGTTGAGTCACAAACTGCTGCAAGCTATCAACCTTAGCTTTAAGTCGGGCAAGATACTCAATAACCTACTGAAAGTTGGGCTCGGTCGACCCTGGTGCCTATGTAGAAGGAGCCGAAGTGGATGAAGCCGAGCTAGGGGGCTGTGAGCTGGAAGGTCGAGAGCTCGAAGACTGAGAGGAGGGTGCCGAAGGGTGCTCAACTAATAATAGGTGAGGTGAAATGTGAGCACGACTTAGCTGCATGGTTCTCCGACCAATAGGAGCCTTAAGAGGAATTCTAGGCTCACTGGGAGGTAATGCAACTGACTGAGATAGGGCTATCTAAGTGATAAGGCAGGCAAATGGCAAACCAGTCCGTGTTTTGTTGGACTGAAAGACCTCAAGAATGACTCGGCATAGATGGCTCCCTAGATCAATGGTGACACCATTAATCAGTGCATACAAAAGAGTGGCGCGGTCAAGCCCCACATCACTTTGATGACCAGTAGGATACAAATTTGTAAGTACTATCCTACTAAGAATGAGATACTCAGGAGGAAATCTCATCGTCAGAAGTGGTGACTTACCTTCCTAATAACTGGTCCCACCATATAGACATCCAGCAATGATAGGCGGACTAGGAGGAGAAGTCCGTGTATAAGAATATTCTAGATTTGACACACGTGGGACATTTAGCATGCCCGGAGTCACCCGAAAGGAGATTTTTCGGAGATTAACCTCAAAAGAATCATCTTCAGAAATGGCATGAATGTTAGAATAAAACTCCCTAACCAACTCCATAGAAGGAGTGGGAAGACCAATGAACAAAACCTGCCACTGGCGAGACTCAAATATACGAGGAATAATGGTCTCACTAAGCTCATCTAGGGAGACTTCTCGCTCGACAATAAGATTGCGTTTAGAGAAGTTCCCAGTGTAAAGTTGTTATGCCTGAGCATTGTGAAAATGTGCTTGAGCAGGGGCAGGAGGATTTTGGCGCGGACAAACTCGTCGAGACATGACTATGCTTTTAACACAATTAAAGACCGTTAGAAAAGGCTAAGCTATTGTGAAATGCATGTCTAAATGCACATGCCTAATACATGATCAAATGCGTGTATGATCAAATGCATGATCCAAAGTATGATCCAATGCACATGCCAATGCATATATCTAATGTTTAAAACTTGGGTTTTAGAAACCCATTTATGCAAAATGCAATCCAATGTACATGGCTAATACAAAAAGGAAAGACTAAGCCCAAAAAAAAAATTGCACATTTTTGGCTTTTCATGAACACTTCAAGTGCATATAAGCCCAAGGATGGGTTTTAAAACATATGGAAGTCCCATGATCCTCCCATATCCAAAACATCTTCAAACACAATTAAAATTCATGCCAAACACTATCCCAACACTAGGAATGATATGTAATGAGTATGGGAACATTACTATGCCAAACATCATTGAGGCATTTCACCGAGCACTTGGAGTGCATCCAAGCAAAACCAAGTTCTAAAACTCTTTGAGAGTTTAATGAACTTCCTAAATACAAGAGGGAGAGAGATTCATTCTCTACACTCAAATACAAACTCCACAAATGCCCAACAAACCAACAAAAATCCCAACACCGAAATGTATTTCAAAATCCAAAACAAAAACCGCAACAATCAGAATGCATGTTTATGGAAATGAAAATGAAAGTGGAAAAAGATGAGAGACTTACCTTGAGACGAAAGATGATTTCGTGAGAGAAAATGAGAGAGAGATGCACACGGAGAGAAAATCAGACGAGGGAAAGGGAGAGGAAACGGCGCAAGAGAAAAGAGGGAAAAAAATGGGTCTGAGCGAAAAGAAACCGACGCGGGCTTTTTAAGTATTTTCGCTCGAGCGGTATTTAATATTCGCTCGAGCGGATGCCCAGAATTTACATACACTGCATTCTTTTTCATTAAGTGATTTAAGTATTAATGAAGTCAATTTTTAAGCTTAAAAATCACATCAAATGTAAAAGAGCATCATATTATCACAATTTACGCAAGTAGTAAAACCAGAGTATCATAGGTAAGATGAACATGCGTGTTTTGTGAATCCTAACTCAATTAAGAAGCTTCAACCAAAAGATGTGAGTGGGGTTGGGTTGAAACATGAAACCATAAGTGCTTGAGAAGCCTTTCCACGATACAGAAAGTCAAACCTAATGCTGCTAAGACCTAAATATTTTTGTTTGAATTCTTGTATCAGTATTGGCCTATTGAGTAACATGACCCCTTTTTCTTTTTCTTCCCCTTTTTTTTATTTTCATTTATAGATAGAGAATTTTTGCATAGGAAGAATTTTGATATATAATCATGAGGTCATCTAGCCTGTGGTCAATTCTGTATATACGTAGAGCTCCCTACACTTTTGATTGCCTCACCAAGAACTCACAGGTGGCTAAACAACAATTAATTGAGCTGGAAGTGCTCGATATTGCAGGTCACAAATTACAAATAGTATATATATTTTACACAATTGTAGCTTATAAAGGTACATGATACAATTTTTAAAAGACATATGTACCAGAAATTTTCAGAATTGACATCACTAACACTCTTTATCACACATATGTGCATGCTATCCATAACCAATAGACAAGAAAAAATTTAAGAGAAGAGAATAGCAAGATGAAAGAGAAACTAAACAAAACAAACGAAAAGAAAATGCATGTAATGCATGTGATGCATGTTCCAGCCCTCAGGCTATACCATAAGTACCATGTTTGGTCTGCTGCTCATTCTTTCTCATCCAAACTTGTCTCACTTTTGGATGATTCACCTGGTCAGTCTTCTAGCTAGTAGTCAATTGGTCTAACTTCATATTGATCATCTCATTTTGTTTGGTTAAGACCATGACTTGGCTCCACAAGTTCTAATGTCCCTTTCTTGAGTAGGGCTTTTCCATTCTCTTGGGATGGCCCCTAAGCTCAAAACAATTTGGTCGAATGTGACCAATCTTACCACAATTGTGATAGACGTGGTTTGCCTCGTGAACTTTTTGTCTCATGGAGGGTGAGACATACCTAGGAGCATTCACAAAATTCTTATCCTTTTTAATAGGATAAGCATTCCTACTTTTGGAGAGAGCAGGAGCATAAATAGATTGATTCCTTAACATAAAGCAATCCTATCTTACATGACCAACCTTCACACAGTGATGACACATAGGGCTCGTGTTGCGAGCTCCCTATCTCTTGGGAGGTGGGACAGACTTTTGCACATGAAAGGTTTTCTTATCCTTTTCAGATGGTTGAGTTTTGTTATTCTCATTCGATGCAGGAACAAACACAATTTTTTCCATAATTTTACAGAAAGTTTGTGAAGCTGACACCATATCAGATTTCTCTTCCACATATCCTATACCTCTCTTGTCACCAAAGGACTTTCCTGAATTTAGGATTTTGTCAAGTTTTTACTTTCCAGTAGAAAGGTTTTTCAGTTTATCGTTTAACAAAATCAACTCACTTTCCTGCAATTTTACTTTATTCTCGAGTGACGCATTTCTTTTTTGCAACTGGTCGGTTAGACAAATGGTTTCATTCAATTGACCTTGAAGATCTTCATTTTCTCTTTTGCAAATATCTATATTCTCAATATGTACTTTATTGAGTTTCCTTAATTTTACACATTCCTTGTACATCTTCTCATAGATTTCCTGCAACTCATCTTCATCCCCGAATTCACTTCAGACATTGATGCACTTCTGTGACTTTGACCACCGATAGAAGAAGTGAATGCCATGTAGTTAAGATTTTTTTTTGGAGAATGACTCTCTGAGGAGTCACTTGTCTCAGAACCATCTTCATTCAAGTAAGCACCATTTGTTTTCCCTTTGTCTTTTTTGTAATTCGCACACTCAACGTGATCGTGCCCAAAGCCATGACATTCATGACACTGTACCTTGTCTTTGGTAGCTCTAGTGTATTTCTTAGAGCTCCTTACCTTGTTTCTTGAACTGAAATTTCCGTTGACTCTCTCAAATTTTTTCTTCTCGTGTCCCCAATTCTTTCTATTTCTTGACACAAACATCTTCCTGAATTTTTTAGTATAAAAAGCTACTTTTCTGTCACTCATAGCCAACCCATCGGATGACTCTCTAATAGTGTTGAGGGCTATGGACTTATTTTTCTTATCCATAGGAAGAGTATGTTCATAGGTTTGTAGAAAGCCCACCAGCTCTTCAATCCTCATATTGTCCAGATCTTTGCTTTTTTCGATGGCAGTGACTTTGGGATGGAATCTCTCAGGAAGAGATATGAGAACTTTTCTCACAATTCTATTTTCTGGAAGTTTGTCCCCTAAATTGAAACGAAAGTTGACAATATCATTCAATTTTGCATAAAAGACATCAAAAGTTTCATCATCCCTTATTCTAAGTTCTTAAAAGTTGGTAGTCAACATTTGAAACTTAGAGTTCTTCACAGCCTTGGTACCTTCATGAGTAATTTCAAGAATGTCCCATGCCTCTTTGCAAATTTCACACATAGAGATTCGCTTGAACTCCTCCTGGGATACGGTCATGAAAATCGCATTCAGGCCTTTACTATTCCAATTACACTCGTTTACTTCATCCTTGGAGTAATTTTCTGCAATTTTTAGAATTTCAACTCCTTCAACAATTGTAACAGGTTGTTTCTATTTTCTTACCACGTTCATGTATGGATTTTAGAAAAGTTCTCATTCGAACTTTCCAATAGGCATAATTGCTACCATCAAAATATGGTGGCGATATGAGTGATTGAGACCTATCCATTTTAACCACTAAAGCAAGATCACACTCAAGAACTAAATCCTAACGGAGTGAACCTGCTCTGATACCAATTGAAAAAGCAGTGGTTCTACCCAACACAATACCTAGAGGGGGGTGAATAGGTGTAGTTCGATTTTTCTGGTCTAAACAAAAATATTGACAAGCAATTAAACAATAAAACAAACAACACAAATAATCAACATAGAAATTTGGTCATGAAGTGAAAACTCATTTAAAGAACCTCTTCAAAATCTAAAACTACTCCGGGTGTAAGACACCACCTCAAATCCACTATAGAAAAATGTTTGTTACAACCAATTTAGAGACACTCACAAAACCTTTGTAGTTCCTAAACTTGGACTGCAACACCACGAGTGACCCACTCGATCTCTACACGCATGTAATGCCAGAACTCCAACTTTTCTATAGCATCCCACGAGAACCTCTCGATCTCTGTAGCAACAGCAGCTCCGGAAACCTTTCAACCAATGAACACGTCCACTTCGGTGGACTCAAAAGAGGTTTGATCTTTGATTGTGGTGTGGTGGAGATATGATTGTCCAAGAGAGATTCAATAATATGAAATAAGTTCTCTCAATGACTCTTAGAAGCACTTAGGGTTTTTGCTCAGTTTCTCCACACAAAAGAACAAAACAAGCTATTCTACATATAGTCCCAATGAATCACGGCGCTCAAAATTCAAGATTTCAAGTTGTCTTGAATATTGGCTCAAGCGAGAGTCGAGTGTAGGTTAACTTTCAAAACTTAGCTCGAGCGCTGAGTCGAGCGGACATTTCTGTCTGAGTTCGCTCGAGCGCTGAGTCGAGCGACCATCGAGTGCTGAGTTGAGCGACCATCGAGTGCTGAGTTGAGCGACCATCGAGCAGTTCACTCTGGATAGATTCGCTCGAGCGCTTGGCGGAGTGACCATCGAGTGGTTCACTCTGGATGAGTCCGCTCAAGTGCCAGTTGAGTCTGCTCGAGCCGTGTTGTGCACACTTCAATATTTTTCATGTGACATCGCTTCAACACTAATTACAACATGATTTACATAGATTTTCACAAGAATATGCCAATCAAACAAATTTTCCCTCAACAATGAGCATTTAGCTAATACATTGTGAGCATATTTTGTTCTCTAATAACTAAATACTCAATGGATTTAGTTTTTAGCAAATCTATTGAAAATGCTCTTCCGAACCACTTAAATTTTGGTTTTTTTTGTAATTATCGTTATTTCTTTTGTTTATTTCTGCTGTTATATTTGAAATTAGTTTTTAATAACCGGTTTATCCCAATAACATGCAACTTATAGTACTATCTCACTTTAGTTTATTTCACTACGTAAAATATAGCATTTTTTTTATTATCAATGAATCTTCTTCTGTTATAAATTTAAAAGTTGATGGGTTATACCGGATTCTTGATCAAGCAAATAGCACTCGTGTTCTCATAAAAGAATTCCATGAGCCTTGAATTCAAAACCTTCTTTGCAAGCTTCCCGTCCGTCAATGCCTGCCATGTAATTTTGAGTCTTGACATCCAATTGATTGGACCGTGGCTTATCATAATGTGATAAAAATAATACGAAGATATAGTTAATTTGTAGAGTTTTTCTTTAAAGTTTGCGTATGAATATCGGATGTGATGATACGATGTTTTGCTTTTGCTTTAGCTTTTGCTTTAAGTTTTAATATTTTTGCCTTGAAGCCAAAGCCGAAGACCATTCTGACTGGAGCCAGAAAGTTAATATTAAAATCATCAGTCAAAGTAAAAGTTGTGAGTGGCTGAAATTTGAACTGCATTTGATTTAGATGTTGAGCTAAATTGATATTAGTTAATTTTTTTTTATAAATAGTAATGAGTTGAAATTGTGAAATATATTTTATGAGACTCACTTAAAATGAGTTTAGATATATTTATGAGAAGTTAAAAAAAAATTATGAGTCTCACGTGTAAAGATGTGTTGAGTTAAAAAGGGTTATGGATCCCGCGTGTAAAGAGATTTTGAATTGAATGATGTTTACTGATTAAAAATTAAGTATTTAGATATTAGACTCGGTTTATATTAGACTGAATTGAGATGATCTTTATAGTTTCAACATCTAAATGGGACTTTAGAGCATTAGCATTGGTATATGCATATGCATATGCAAAATTACCTCTTTTGCATAACCACTTTGTCATTCAAGCAAAACTCTCACATTGGCTTATACATATTTGAGACTAAATAATAATAAAATATTATTTTTTTATTATTATTAATTTTTTTCTAAAATCAAAATTTTTATATATTTTTTGTAATTAACATCCACTATATACATTTTACATTAATAATACAAATGTGATAATAAAAAATATAATTTTTTTATATATTATATTAAAAATATAATAAAATGAAAATATATATATTATATATTATAATAATAAAATGAATGCGTATGTGAAGATTTATTGTGTTGTTGAGGGATGGAGAAGAGAAAACAATTGAGAGAAAAAGAGTAGAAGAAGAGAGAAATAACAATTAAAATATGTTTGATGGAGTGAATAGTTGTTATCCAAATTAACAATTGTTCACTGCTAGCTAAATTTATGCATATGCATAAGTCAATGTGAGTGTTTTTTGAGTCATATTATAGAAATATGATTTTGCATATAGATATATATAGACCAATACTAATACTCTTACGGGGCTTCAAATCCAAAAACGAAATAGGGGAAATTGGAAAGCCCATCTACAGACTCTATACTTTTTTATCAAGTGAAAACATTGGGCCTTGTTGGTGTAAATTTATCCATTAAATTCTACCATGTCCCCTAAAAATGTACGACCTTCTTTAAATTGATTGGTTTCGATCCAAAACATTTCCTTTTCATAATTTTGTTTTTTAAGCCATGGTATGGTATATTCAAACAATGAATTGAAACAGCCTTGTACCTAAAACTCCTCTCTATATATATTACAAGCCAAGCTTGTACCATTACTGGGTCTCAAAAGGCAGATGCTTGGGACCATTCACCTAAGTTGTTGTTCACAAAATAATTAACATTAAAGACATTTTCATTAGTGTGATGCAGCCAATGAAACCCCAACATGTGCAATCTTCGTATTCTTGGGTACAGCATTTCTTGGGCCAAGCAATGAAAGTAAGGTAAGAACCTACAAATCAAACACTGGTCGTATTCGTAGGTATGATACACGCACATTGCCTCGTGCGCGTGCGTAGCATCCCGCTTCATACGTACACAACTCCAAGTAAATGCATGTTATAATGTCAGTCCAAACACCGCCCTGAAAGCATACGAACAAAAAACAAATAAACCGGCAGTAGAATCCATGTGCGCCCACCGCCTAATCAATTAATTCCCTTTGGAGTCTCCGACTTTTGGAAAAAGTAAAATTTAAGCGTATTGGAGTCGACTATAATTTTCATGTCTGATCCGTTCACAAGCAACTTGCTCTGACCCAGTATTAGATAGTTGTCTGAATTTTGTCCCTTGTGATTTTGTATGCATCTGCTCTCACTCGCCAACCGCAATGCTCTCCCGATACGGTTCTTCATTTCCGATTTCTTGCTTCCTTTTAATAAACAAGAGATGATATTTGCCGGTCGTAAGATTTGCAAGTTCTAATTATTTCATTTAAAAAAAAATTATAATTTATATGAAAAAATTATTTATTTTCTGTTTTCTTATAATGATTGCGTAAAGAAAAATTATATTCATCATCCCAACTTTCATCATCATTCCATCATCATATGACAGGCTAAATTTAAACAAATTATACCCTCCCGGTTGGTTGACAATGTCGAAGGACATTAAATATAATTTTAAGATGTATGAAGATTGCGTAATTTTTTCCATCTAGATCTTAGATATGATATTTTTTAAAATAATTGTGCTGAGACCTAAAAATTCTAAAACTATACAAAATATTTTATAATGAAGAATAATTTGGAGGATTAGAATTCAATTCGATTCGAGTAGAGCATGGAAACGATATATGCGAGTCTCATCTATGTGAAAGTAAATGGATTTTCACATACTGTGCAAGGTCTATGCAATTGCTAATACCTACTTGTTTAATTACACAAGTGATTTTGATTTTGCATCTCTCTTTTTGGGGCACTGACCGAATAGTCTATAATCTTAATGCATCCAATGAGAAATAGTGTGAATAGAAAATTTATACTTTTTGAAAGCTGGAAATGATTTGTGAAACAATTAAAATCTACCCATAACTGTTGAGAAAAAACAAAATCTACCCATAACTAACTCAGAAATTAGGTAGAACCCATCTCATGACTAATCATTGAAAGCAACTTTTTTTTCTCAACAAAAAGAGTTGGAACGAGCGACAAGAGATGGCTTATCTATCAGGACGTGATCATAGTACCGCCCAACCCATTAGGAAGCCAGATAGGAAAGACCTAGACTCTGAGAACCACAAGCACTCCCTACAAGTTGGACTTGAACCATAGTTTGATCCCAGTCCCACGAGAGTGTCAATGGGTCACCAATAATCCTAAGCACTTTCTGCTGCGGGATTCGACACCAGGACCTAGTGCTCGTTGTCAAATTCATTGAAAGCACTTGGTCAAGCGTTTAATTGTATAAGTAAATTTAGTGTGAATATATCATTTATTTTTTGTTGCTAGAACATGCAACTTCATAAGAATAGACACCAGTAATTCATATAAAAGCAAGAATGTTGAATGCACAAAAATAGATTCTGAAGATGTAAATGGTTCATGAAAACCCTGTGATGTATGCGAATGAGTAATCCGTGTTTCAAGCATTCTTTCTTCTTTCCCCCCATTTCTAAAATTCATCATATATACCATGCACTGCTGCATTCGAATACAATGCATTCACTGTTAATAATAGTTGAAAATGATTATAAAATAAAATAAAGTCTTTCGTTATCCAAACAGAATAATGAATTTTTGATGGATACGGAACACAGGCTGCTTTGCTTTGCTTTGCTTTTTCCGCTTGCGAAAAAAAATAATGAAATCGACAAGAACGCGTGGCATGATAAAAACGACAGGTCTGATCGGATGATAATACGATAAAGAAAAATAATAATAATATTAATATTAATAGTAAATAAAGGATCCACGAGTCACCATCACATGCAGTCTCGGGCAGGGCTTTATTTGACTGCTTGATTTTTGTGGGATCCGTGACCAATCATAGCCGTTGGCATCAATACCCCCGATTACAGATACGTTAGAATCTTGTATTTCTTTATTTATTTATTTATTTTGTTGTAACCCAGACAGACCACGGACGGCCCTGCACGTCCTCACTTTTTTTAATCATGCAGACTCTCTGTGGGTTTCAACGGCCAATATACCATGTTTGCTTCCTAAGAAATTCTAGAGAGAGAAAAAAAAATCATTTTATTATTCAGCAATTGTATACAAAACTCACAGATTCTAAAATTATATAAATTATTTTACATGATTAATAAAGTTATCAGGACTCTTTAGAGTTTTTTTTAGAGAGTGAGATGAGATAAAAATTTTATGAATAGTAATAAAATAATTTATAAATAATAATGATATAGTTTGAGTTAGGTGTTTTCTAAGTTTTGAAAAAGAAGAGAGAAAAAATTGAATAAAAAATCTTATAAATTAAAATATTGTTAGAATATAGTTTTATAATATTATTTTTATTTGAGATTTGAAAATTTTAAATAATTTTTTATTTAAAAATTTAAAAATTTAAAAAAATTATAATAATTAATTTAAAAATATTTATCTTTAAATTATGTTTAGAGATTAAATAAGAATTTTAAAATAAAATCTATTTCGAAACAAGTACTTATCTCTTTTTTACATGAAGTCCCCCGTAAATTATTTATTTATTTGTTTTAAATGAAAACAAGATAAATGTAATGCTTGCGTAAAATTATTGGTCATACTCGTGTGCATCTTTTAGCATGGTGGAATTGATTGGACAAAATATCCCATAGTCGTCTTTTATTAACAAGTCTTGTTTTTTATTAACAAAAAAAGTACTATTTGCACTACATATTATCTGCCTGAGTTGACTTGATTTTTAAGATTTAAATTTTATTTTTTATTTTTCAAATTAAATTATATCGTGTACATAATATATGTTATAAAAATTTTCAAATATAAATATTTATTTTTTAAAAAAATACTATTTAAAGATATTTACACCACACTGTAACGATGGTGACTCACTCCCTAGAATAACGTTTAGCATTGCAAACTTTAGTCTTTTGCCACGAACCAATTTTGTGATAAATGCCAATAACTCGTATTAGCCAAATAAAAGAAGCAATTTTTTTGCAAGTTTTTCTATTGAGTCGTGCTAGCGGATCCGTTAACACAAAGTTTATTTTTTTTTATTATTTGTTAATATTTTTAAAAAAAATTCAAAATGGTATACCAATACATTAAAAATAAATTTCTTAATCATTAAGTAAAAAAAATTAAATAAATAAACAATCAAAATGAGAAGACAAACTTAGCAGTATATTAATATTTTCCTTTTCTATTATGGAAAATTATTTATAAACAATATTTTTCACAACACATTTTACAACAACGTATTATATGAGGGATAATTTTGTAAAATATTTTATAAAAATAACATTACTTTACAAAAATATCTTTATTATATATATATATATATATATATTTTAATAAGAGAAGTGATCATATGTCCACGAGTAACCCCCTCTTAAATTTTATTAAAGCCCTCAGTCGTGACGGAGGAATACCGTGTAAAACATCACCCAAAACCAAAAGAAAAAATTCCTAAACAAAAATTCCATGTCAAACTGACCAAACAAAATAAACCAAAAATCAAAGAAAAAACACAGGCTTCGACCACAATTACAGTCGAAGATGTGGGATTCGAAGTTTGTCCATTCGAACTAGACCTCTCATTTTACTAGGCAGTTCCTCCCCTTCAATATATCTCCTCGTGCTACCTCCTTCTCCTTGACGAGTCAAAAAATCTGCAACCTAATTCTCTTCTCTAAATTGATACATAAATGAGACCTGAAGGCCGACTAGTTCCTCCTCTAGTCATTTTCAAAAATTTCATAAATATCAAGTATTACAAACTCCAGAAATTAGCCAACTCACCACCAATTCCAAATCACTTTCAATACATATATTCTGGAATCCCATCTCTTTACAAAGCCGAACGCTACTAGTGATCGCCATCAACTCTGCTCCATTATTTGTACTCGGTTCCAACTTTTTAGAGAAAATAGCTTTCATGTTACCATTTGAATCACGTATATTATTGTGAAATGTGTTGTAAAAATATATTGTGTGAATCAATACTCTTCTATTATACCTATTTTTCGTATATCGAATTGATGACAAAACTTCACCACTCGATCAATGACAATTGTATCAATCAAAGGATTTTGCACTGACATGACCGGTCGGAATAATGAGATTCAATAAATTATTTTATATAATAATTTTTTTTCAATTGTATGACTTGTCAGATAAACATATGGTACGTGTATTATAGTATTTAATAGAGTAGACTCTACATAAGTTTATTGTCTTTGTACATCGTACCATCTAATTCCATTGAGTTTTGAAGATGATCTCAATTATATTTTACAACTAACCAATGCGCCCCACTTCATCAAATGAAATAAAAATAGAGAAATACTTTAATCATTAAAGAATTACATAAAAATAATATCATAAACTTATATGATTTAATGTGATTTATTTATTTTTATTATAAAATATATCTAATATATCATATGAAGGCACGCCAGTTTCTGAGATTACTTTTGTATAATCTCTTTGCAGATATAGAAGTACTCGTTAAAATATAGAAAAAATTTATTCAACAACCTTATACTATACACTTATTTTTATTTTATTATCTTTTTATTTTTTCTCCTTAACAGGTGTGTAGTGTAGGGCTATTGAGTAGAAGAATTTTAAAATATAACTATTCATTAAAAGTAATGATATTTGAAGGTTTTTACATCACACATCATCCACATAACATCATTTGATTTGTAAGATTAAATTTTTAAAATTTATATTCGAACTCAAATTATGTCACATGAATAGTGTGTGGTGTAAAAGCTTTTAAATATAATTATTCATTAAAATATATCTAATTTGAATATCAAATTGTGTAGAAACACCCTCTATTAAAAAATTAAGAGTTTTGCTAGATACAAACAATTTTGCGTACTAATCTGCGTATTAATATTGTTCTTTTCATATTCTAAATTCAAATTAGCATTGTTTTTAATAAAGTGTACTTTTTGACCAATCATATTGAATGAGTGCGTGTATTAGTGAATAGAATCGCTTACAATTAGATTTTTCTAAAAAGTAAACTATAAAAATAAGAAAAAGTCTAGATTCAGTCCATTTTGCGGACGAATCACGCACGAACTCAAGTTGGAATGCCAACTTAAAAATTAAACGCTGCGTTTCAATGAAAGTGAGGAAGAGGAATTCATGGAATGCGGGGAGAGAGAAACTAAAATGAAACGGTTCGTTTCATTATTTTCCAAACAGTATGTTTTAAATTTGTACATGACCTTTTCCTTCGAGCTCCATCTCCTCCCCTATTCTACTCCCCCATCTCCCTCCTTCCCCAATCCTAATTTCCCTTTTCCCCCTTCAACAACAACAAACAACTCTACAAGTAAATGATAGTTCCATTCTTTTAAATCAGAAACTGATTTTGAGATACAACCCTTTTAAATTATTTATCCAAATAT
This sequence comes from Cyclocarya paliurus, assembly GCA_029856935.1. NCBI lineage: Eukaryota > Viridiplantae > Streptophyta > Magnoliopsida > Fagales > Juglandaceae > Cyclocarya > Cyclocarya paliurus. The sequence goes on from CM056945.1 coordinate 34,232,627, forward strand.
ATCCTTTTCATGTTTCATGCGGTGAATGTAAAACTCTCTAAATGGGCATTCTATGAGAAAGAAAAAATGGAGAGGATTGAACTGAATCTATAGAATTCATTTGAAAAAAAAAAAAAGGCAAAAGAAGAAATGGTTATAAACTGAAAAATGGGTATAAGACTAAATCAATATTTTAGAATGGGCATTATATTTTGGCTCGTTGAAGAAAAAGGAGTATATACTTTTTCTTTTCATATTTTGTATCCTGAAAACGAGAAATCACGAACATTGTATCCTAATTTTGCACACTGCAATCACCGAAGAGGGAGGATATGGGTTTCTCCATTTCGTTCTTTTGCGTACAGGACATCTTCTTTCTTCTTTTTTTCTTCGTGTTTTTATTCTTTCTTTTATTTTTTTAATAAAACAGATGCTGACACGTCAGATTTCGTGCGCAGGTTTGTGCACCAACTCGCATGTATGCAGAAGAATTGTAAAAAGTATTACATGTACATGAGTATTACATGTAGTAGCTAGTATACTATATATTCTCATTTTGTTTTGTTTCAAATTTCGGCTCATTTAGACCATTTCAGTCAAATTACGATCATTTCAACTAGAATTGACATTTCGGACCCTATTCCGTTCCGGATTATTTTTATAATTTTCTCGTGCTTAGATAACATTTTTATAAATTTTAAATCTAGATTATATTTAATTAGTTATAGAATATAAAATGTATTTCTATAATTTTATTTTTTTTGAAACTTTAAATATGTCTATTCATTCTCTCTCTTTAAATATCATTATTTTTCTTTTTTTTATAATTTTCTATCTTTTATTTTTTTTTCTCGACTCAAGTGTGTATTTTTTCAACGTATATTTATTTTATAAATCATAAGTTCTTCTATATATATACACACATACATGATACACATTTACATATACATGTATTTATCTTATTAGTTGTTAGTTTATATATACATATAAATATTTGTATATAATATATAGTTAATCCCAAAATGGTATACCAGAATGCATCGGTACTGAGATATTTCATTCTAGTACTTAAATCTGAATGATAACTGAAACGAAATTTAAAACTGAAACGAAATTTAAAACACTGGTTTGGATTATGTGTGATATGGGTTTGGTGCAAAATATACTTAATATGAGATAATATGATATGAGTAATGTTAGGTACAGTTTTATGATATGCAAGTTTCACATATTCATTTTTAAAAAAATAGGATTCACTATTAAAAAAGAGCAATGATATTTCCATCGACAAATCTCACCGAAGATTTGTACCGATTATTTTTTTATTTAATGGTTAATAAAATATTTTTTAATGAGTTTGTATTTTTTTTTAAATGTTAGGAGGTTTAAAAAATGAAAAAAGTTTTTGAACTGTCAGGAGAAGGGATTTCTCAGTGGACGTAGTAGGGTCAAGAATATAAGTCTCAGGAAATGATATTCCCACCGAGGAAAGCCACCGACAAAACCCATGGATTGTTTTTTTTTAATGATTAATGAAGTATTTTTTAACGAGTTTGTAATTTTTTTAAAAATGTTTAAAGGGTTTGAAAATATTTATGAAAAAAAAAAAATTTCTACGTTCGGTAGGAACTTTCGGTGGCTTTCCTCAGTGAGTGTAGCATTACCCTTAAAAAAATAATTTTATTATACAGTTCCAAGTTTGTCTATTTTTTTTTTTTTCAAATAGAATACGAGATATTTTCACACCATCAAATATCAATTCTATATATTATGATCTCTTATAAGGTATGAAGTTGTGGATAAAGTTATGTTTAATGAACGTAACGCCTATAATTGGCTGGTTGTGTGTAGTACTTGTAATTAGTGTGCAACCAAAAAAAGTAGTTGGTGGTGTAATGGATTAAAAGAAATAAGGCAAATAATGCATTTTTACTAAAAGAAATCAATTGCTGACGTGTAAATCAAATATATGAATTGATGTAATATGCGAATTATTTGCCAACTTGACATTTCGTGTCTTCAAAGAAAGATTAATTATATTATTTACATTTGTTAAAAAGGTGTTTTATTTGTTTTTTTTCCATTGATCCCACCATAATTAAATAAGTTGATTTGGAAAAATCCAAATATAATAACAATTTATTAACACAAAACATATAATGGGAAATTTCGTATGATTGTACTAATTTGGTTATAAATATAGGATTATGACACTTTTACAATGTAATTTATATAAATAAAAATTCCAATTAATACTTAAATAGTTTTCTCCCATTCCTATAATTAATTATCTAATCATCTTTAAAAATAATTAATTAGTTAATGAAAATATATTTCTTCATTAGTTTAAAAATCAATATTTTTAATGAAGAGTTTTGCTATACATAAATCATTATTTACTCTTACACCCCATACCTGACGGTTAATAATTTTTTTTTTCTTTTTTTTATAAGGTGTAGAGTGTGAAGTAGTGAATAGTGATTGATAAGAATAATTATTATTTCAACTAATTGTGATCCACAAACCGAGGTAGTGTAATATGCACAATACTCGAGACTTGTATCTCAAAAAATTAAAAAGACATGTAAAATGTTAGCATCTTATAAAAGATTACAAATTATGGGATCATGTCGAATATTTATATATAAAATTTCTATATTCAATGAGTATTGTCTCAATTTGCAACATGGACCGACAAAGAAAGGAGAACAAACAAAAGTATACCATAATTGGATAATTGGATGCTACACGTGAAGAAAAGCAAGATGCAATTGAAAAGACAAGATGAAAGATGATTAAGAAGCTGAAAAAAAAAGAAGCTCTGTGGGTTATATTTTTGAATTATTTCTTATTTTTATTTTTCTAGTTTTAACTTGCCCTTTGGAATTAAGTGATAATATTATATACTTCAAAGCTTTGAAAATGTTTATGAAACATTTTTCCATCATATATTAGATTGCGATATTATATTTAATTTGTAAAATAAATTCTACATACATGTAGTTCTTTCTCTCCATATAGAAGAAAATATCAAAGAAATTTATGACATATCAGTCTTTAAAGTTTATTAATAAAATTCATGATGTTGTATTATTCATTCATGCTATATATACACCTATAAAAACGTAAAATGTTTCGATTTTATTTATATTTATATTTATTTTTATAACTTTTATTTTCATATAAATAGTCAAGTAGTCGATTTAGTAAGCTAAGTTTTTGTTTGGCTGGTCGAAATAAGAGGCATTGTCTTATCAGCAAGCAATTTTGCAATTATAATATAATATAATTTTTTTAATAATAATATTTTTAATTTTTTTTTCATATTTTACAATTATACTATGTAAAGAAAGTCCAACAATTAATAATCAAAGATTAAATGAAAGATATCCCAGATATTATTAGCAACTATTTTTTGGCCTGGAATTACACGAGAGTATCAAATTTGTTAGCTAATAATATTATATTATATTATTATAATAAATAAAAATTATTGTAGCTATAATCCTATAATATTAACTCTATACGAATTTAATTGAGTTATTATTTAAAAAAAAAATATTATATTACTGTATATCATTTGCGTAGGAAATAAATTGTTTTAGTTTTTATAATAAAATATTACTTTTGATAATAAACACATCTTCAAATTTAAAGATAAATTTAAAATTACTGTAATTCAAAATTTAAACTTTTACATTTTAATAAAGTTAATATAGATAATTTTATCTATATTTCTTCAAATTTTAAGAATGCAATGCCAATGCTATTTTTACCTTGAAAAAAAATATTATATCAAAATTAGATGAACAATTTTGATAACCATAAAGCAAAATGTACTTTTTTTTGGGCATGGTGGTGACTTTCTCGAAACCCCATAAAGCAAAGAAGGCACTCAAGGCATACGGTTGCTTTTGAATCAATATATTTTGTTAGAGTGCTACTGGGGTGTCGCTTACAGTGATCGCTCGACCCGTTCTCGGTAATTTTTATTTATTTATTAAAATATTAAAAAATTAATATATTAATAGTCACTTCCTTAATCAATAAATAAAAAAATAAAAATTAAATACATATATAGTTAAAATGAAAAAAATAAAATGAAGTGACATAAGAGACAAATCATATTTAAAAAAAAAATACACAAAACTTATACACTATTTTGAAATAAATGACCATTTCATGTAATTTCAAATAAAAAAAATTGTGAATTCAAATCTTAATTTTGTACTTATTAATTTATTTAAATATTTTATGCTAAATATAAATAATAAAATTTATTTATTTTTTAATTTAAACTTTGGAGATGAAGAATGATTTGAATCTTTGATAGAAAATTTCTGTTTTAGTTTAATTATTTGAAATGGTTGCAATTATTCATTACCTATTTTCTCTCTAAAATGTATATGTAATTATGTTCAACAATTGTCTTGACATTGTCTCTAGGCCCTCCGATTCCTCCGCTCGTTGAGGGTAACTTCGATATTTCGTGGGCAGTAGGGGGATAACATAGGGTTTTAAATAAAATAATGATATATATCGCAATAATAGTTTTTACTGGGCTATAAAAGAAGTAGAACCCCCGCAATTCGCTGACACTGTATTAAAGAACATTCACTGTGACGCCCAACACGTCACCACCCAATCCCTTATCTCCACGTCTACATCATAAATCCCTAGGGACTAACTCATCAAGCGTCCCAGATTCCCTACTTCTCTCAGATCCAGCGGTCCCGATTGCGTATTCCAGAGCCTTCGAATCTCAACCCAGGTAGAGAGTACAGAGCCAGAGTGCGGTCAGATTCTTGACCAGGGTTAGTTAGCTTCTAACCCAGGCTCCACTCCCCGAGTTAAAGAACATTCCGAGAGAGTCGCAGAGAGAGAAAGGGAGAAGAGAGCACAGAGGCTCAAGGAGGGAAAAAGAAGAAGGAACAGAGACAGTGAGCGGAGGCTATCCCGAGTCAACTCGGATCGATCCTTGCCCTTGAACCCATTTTAATTCGTCTGACTCGGTTCGTTGGCCCTTTTTGGTGCTTCTTCAATTTGAAGAAAGTTCTCTAGTGGCCGGTGTCGTCCTCCGGAGGGCGTTTCTGACTCCGGCTTCTTCCAGATCTCTCATTCCAGTAAGTCCCTCTCTCCATTTCGTTAACTTAGGGGGAATTTCTGCTCTCTAATTTGGTTTTGGGACGGTTCAAGATCGTTAACATAATCTCTTCCCCCCAATGTTGGTTTGGCTTCACGAAACAGAAAAAAACGACTTTGCTTCCGATTTTATTTTTGGGATCTCCTCAAGCGGAGCTTTCTGGCAGCTGAGAATTGATCAATGTGTTGCCGCTGTTGGGATAATGTGCTCAATAATTGTTTTCGAGTCACTTTTATCTTTTATCTTCTATCTTCTATCTTCTTCTTCTTCTTCTTCTTCTTCTTCTGTTTTCGCGGCTGAAGCTCATTCCTTTTTATTTTCATATTTCTCCGTTACCAAACGTAGCATCCACGATTTTGTCGAAATAGTTTCTGTCGTCTAACCTTTTTCGGTTTATTGAAGTTTGCTCGAGCTGTGAAAGGATTTGATTCTTTTTGAGACTCGGACGTTTTTAATCCAAATTAATGCTCCGAGTTTATCGCGAGGGAGTTCGCATTTACTTGCGGTTCCGAGATCTTAAGGGTGCGCTAATGAATTCTAATTTTCAAGGTTAACGAAGCTTACGGATCTGCCTCGTTTACAACCGGTGGCATATGGCAGATTCATTTCGCGGTCCCAAATATATCATTTTACTATTTTTTCCACTTTCTGGTTGTTTTTGGAAATGGGTGAGGGGCGGTATTTATTTTAGTCCAAATTAAGTGAATTACTAATCGAGATCGAAACTCTTGTTGGCCATTTATGTATTATTTGATGCAGTTAGTATATATTTTTGATTCATTTATAATCATTTTTACAGATTCCTTTATTATTTGGGCACGATGGCTCACTCGATGTAGCATCGAGCTACATCTTCTCCTTCTATCACGGTCCTGTTATGTTGCTCGGTTCTTTGAGAATCTTGGGTGGGATTTGAAATTGATTTCATCGATTGATGATTTTTGGGGGGACATACTTTGCGCTCCAACAATTGCTGTCGGCTTTGGAGTTTGGTGTCTCCTGGGGAGGGAAGAAGCTCTCTTCCGCCACCGCCTCTGTTGCCGGCTGCGAAAACAATCAGTTATATATATTTAATGTCACGTGAATTGGACAGTCCTGTTCAGACTCAGATGGCAGTGACAATTTTCAAGAGCCCGCTTAGTGGGGAATACCATCATGGGAGCAGGAGAATGGAAGGGAAACAGCCTGCTGGGAGGAGACGCGTTTTTGTGCAAACTGAAACTGGATGTGTTTTGGGGATGGAATTAGATCGTGGTGATAATGCCCATACCGTGAAGAGGAGGCTGCAGCTTGCTTTAAATTTCCCTACAGAGGAGAGCTCGCTGACTTTTGGGGATATGGTGCTGAAGAATGATCTTAGTGCCGTTCGAAATGATTCCCCCCTTCTTCTTAAACGGAACCTTATACATAGAAGCTCCTCAACCCCATGTCTGTCACCCACTGGGAGAGATACCCAGCAGAGAGATTGGAGTGGTCCTATTGAAATATTAGGGCAGTCAAATCGCTTTGCTAAAATGAAACAACTAGTCAAGGAAATTGTGAAGGCAATTAAGATTGGGATTGATCCAATTGCTGTTAATGGTGGACTTGGTGGTGCATACTATTTTAGGAATAGTAGAGGTGAGAGTGTTGCGATTGTGAAGCCTACCGATGAAGAACCTTTTGCACCGAACAATCCAAAAGGCTTTGTTGGTAAAGCTCTTGGACAACCTGGTTTGAAACGTTCAGTGCGAGTCGGGGAGACGGGGTTCAGAGAAGTTGCGGCTTACCTTCTCGACAATAATCACTTTGCAAATGTGCCTCCCACTGCTCTTGTGAAGATCACTCACTCAATCTTCAATGTCAATGATGGGGTGAATGGTAATAAGCCTCACAAAAAGAAGCTAGTCAGCAAGATTGCATCTTTCCAACAGTTCATCCCACATGATTTTGATGCCAGTGATCATGGCACCTCTAGTTTCCCAGTTGCGGCTGTGCATCGAATAGGGATCTTAGACATTAGAATTTTTAACACGGACAGACATGCAGGAAACCTTTTAGTGAGAAAACTTGATGGTGTTGGGAGGTTTGGTCAGGTGGAGCTCATTCCTATTGATCATGGCCTTTGCCTGCCAGAAACTTTGGAGGACCCATACTTTGAGTGGATTCACTGGCCCCAGGCTTCAATTCCATTCTCTGAGGATGAGCTTGAGTACATCAAAAATCTTGACCCGGTTTGGGATTGTGAGATGCTGCTTAGGGAGCTTCCCATGATTCGAGAAGCTTGTCTCAGGGTCTTGGTTCTCTGCACCATTTTCCTCAAGGAGGCTGCCATTTTCGGTCTCTGCCTTGCTGAAATTGGTGAGATGATGAGTAGAGAATTCCGTAGTGGTGAGGAGGAGCCTAGTGAACTCGAGGTTGTATGCATGGAGGCAAGGAGGATGATAGCAGAGGAGGTGTTATCCCCTAAAGCTGATTCTATAGATGAGAATTTCCAGTTTGATATAGACTGTGAGGAACTGGAGTTAGACGTTACGCCAAAGAAGATGGTACTAGATGATTATATGGCCAGAGCACCATTCCAGTCTGGAATGAGTGGCGGTTATGTTCGCTGTTCACTGTCTAGACTGGAAGAAAGCATCGAGGAGGAGGATGAGGATGAGGAAAGTCAAGGAGAAGAAGAGCAAGAGGGAATTGCAACTCTGCCAGCTGCTGAAATGATCCCAACAATGTCAAAGCTTTCCATGTCGTTGAAGAATATTGTTTTATGCGAGAAGAATAAAAAACACCAGAAACATAGTGGAGCAAAAGTTGAACGTGGCTATTTATCAAATACGTCCTCTGGGCATAGGAGTGCAAATGAGCAGCTTCCTGCAAGCATGAGCTTCGTGAAGCTGGCAGACATGAGTGAGGATGAATGGACAATGTTTCTGGAGAAGTTTCAAGAGCTGCTTTACCCAGCTTTTGAAAAACGAAAGTCTGTGACACTAGGTCAGAGGCAGAGACAGAGGCTTGGTACGTCGTGCCAGTTTTGAGATTGAGATTGAGATTGAGATTGAGATTGAGATTACCTATAGTTGCTTGACAGAAGAGGACTATAAGAAGAATTATAAGACTTGTAGGCTTGTGGGGACTTGAAGGAGTGTTAGGATAGGTTTGGTTGGTTTATTATGCCTTTTATGGGTTTTCTTGCTCGCAGGAAGTTCTTGGGAGCAAAGTTAGTAGCGACTGCTGTAAATATCCTTGGCATCAGCCAAGAGTAGAATTGGTTGTATTCCTTTCTTACGTTTCTTTTTTTCTTTTTTGTCTCTTCCCCTTCTCCGCCCGCACCCACCCCCCCCCCCCCCCCCCCCCCCTTCCTCTTTTCTTTCACTCTTATCCTTTATGGACTTGTTTGATAAATAACTTGTAGACTGAAATCCGAAAAGGAAGTTATGTGAATATATAGTAGTGTGTTCAACTTGAACCTTGAACTTGTTTGGAAATTGGTTAATATTTGATTGTATGGTATCAGAGGTGTGGTGTTTCACTCTACGAGTAAAGTTTTTATTGATGATGGCACTCATATGAGGCATTGATTGGCATTTCAATGGCCAGTCTTTTTAGGTAAAAACTGGTACAGCATACCAAACAAAGCCTTTTTGGTATGATACCACTTAAATATAATATTTCTTAATTTTAAATATTCAATTTTTTTATCTAATAATTACCTCATCAGCATACAAACTCAAAATTCAATTTAATTTTTTTTTTTAAGATTTTCATACAAAACATAAAAATAAATAAATTAAAATTTCAAAATAAAAATAATATTCAAATTATTTTTAATAATTTATAATATATTTGTTCAATTATTTTTCTCTTCTTTACTAAAACTCAATATTTATTCAGGTTAGATTCAATGAAAAAAAAAAACTAAGCTTGGGCTATTCTGAGATCTCCTTGATAGATTGAACTGGATTTACAATGATATTTTACGTGAAAAGGGGCGCACTTGAGATGAGCAAAACCAAAATGGGTACACGTTTGCCTCCAGTTCCAGTCAAATGTTGCTTGCTACCTTTTATCAACGAATTATTAAAAATGTAATCAATTAAAATGTTCAGTTTCAGCGTGCAAAGAGTTGGAAGTGCTTGTAATCATTGCCACACAGGCAGATGGGATCCCCGCAATGGATTTTGGGTGTTAGAATGTGTGCTGAAAAGTGAAAAACGAATGACCTGTACGCTGCTTTCAACTTTCCATATACAAATGACTTTTTTTGTTTTTGTTTTTTCATGATCTTGGTGGAAGGAAGGTTGTCTTATCATTATCGTCTGGAATTCAAGCTGATAAAAAAAAGAAAGTATTAACTTTGAATGATTACTTATCTATAAACAAAACGCATGTAATCGATCTATTAACTATTCTATATTGATGGCTTTTCCGTGAAGCTAGATTTTAAGGATGATGCTCTTGTAGTCCAAATTATAGTGTCCCTGATGCTGTCTGCAACCGCACATGCTTATCATTCATCATCCTTAGCCAAGAAATTATCATCACCCACTTTAATTTTCTTCACCAAATTGACCGGATGAGGGACAAATCGCTTGATAGGTATAAGCGGTTTGGAGCACCAAACCGCATACCAACACTCATATAGCTTTTTTTATTGAAAAATTTTGAGAAAAGAAAAAAGTCATTTATCTCACGAAAATTATTTCTGTCTTTAATTTATACCATTTATTAGTATCGATGCGCGGTTGAGTGAGCAAAATCGCTTGCAAGAAGAATTTTCCTTTAAATACTGAATTGATTAGTTGTCAGTACTAATATCTCTGTACCAAAAACTTATTCCTCATCATTAAAAAAAAGGTAAAAAGATGTAGTGGACAATGTAAAATCATCACAAAACAAGAGAAAGTCGGCTTGATTTGGATCTACTAAGCGGTATTTCAATGTTCATGCCTTTATTCAAAGTGTTCTAGGTCCTCTGTTCTCAAAACACCTGGCTGTCTTCCAATTTTTCTATTTGTTGTCCCATTGTTTTCGCGCCGTCTATATTTTGTGGATTTTTATTTTTGTCAAGTGTTATCACTTCAAATGTCATTGTGAAAAAGAACAAAGAGTCTTGTTTATGTCATGGTTGTTCAAATTAGCTATTCAGGAAGAACGACGACAAAAATCCTTTGTCAATGCTGACATAGAAGGCAAGAAAGATATTAGCAACCAACAAAGTTACATCATATGTTCCGGTCCCACGAACAACTGGACTGAAATAATGCAGGGATTGACCTTTCAACCTGTTTAGAGGGTCTGTATCACCTCAAAGTCTAAATTATATAGTTTATATTTTAAAAAGTATAGTTAATGATATAATTAGAGTTTTATTAGAATTTTATAAAGAATAAGAACTTCTCATTTTTAAGTGACGTATGATTCTATACATTACTTATCTTTATCCTCCTCATATGAGGTATTACTTGTCAATGCTCAATATTTTTTACTTAATGATTAAGAAAATATTGTTTAATAATATTGTGAATATTTTCTTTTTTAAAAAAAATAGATATTTAAAAGTGTTAAATGATGTGAAAAAAATAAAAAACTTAAGTTTTTTTCACATCATTTTTTAACACTCAAATATTTTTTAAAAAAGAAAAAAATTCACAACATTATTAAATAATACTTTCTTAATCATTAAATAAATAAAAAAACTAAAAAAAGAAGAAGAGTGGGAGCTCCAGCAGAATCATTTTCCTATATATTTATATATATCGGTTTTAATTTGTTTTTCTTGTCAATAGGTAGGGGTTTCCTGTGGTTTGTGCTATTTGGTATCAGTAGGCTTGTGGGTTTTGCTATATTTGGAAACTGAGAGTTAGGAACTTTGTCGTTGTCTTGGTATGATAGGCCGAATCTTGCTTTAGCATCTGCAAAGTTATATGAATTACACCTTGGAAATGCTACTTTTACGCTACTTTTATTACTGTTTTACTATCTAGTTATTTTTTTATCTTTTGTTATTTGAATCTGAATTAAAAATTTCAAAATATGACTTTTTTGCATAATCTAGAAGAAAACAAATTTAATCAACCAACGTAATAATGTAATTTAATTAAAAATAAATTCAATTTTAAAAAATTGACTCAAAAAGCAAATCAATGTCAATTTTTATGAATTAAGGTCATTTTATGAGATTTTCAATCGAGATTCAAAGAGCAAAAGGAAAAAAAAAAAGTTAGATAGTAAAGCAGTGGTAAAGGAAATGTAAGGCTATCATTACCCTTTGTAAGGATGGCCTTTGTGAGAGAAGGGCCCAGGTCCAAAGAGATCAAATTGCATAGACCCTAGGTCCCTTAAGCGAAAACGCTAAGAGGGTTTGTAGCCCAGACTGGGAGGCTGCATACTGAGCCCACAACCGTAAGCCTATACGGAAAGACCATGGCAACAAGCTTGATAACGCCGAGGATCCCATCTTGGGACTTGGTGACCTACCAAGCCCTACCATACAGCAATGTACAGACTGCTGGACACAGATGGTGGGGCATGTCCGGTCGTGGCCACGTCAGACTCGAGTCAAGTTGCATTCAATGCATGTCAGGGAACCCAGGACGCAACGACGTGCTAATGGAGGTAGGTGAAACGGCTGGACCACGACCTGACGCCCTGGCACGATAGGATGGTGTTGGCAGCAAGTCTGACCGAGCACGACCTGACACCACATGATCTCCCTCGATAGTCTGAGTCCCAGCCTGACACACTGTTACGACAGGGGGGGAGTGGTAGCAGGTCTAACCTAGGTACGACCTAACACGCAACAATCTCCCTCAACAGTCAAGACTAAATCACGTATAAATAACAGCCATCTCTCCCACGGGAAAGGTTTTGGAACCCTTTAACATTTTTCATAATTCTCTTAGCTTTCTCTTTCACTAGAATATTTTTCCCTAACTTTGGCATTGGAGCTACCCCGGAAGTCACCGGAGCCACATACTTCCTCTTAGCTGTAGGTGGAGCGAGCTTGGCTACTGTGGCACTACTTGGGTTGCGAAACACGACATCAATAGTGGCGTCGTTTATGAGATATTTTCCATAAACGATGTGTTCTTCGCATGCTAGCAGCAACACGGTCCCAAACTACGTGGGGGGAAGAGTGCAAGGACGAAGGCATGGAGGCGAAACTTGTATGCATGGAGGAGACGATAAGGAAGCTGACGGAGGAGATAGGGATGCTACACCAAGAGAATGCAGCACTCAAACGGACCAACGAAGAGTTGGTGGGAGGAGGAGAATCTAGCGGGACTGAGCATGTGGATTCACAGTAGGTCCCTATGAACTCTAAGGTGGAGGAGGAGAGACGCAAGATGCACCTCGTCAGCACCGACCTACCATACATTGCGGGAGTCATGGCCTCTTCCACCCAAATTCAAAGTTCCTTAGATGAAGGTGTACGGCGGGACCGAGGATCCGTTGCAACACTAGAGACGTTCAAGGCCCACATGACATTACACTGTTTCCAAGGTGAAATTGCCTGTCGGGCCTTTCCTTTGACGTTGAAAGGGCCCAATCAGGCCTGGTTCGGACCTCTGCCACTTGGGGTGGTAGATAGCTTCGACGAGTTGGCTCACATTTGCATGATGCAGTTCATTTTTATAAAAATCTCACAAAAAACAAAAGAAGGTCAATTTTTATAAAATTGAATTTATTTTTAATTAAATTACATGATTATGTTAGTTGATTGAATTTATTTTTTTCTAGATTATGCAAGAAGTTCATTTTATGAGATTTTTAATCCAGATTCAAATAGCAGAAGGAAAAAAAAAAAAGTTGGTAGTAAAGCAGTGGTAAAAGAAATGAAAGACTATCATTATCCTTAGTTTTTATTCACCAGTTTTTTAGCTCTCTAAGCTCTCCAAACTCTCTGGTAAAAGGCCAATAAATTAATTCCTAGCCATGCACAGGAGTTTTGGCCAACAGTTCTGCTAAAAAAGGTGAAAACTGCATGTGTTTCAGAATCAAGGAGCACAATAAAACTTCAGAACTACATCTTGCTACTAGCAATATCAAAGAAGCTTGCTTAGAGATTGGTGGCAAGGGTTGCTTTCAGTGGTGAACTTTTATGTCTGTCGCTGTGACAAACAACTTCATATTTACAACACCAGCTGTAAGCACGTCCATTGAGGATAGACTCGAGGTTTGTTCGAAGTTTTCCATCTAACGGTCCTTGCAATCAGAAGAAGGTCCATCCCCATACTTTTTAGGTGAAGAAGTTGTTGCTTAATTTGACTAGAGCTGACATGAAGGAATTAAGGAAAGATAAAATATTATATTGCATTGGCAGAGGATGATGATAGTCTTCACAGTGAATGAGGTGAACGTGGCTGCCTTATCTTTGATTTGAGATGTTTTGTTTTATTTATATTACAACTTGTTCCAGGTGTGAGGGGTCGTGTGGGGGTTGTTTGGGGTAATGCTTTTTAAGGTTTGTCCAGCTATCTTTCCCTTCATATATTATTGCATCTTGAAGCAAAATGATGGTAAAGATTTGTTCATGGAGTCCAAACTGGTCTAACCATGCCTGCAAAGCTTTGATATTTTTCTGAAGAAAAATGCTACTTCGCCTACTTTACTTATCTTCTCATTTTGACATCTCATATATTTTATTTTATTTTTTAACTTTTTTCTTTATTTAATAATTAAGAAAGTGACTATTAATATATTGATATTTTTTTTATATTTTTTTAAAATAATAAAAAAATATGAATAAAAAAATTATAAAAAAATAAAGAGACCAATTTGGTATACACTCATGTGACATTGCAAAATGGGTTTTTTTTTGAATAAAAAAAAACGAGGTCTATGCCTCTTATTATAAAAACCTTCACTGAAGCGGAGGAACAATCATGAATACAACGTGACTTGAAATAAAAATTACATCAAGATCGAATATAAGGAATTCCCAATTTATCTAACGCACTAAACCCCGAAATTTTCCTTGCTCAAAATCTTCTCCCATAAAATCTGAAATCCTCCCTTTCGACCATGCAAAATGGGTTATTCACTTTGGAAGTACATCAAATAAAGAATAAAACGCATGGGTGTGATGGATGAAAGTGAAGCAGCCTGTTGCCATTACACACACTTGGCAGGCCATTTTTTCTTCTCATCAGTGCATGGTTGAATGTGATTGTTGAGTCCAAATTTTGATTTCATAAGTATTATCCCTAACTGGATGAAAGAAATTAAAATATTGTCGAGAAACTCATCCATAATCTCTTAGGAAATAATAATCTAATCAAGATAAAAACTTTTAGAAAATAGAAATGCATGCCTTTTAACAGAGATATTCTAGTATCTCTCTCTTTCACTCTCTTTATCCCAGCATGAATGGAAAGGAGGCTTTTGGCAATAAATAAACAAAATAATAATAACTGTACTTCCAAACTGTTTAGGGAAGAAAGATAATTTTGTCTATTTTGTGGACTTCGAACGAGGCATTGTCTTCTAATAATTGTAACCAAACCAGAAGTGATATTTGGCTTGAGAGTCTTGGAATTATGGTTGAAAGAGGTCTGCATGTTGCAGAGATGTTTACTTGTAATATAGTTTTTTTTTCAATAGAACTTGTAATATAGTTCGTATCAAACACTTTCTTACTGACATTCGGTAGTCATTAGTTTTTCATAAATTGAACTGCAGAATATAATAAAGGGCAACAAGAGCTTATTGCCACATATGAGAAATGCTTCATCCGCAAAGAGTTTTTATAAAAATAAACTTACAAATTAATGTGTATTGACGTAGGACGTCAAATTATGAAATTCCTTTTATTACAAAGCAAATCTAACAGTATCATATCAAGTCATATCGACTTGTGAATTTACTTTCGTGAAATTTTGTCCATAAATCTAACACTTTCTCTTGCTAGATTAGCATCAATAATGATCCATTCAGTAAGATTGCTTTTCATCTAAACTAATGTCTGGTGGTGGACAGTCATCCTCTGATGGCATCTCCGTACTTGAAAGGCAATGCCCAAGGATAAGAGCTAAAAACAAAGGCTAATAGAACATGCTCGATGAAGTAAAATGCAAACTTCTCCTCAAGACCTGAAAGATGCTGCATAACCTTTCTGGGTGGCTGGTAAAGTTTCATACATCTTAAGGTGGGCAATCTTCTTGTACCTCCATTTGGGTGTTTCCAACGCAACAGAATTTGGTTGAGATCGACAACATGGTCTTATATTATAAAAATGAGTTCTACTTCTTACCAGTCGGTGTATAAGCATACTAATTATTGTGGAATTCATTTAGAAGTTTATCTGTATGTCAAAAAATAATTTAAAAATTGTGCATCGAAGCCATTAAACTTGGATGCAGCTAATGTAGGCAGGGAGAATAGTCTTGGCCCATGATCTGACCCATGAGGTTGGGCTATAGAGCTGATTCTGATACAGCTTCTCCTTGCTAGCTATATGGCTCTATCAGCAGCATTACAGTCCTTAGTTGTGTTCCTAAAGATAAATTGACCAAACTGCTCCTACATATTCATTGACCCACGCGTGATTCATTAACTTCTTGTGCTCTTTCTACGTCAGAATTTATTCAAACAATATTAGAAGTCTATAAAATATCATGGGTTGATCATTGGGCCTCTAACTAATCTGTGCTGC
Organism: Cyclocarya paliurus; assembly: GCA_029856935.1. Lineage (NCBI taxonomy): Eukaryota > Viridiplantae > Streptophyta > Magnoliopsida > Fagales > Juglandaceae > Cyclocarya > Cyclocarya paliurus. Next base: position 34,248,382 of record CM056945.1, read on the forward strand.
ATGGTCATATTTACTGCATGCTTTTGCTTGGGCTTTGGCTGATGCTTCTACCTGTGCTACTTAATAGAGCCTTCAACTGTCAAACTAGGGGGTAGAGGTGTCAATTTGTAGTGGCTGGAGCCTAGAGACCCGTTAAGCTTTGTGAACCTGTTACCAAATATCCGGCAGATTATATGTTTTTACTTTCTCCACCCTCTATGCATCGGCAAAAGAAAATATCAAATATCAAATTTATATCTCTTTTATAATTATATATTAAATGGAGAGTAATTTTGTAATATTGAAATTATTTTCTTATATAAAATGACATGCTTGCATTGGTTGAGTGTAAAGTAGGTTATAAAAGAGTTGTAAGATGAAAATTTGCTCACTGGTTGTACAAGAAAGATGCCAAATGCAACGATTATATATTAGGCAAATAAATTAGTATATCAGAAGATACACCATAGGATCAGAACATCCAGTTTTGGTACCATATTCCAATAAATACACAACTTTTACTCGAATAGATATGCTTGTAGAAATCTACCTATCTGCAACTTCTGTACAGAATCTGTCCATATCCATGCATGTTAGATGTGCCTCCATGGTCTCTCAGCAAGGCCAACACATTAGCTTCATTTCAACCTCTGTACAGAACTAGTCCATATCCAGGCATGTTAGATATGCCTCCACGGTCTTTCTGCAAGACCCACACATTCACCATATCTATAACAATCAACAAGATGATCAATTGTCAAACCAGCAGCTTGCATAAACGAACACACAATGACCGGCCCTACCAACCGAAATCCATGCTTTATCAGATCCTTGCTAAGGGCTTCTGCTTTTGGTGTCCTCAGTGGAATATTTCTTGGGTATCTGTACCTGTTGATCACTGGTTTGTGATTCACATAACCCCACATATAGCTACTGAATGATCCGAATTCCCTCACAATCTACATTAAGGTCAGAAATTAAGTACAATGAGCAACCTGTTGCATGTCATATTAACCAGCCGAGTGAAACTTGCAAATGCATTGGTATTTTAAGCTTGCCTTTAATATGCATTTGGCATTGTCTACTATACACCTTACTCTGCTCTCTGCTAACATTATTGCTTTGTTGGATGCTATGTCTGTGATTTCCTTCTCCCCCATTTTGGCAACAACGTTGGGATCAAATCCAGAAAAGGCTTCTCTATGTTACAAACCCAAGTTTAAGCTTCAATCATTTGTTGATAAATAATGACATGGTTGTTTTATATGTAAGATGAGTATTGAAGAAGATTGTAAGTTTAAATGGTAGAGGTGGCTCAAACAATTAAGGTTACCTGAATAGTTCCCTTCTTTTCAGGATTTCAGTCCAGTTGTAGTCCATCAGCATGCCAGACATTGCAAGCAGCTCAAACAATTGGCTGTTTCATTATTTAGCACGTAGAGGTTGGCATATTTCTCTGTAACTAGCTCTAGATTCAGTAAAAATTACAAAGAGCTTACCTGTCATCGTAAACTGGAACTCCCCAGCACTCGTCATGAAATGCTACATAAACTTTATCTGTATATAATAAGACGTTATATAAATTTCTGTGTAGAATTACTTTATTGTACTAAGAAGTGGGTGAATGAATATTATTACAGTAGGTTGAAATTGATGGGAATTTGGAAACATACTTTGAACAGCTATCCCATGACAGTTACTTTGTTGCCATTGGTATCATATAATTTACAGCTGTTGCAGAACATAATATTATAGCTATTTAATGACATGATAAAATCTTAATTTATGTTCTGCTCTCAACCACCAAGTATAGAAGCTCGGAGACTTCTTTCTTAAGCAAGACTATCTGTTATCTTTCCTAGTAGATTCCACATTCCAACTGCTATGGCAATTTAGAAGCAATTCAGCAATATGATCTGGAAAGTACAAAAGTGCAAAAGCATTTTAATTTATGATCAGCAATGTGAAGCTTATAGACTTCAAAGGTTGACATGAATGTCTATCCCATATACTCTCAAGTCACTACAATGGAACTATGGTTCATTATTGCAGATCTCTATGCAGTTTGTTGAGTCCAAATATAACTTCTAGCATAGTAACAAAGCCATATGAATTTCATAATCGTAGAAAGGAAATCAAAATTTTTCATAATCGATAAATCACTTTACCAACTCTTACCACTACTCTTTGTAACCCAGTTGCACCTCTTCAACTCTCCAGTACCAGTATCCTGACTTTGCTGTTGAGCATTTTTATCGACTGGAGCTTCTCTTCTTTCAGGTGGTGCAATCAGCCGAAGTGCTAAAGATATCTTCTGATCCAGTGGAGTGGTAGAATCCGTAAGAGAAGAGTCGTTTGAGTTCTGTGACCATGACAGAGACAATGATGATAGGGATAATGATGAACCGCTTCTTTGAAGCCCAATTGGGTAAATTCTCTTAAGGTTTTTGGACAGACTGCTTTGTGCTGGCTTCTCTTTTTCTTTCAACACTTTGTTCTTCTCCAGAACATGTCTTCTTACATTTGCTTTAGACATGCTGGAGAAAGACATGAATGTTCTTGTTTTAACTTGGGTAGATGTAAAGGGTGGGTTGAGATTTATAAAAGTAAGGGGGGTAGGGGGGTTTTAAACACAAACAATACTGAATTTGGTTGGTGAAAGGTGAGTTTCACAATTATGGACGACCATTTACTTCTTAGTTTTTAAGCAAAATCTCTATGGCTATACTGTATACATGATGGGAAAACTTAGATTTCTTGAAAATGATACTTAAAATTACATGGTACCCTCTAATATAGAAAAAGAACTTGAAGTCTTACTGATTTTCTTTTTCAGATATAGAAAATGAGAAATAAAAAAGAGGATGATGAGAAATCTATCTAACATAATGATTAAAACTATTCGACTGATGAGGTTCTCTAAATAATATTCAGATTGGGACAGTTGTTACTAAGATTATATAGTCAAATCGTTTTATAGAGTTTTGACGACCCAAAAACATAAAAATTTCCTTTTTCTCCTTGTAGGGCTCAGTATCTTATGTGGGATAATCATGGACATCATGCTAAACTTTCCCAGGCTGAGTGGTCAATAGATTATTAACCATATTCGTTCAAGAACTTGATAAAAAAGGCAATTAAAGTGGGAGACAGTAAAGCAAAAGTAAACCCCATAATTACCCACATCAACATTGTAATTTCTAATTATCACCACTATTCTTCCCTTTTCTTTTCTTTTTTGGTGTTTTCTCTCACAGAGACACAGAAACCACAGCTGAAAACCCTTCCATGTAAAGAGGGTGAAAATGCGAGGGTTGCACTTTTAGGTGTAGTGCTAATACAGTCTTCCAAATTACAGGAAAATAAAATAACTCTTTTAGTTGCAGTGTTTGTCTCATTGCAAGTGTAATGGGTCCGTCCGGTTTATTCTTAATTCTTACTTCTTGTGTCCTCAAAGGTTCGAGGCATGCATACAGCATACCTGTTGTCGGCATAGACAGAGATATGCCATCCATCTTTCTTGCAACCCATAAAGTGTTACCATTTTATACTATAATTTGAAGGGTTATTTTTATTTTGGGATTTTTGAAAAATTATACCTTAAATCCCAAAATTACACTTTTTTTTCTTTCTTTTGTTAATATGACCTCATGAAACTATTAAAGGTGTCATTTAGCCTTGATTTTAAAAATTAAGTTTTAATTTATCATATTTTTCTAAGATCAAAACGATTAAAATAGAGATGATGTCACTTATTTTCATTCATCTCAATAATCATATCTTGATAGGATACGGAGTTGAGTTAAGTGAGATATGTCACTTAATTTGATGCATGTTAATATTTATTAACATGTTGATACGTTGATATAGAGGCATGACACATCGGTCAATATGTGGGAGCTTCGGCTCTCTTCCCCCTCCCTTCCTCTCTCCTCCCTGCCTCCCTCCCTCCCCTTCTGAATAGTATTTCGTTTTGTATTTTTATATTTTTTTAAGGCTAAATAAGGAAAAATCGCAGATCTGAAACTTTCCGATGATCATAGACCAGCACGTGCCCCTCCATGATGTTAACTAGCCGCCGATGTTCAAGATTACTGAATGTGGCGCCAAAGGGCTCTCACGCGCCATTGAGAAGCCCTGTTAGACCCCCACGTAAAACCGCCTCCAAAGGAGCCGCCCATGTCCTAGCCATGTCCGGGACATGCCCCTTGATCATGCCTCGAGCATGCCTTGGCCCGTGTCTTGTCACACACGGGGCGCCCAGCATGCTCTTGGACCGACCACATGCATGCCTTGGCCCGTGCCTTGACAAGCACGGGGCGCCCAGCATGCAAGCCGTGCGCGCGCGGCACCTCGACCCTAGCGAGGTTAGTGGCCATGCGCAGCCCAGCGCATGGCCAGGCATGCGCACGCCCATGCGCATGCCCATGCACCGCGCGGCCCGGCGCATGCACGCAGGCCGCAGGGCTCAGCGCGCGCGCGCAGCCCACCCGGCCCTGCGCATGCATGCAGGCCGCATGGCCTTGCGCCTGCACGCAGGCCGCGTGGCCCTGCGCATGCGGGTCAGCCGCATGGCCCCGCACGCCCACGCAGGCTGCACGGCCCCGCACGCCCACGCAGGCCGCATGGCCCCGCACGCCCACGCAGGCCACACAGCCCTGCGCGCCCAGCCAGACCGCATGGCCGTGCGCACGCCCATGCGCACAGCTATGCGCACGCCCGAGCACCTACAGCCGACCAGGCCCCCAGCCGCATGGCTCTCCTGCCGCACCCCAGCGAGGTTAGTGGCATGCCTTCCAGGCATGCCATCCAGCGCACGGGCCCAGCCCGTGCCATGCAGAGCAGGCCAGTGGCATGCCCACCAGGCATGCCATCCAGCGCACGGCTCCAGCCCGTGCCATGCAGAGCAGGTCAGTGGCATGCCCACCAGGCATGCCATCCAGCGCATGGCTCCAGCCCATGCCTTGCAGCAGGCTCACGTGGCTGGCCACCTTCAGCAGGCCGAACATGGCACTATGCCATGCCCACCAGCCGGCCCATGCATGGCACCAAGCCATGCACCCTAGCCAGCCATGCCGAGCCACTTAGCCATGGACCAGACCAAGGACCACCATGCACCACCCTAGCCGACCCTTGGCTCATGCATGCCACGGCCTAGTGGTCCATGCCACTATCTTCATTTTTGTCATTTAATTATTTATTTCATTTTTAATTCCTTTTATTTCAAAGGGGCCTTTTGGGGGTTTCCAAGTTGTAACCTTATAAATAGGACCCTTAGCCATTTCTTTCACATCTTTTGACAATAGCCTTTGTGGACTAAGTTGTTCTTGAGATCACCTTCGGTGCATAGCACTTGGGCTCTTTGGGGTGCAATTCGTGAATCCCTAAGGAGAGGATCACACTTTGCAATTCGTGAATAAGTGTGATCCATTCTATCTATCTTATGAGTATTTTTCCTTTCACTCTCTTGTTCTCCATTTAATACTTATTGATCTTGAAATTTATGTGCATTGTTCATACTTTGTTCCTAAGTGTTCTTGAGTGATTCGGCCAACAAGTAATCCTCCACATCCATTTGATCTTCCTTCCAACCACATACTCGACCAACCCTTGTTTGCCCTACTTACCATATTCGGCCATCACTTCCAAAAACACCCCTCATCCAATCCTTTCCATCCCTAGCCGAGATATACTTTCCATACAAGGTTCAAATTCAAATTTTGGCTCCTTGCCTCATTTGAATTAACCTAGCCGCCCACTCCACTTACCAAACTAGAGTTTCCAAATTGGAAACCCTAGTTGACCTCTTGGATCCTCTTGGCCGGCCATCACCCTAATCCAAAACACATCCCTAGTTTTTAGGAAACTTTCCTAAAAACACTCACCTACCCCATTCGGCCAAGCCTTGGCCGCCCACCTCTTTTGCCCTAGCTCCAAACCCTAATCATCCCATCACCCAAAACCCTAGCCGTCCATCATCATTCATCCAAACCCTAAACCCTAATGCAAGTGGCGCCAACCCTAGCTCACCCTAGTGCCGTGCACCACTCCCCATTGTGATCTCACACTTAGCCATTTTTCCCACTTTCCATACACTTCCAATTAGCCTAAACACTAACCTCACCCTACCCAAAGTGCCACCATAGACCATCTTGAGCGTGAACCAAGCAAGTGAAGGACTTGGAGTCGGTCAACCAAAGGAGCCTATTGCCGAAGAGGAATTAGTGTTTAGGGACTTGACCGGGGTCCCTAACATTAATTGGTGCTTTCATTGAGAGGCATCTTGCTTGGTGTTTTTGAGAAGTTCTCACTTCTCCACGAGGTAAACGACGCGTTAACCCAAACTTTGTGAATTGGTTGGGGGAGACCCTCGTTGGATCCCATTTATCTGTGATATTACTTGTGAAATTGGAGTTTGGGGGTTGAGGTAGAGGACGGAGTAGAGTTCTCGAAGGGGTCGGCTACCCTTGAAGGTAGAGGACCCGAGGTTGGACCGTGTGCAAGAGGGGTCGACCACCCTTGAAGGTGGGGGACCCAAGGTTGGACCTTTGAGCCGTGATCAAGCTCCACCAACCGAAGTGCTGTCCAATTTCCGTGCAAGCTCAGTTTGCAAGCTCAGTTGCAAGACTCAGTTGCAAGTTCAGTTGCAAGACTCAGTTGCAAGATTCAGTGCAAGCCAAGGAACCATGAACCGAGGAGAGAATGAAGCCGAGGATCAAGGTGGTTCCAACCGGGAACGCCTCGAAGCTTTGGAGGGGCACACCACAAAATTGACTAGTGTCCTTGGTGAGGTCACATCCTCATTGGCCGAACTAAGGATGGCTTTGAATGCTAATGCCCGTGAGACCGAAGAGAATAGGCGTGCCACGGATGCCATGAGACGTGAGAATAATGCAAGTCTTGAGAGGCTTGAAAGAAGGTTGGCCGAGCACAATGGCCAAAGGAGAGTCCCTAGTCCGAATGGGCAAAGGCAAGAGGCCTTTGTTGATGGAGCCGAGACTAGTGTGACGGGTTCCATGCATGATCCACCAAGAGCCGAGTATAGAAGAGGAGGCCGTGTTGAGAATGACCAAGTGGCCGTAGAAAGATGGATTAGAGAGGAGGATCATCGAACTAGAAGTCCAAGTAATTGGAGGGAACCTCAAGATGTGAGGTTGGAAATTCCAAGGCATGAAGAACACTATGAGGCCGAGTATGATGTGGGCCATGAGGAACCGAATGATTATGGTGGCTATGCCAATGGAAGACATCACAACCGAGATAGAGAGAGGGGCTATAGAAACTGAAGACATGATGATGATCACTATGATGAAAGAAGAGGAAACCGGGCTCATGACCGGGGACCTAGGCGACCAAAGGTAGATTTTCCCAAGTTCAATGGGGGAGATCCTTATGAGTGGTTAGATAAAGTAGACCACTACTTCCGAGTCTATGAAGTTCCAAGAGATGAGAGAGTATCAACCGCTTGCTTCCATCTTGAGGGAAGAGCAAGTAAGTGGTGGAGATGGCTACGTGATCAATATGACAAGGAGAGGAGACGCCTAGGATGGACGGCCTTTGAGAAGGAGTTCTTGATGCAATTCGGCCCCTCACCAATTGTGAACCACCATGGGCAACTTGCCAAGTTGAAACAAGAAGGGAAGGTGCACAATTACATAGATGAATTTCGGCAACTCCAAACCTTAGTGAGGGGTTGGTCCGAAGAGGCACTAATTGGTACATTTGTAGATGGCTTGAAACCGTGGCTAGCCAAAGAGATAAAGTTGAAGCAACCAACAAGGCTTCAAGAAGTTATGAGAATGGCCGAGATTTTGGAGGAGAGCACTCACATTGAGAAGCGTCAATTCAAGGACATGGGGAGCAAGTTCACCAAACCTTTGCAAACCAAAGTTCCTTGGAAGGGCAAGGAGGAAGTAGGGAGTGCATCTAAACCAAAGCCTTATGAAGTAAAAAAGTTATCAAGAGAAGAGGTCCAAGAGAGGATCAAGAAGGGGCTTTGTTTCAAATGTGGTGACAAGTGGAACAAAGAGCACAAGTGTAAGGCCGGTCAAGCATATGTGTTGCTTGAAGAAGACACAAGTGAAGAAGAGAAAGAAGAGCATGAAGAATCAACTAGTGATGGACCCGAGTATGTGGAGGCCGAATCTAGTGAGACACTAGAGGAGGCCGAATTGTCCTTGAATGCTATTTCGGGTGTCCAAAGACCTACATCCATGAGAGTGATGGCATGGGTGGGGAAGTTTGAAGTGACCCTCCTAGTGGATAGTGGATCCACCCACAACTTTGTCAATGCCAATATTGTGAACAAAGTGGGATTGAAGCCGTGCACCATTGAACCCTTTGAAGTGAAGGTAGCAAATGGGAACAAGCTTAGGTGTGATGGGCTTGTCAAAGAGGTAAAGATGAACATTCAAGGGGTGAGGATTGTGGCCGACCTACATGTGTTGGCACTAGTCGGACTTGATGTGGTGTTAGGCAACGCTTGGCTTAAGGGCCTTGGGAGAGTAATACATGACTACCATAATATGACCATGGAGTTCAAGCTCGGATCTAAGAAGAGAGTATGGACCGCATTAACATCCAAAGAAGTCACCTCTTGTGAGGCTATCATGTTTGAGAAGTTATGCAAGGGAGGAGCTCAATGTTTTGCAATTATGGTAGCCGATGAAGACTCTTTGTGGAATGTTGAAAAGAGTGTCAAGAATGAGCCTAAGAACGAATTGGAGGGGCTGCCCGAGGAGGTAATTGAGGTCTTGAAGGACCATAGAAGAGTTCTAGAGGTGCCTACTTCATTGCCACCTTCTAGGCTCTTTGACCATCGGATTGTGCTAGTGGATGAGAAGAGACCGGTAAATGTCCCACCATACCGGTATGCCCATTTCCAAAAGGGAGAGATAGAAAGGCAAGTCGATGAAATGTTGAGGAATGGGTTGATTAGGCCAAGCACTAGCCCATTCTCTTCCCCGGTGCTACTTGTGAGGAAGAAGGATGGGACATGGAGGTTTTGTACCGATTATAGGGCCTTGAATGAAGCCACGGTGAAGGATAGATTCCCTATCCCCACCGTAGATGAGATGCTTGATGAGCTCCATGGAGCAAGGGTCTTTTCCAAGTTAGACTTGAGGGCGGGCTACCACCAAATTAGAATGAAGGAGGAGGATGTCCACAAGACGGCCTTTAGAACACACTCCGGGCACTTTGAATACCTTGTCATGCCATTTGGATTGTGCAATGCTCCATCCACCTTTCAAGCCGCCATGAACACCATCTTCAAGCCTCTTTTGAGGAAGTTCGTGCTAGTGTTTTTTGATGACATCTTGGTTTACTCCAAGACCCTTGAAGAGCACAAAGACCACTTGAGGATTATTATGAAGATATTGGAAGAGCATCACTTCTTCATTAAGGCTTCCAAATGTGCCTTTATGGAAGAAGAATTGGAGTACCTTGGTCACTTCATCTCGGGAGAGGGGCTGAAAGTGGATCAAAGAAAGATTGAGGCCATGGTGGATTGGCCACTACCAAAGGATGTTTCGGCCCTTAGAGGTTTTTTGGGGCTAACCGGTTACTATAGACGGTTTGTAAAGAATTATGGGCTCATAGCTAAGCCACTCACATCCTTGTTGAAGAAGGACAACTTTGAGTGGAACCAAGGGGCAAGAGATGCTTTTGAGGAATTGAAGAGAGCAATGACCAAGACACCCGTGTTGGCCTTACCTAATTTTGAGAGGCCTTTTGAGGTCTACACCGATGCTAGTGGTGAGGGGATTGGGGCGGTTTTGGTTCAAGACAAGAGGCCCTTGGCTTTCATCTCCAAAGCTCTCGGCCCTATGAAGAAAGCTTGGAGCACTTATGCTAGGGAAATGCTTGCGGTTGTCCATGCGGTTAAGATGTGGAGGCCTTACTTGTTGGGCCGAAAATTCACCATCATAACCGATCAACAAGCATTAAGGCATATGTTACAACAAAAAATTGTCACCCCGGAGCAACAAAAGTTCTTAGTGAAGCTACTTGGGTTTGAGTATGACATCATTTACCAACCGGGTAAAGAGAACAAAGTGGCGGATGCTTTGAGTAGAAAAGAGGGGAGTTCAACATTGTGGCTAGTGCATGAAGAAGAAGAACCGAATATGTTGGCCTTGAGTGGGGCCGAATGGATGATATGGGACAAGATCCGAGAAGCTACAAAGATTGATGCTAGAGCCATAGAGATTGTTGAGCTTTTAGAGGCTCAAGGTGATGGGGTGGTTGGCTTCAAGGTGAGGGACGGCTTGATCTACTACAAGGAGCATGTATATGTGCCGAATGTTCCTAACTTGAGAAGAGAGATCCTAGACCATTTCCACAATAGCAAAGAAGGAGGCCACTCGGGTTGGTTGAGAACCTACATTAGAGTGAAGCACTTCTTTTATTGGGAAGGGATCAAAAAGGCCGTGAAGACCCTTGTGGCCGAGTGTGACACATGCCAAAAGATCAAGTATGATACAAGACCACCATCCGGGCTCTTACAACCTCTCCCAATTCCTAACTTGATTTGGGAAGACTTAAGCATGGACTTTGTGGAGGGACTTCCCACTAGTGGCGGGTTTGAGGTAATACTTGTGGTGGTGGATAGATTAAGCAAGTATGGTCATTTCATTCCACTTGTTCATCCATTCACAACCAAGAGTGTGGCAAAGGCATTTATTGACAATGTTGTGAAGCTTCATGGATTCCCAAAGAGCATAGTCACGGATCGAGATAGAGTCTTCATGAGTTCCTTTTGGAAGGAGATGTTTGAGCTCCAAGGGAGCAAGTTGAAAGCTAGCTCATCTTATCATCCTCAAACCGATGGGCAAACCGAAGTTGTTAATAGGACTCTTGAGCAATACTTGAGGTGTTTTTGCCATGAAGAGCAAAGGAAATGGGGTGAGTATTTGACTTGGGCCGAGTATTGGTATAACACCACCTTTCATGTTTCCATACAAAGAAGCCCGTTTGAAGTTGTCTATGGAAGAGCTCCACCAACATTAGTAAGTTATGAGAGAGGCACGGCCAAGAACAATGAAGTGGAGGAGGAGTTGATCACTAGAGATGAGATCATAGTGAAGGTTAAAAGAGAACTTGCCAAGGCCCAACAAAGAATGAAGAAATACTATGATAAGGGTAGAAGATTGGTCACATTTGAAGTGGGAGACTATGTGTACTTGAAGCTACAACCATTCGGCCAAATGACATTGAGAAAAAAGCTTAACTTGAAGTTGGCCAAGAAATACTATGGGCCTTTCAAAGTGCTTGAGAGGATTGGTGAAGTGGCTTATAGGTTGGAACTTCCTCCAAGTTCCAAACTACATCCGGTGTTCCACGTGACCGTGCTCAAGAAGAGGATTGGTGATCCTAGTCTCATTGTGGAAGAGCTACCTAAGTTTGATGAAGAAGGGCGTATGCTCTTACAACCAAAGGAGGCCCTTAATTATAGGGTTGTGCCAAGGGGGAGAAAAAGACAAGATGTGTGGCAAGTTTTAATTAGATGGGGGAAAGCACCAAAGGAAGAGGCTACTTGGGAAGACTATGATGATATAAGGGAGAGATTCCCTCAATTTATCCTTGAGGGCAAGGATAGTCTTAAAGAGAGGGGGATTGTTAGACCCCCACGTAAAACCGCCTCCAAAGGAGCCGCCCATGTCCTAGCCATGTCCGGGACATGCCCCTTGATCATGCCTCGAGCATGCCTTGGCCCGTGTCTTGTCACACACGGGGCGCCCAGCATGCTCTTGGACCGACCACATGCATGCCTTGGCCCGTGCCTTGACAAGCACGGGGCGCCCAGCATGCAAGCCGTGCGCGCGCGGCACCTCGACCCTAGCGAGGTTAGTGGCCATGCGCAGCCCAGCGCATGGCCAGGCATGCGCACGCCCATGCGCATGCCCATGCACCGCGCGGCCCGGCGCATGCACGCAGGCCGCAGGGCTCAGCGCGCGCGCGCAGCCCACCCGGCCCTGCGCATGCATGCAGGCCGCATGGCCTTGCGCCTGCACGCAGGCCGCGTGGCCCTGCGCATGCGGGTCAGCCGCATGGCCCCGCACGCCCACGCAGGCTGCACGGCCCCGCACGCCCACGCAGGCCGCATGGCCCCGCACGCCCACGCAGGCCACACAGCCCTGCGCGCCCAGCCAGACCGCATGGCCGTGCGCACGCCCATGCGCACAGCTATGCGCACGCCCGAGCACCTACAGCCGACCAGGCCCCCAGCCGCATGGCTCTCCTGCCGCACCCCAGCGAGGTTAGTGGCATGCCTTCCAGGCATGCCATCCAGCGCACGGGCCCAGCCCGTGCCATGCAGAGCAGGCCAGTGGCATGCCCACCAGGCATGCCATCCAGCGCACGGCTCCAGCCCGTGCCATGCAGAGCAGGTCAGTGGCATGCCCACCAGGCATGCCATCCAGCGCATGGCTCCAGCCCATGCCTTGCAGCAGGCTCACGTGGCTGGCCACCTTCAGCAGGCCGAACATGGCACCATGCCATGCCCACCAGCCGGCCCATGCATGGCACCAAGCCATGCACCCTAGCCAGCCATGCCGAGCCACTTAGCCATGGACCAGACCAAGGACCACCATGCACCACCCTAGCCGACCCTTGGCTCATGCATGCCACGGCCTAGTGGTCCATGCCACTATCTTCATTTTTGTCATTTAATTATTTATTTCATTTTTAATTCCTTTTATTTCAAAGGGGCCTTTTGGGGGTTTCCAAGTTGTAACCTTATAAATAGGACCCTTAGCCATTTCTTTCACATCTTTTGACAATAGCCTTTGTGGACTAAGTTGTTCTTGAGATCACCTTCGGTGCATAGCACTTGGGCTCTTTGGGGTGCAATTCGTGAATCCCTAAGGAGAGGATCACACTTTGCAATTCGTGAATAAGTGTGATCCATTCTATCTATCTTATGAGTATTTTTCCTTTCACTCTCTTGTTCTCCATTTAATACTTATTGATCTTGAAATTTATGTGCATTGTTCATACTTTGTTCCTAAGTGTTCTTGAGTGATTCGGCCAACAAGTAATCCTCCACATCCATTTGATCTTCCTTCCAACCACATACTCGACCAACCCTTGTTTGCCCTACTTACCATATTCGGCCATCACTTCCAAAAACACCCCTCATCTAATCCTTTCCATCCCTAGCCGAGATATACTTTCCATACAAGGTTCAAATTCAAATTTTGGCTCCTTGCCTCATTTGAATTAACCTAGCCGCCCACTCCACTTACCAAACTAGAGTTTCCAAATTGGAAACCCTAGTTGACCTCTTGGATCCTCTTGGCCGGCCATCACCCTAATCCAAAACACATCCCTAGTTTTTAGGAAACTTTCCTAAAAACACTCACCTACCCCATTCGGCCAAGCCTTGGCCGCCCACCTCTTTTGCCCTAGCTCCAAACCCTAATCATCCCATCACCCAAAACCCTAGCCGTCCATCATCATTCATCCAAACCCTAAACCCTAATGCAAGTGGCGCCAACCCTAGCTCACCCTAGTGCCGTGCACCACTCCCCATTGTGATCTCACACTTAGCCATTTTTCCCACTTTCCATACACTTCCAATTAGCCTAAACACTAACCTCACCCTACCCAAAGTGCCACCATAGACCATCTTGAGCGTGAACCAAGTAAGTGAAGGACTTGGAGTCGGTCAACCAAAGGAGCCTATTGCCGAAGAGGAATTAGTGTTTAGGGACTTGACCGGGGTCCCTAACAAGCTTTTGGGGTCTGTGAGTCCGGAACTTCCAAAATCAACCGTTAGTTTTTCTTCTAGAGAGCCGCGTGTACTGCATGTTTTTAGCAATCTCTTGGAGCACTGTTTTTTCAGTTTTCGTAGTGGTTTCTCATTGTATTTTATTTTGTGTCTTGTCTTTATTTTTTAAAAAAATAAAAATCTAAAAAATAGTGCCTCCAGACCTTAGTTAGAATGGAGTGGTCCCCCATCCGCTTAGGCGGTGCTTATGGTGGGGTTAGTACACCCTACTCCGCTTAGTCGAGATATGGAATTTTGTCACCCGATTACTGTTAACTCTGTCGTGGAAGAATTATGTTATCTCTTAAACTTAGATCTTTAGAGATCTGCCATCTGGGCTATACTATATCAGTTATGGAAGTGTGCTGGAAAGTTATTAACATTTGTAATTGGCTTGTTTTTAAGTCAATTTTATATGCCCTTTTTTAATGAATAGAATTTGATCCGTTATTATAAAAAAAAATTAATTTTTATTTATATCCCAATAAACGTGTACTTATATTTTACGCATTAATTTTTAATTAAGGGAACTTCTTTATTCTTTATAGATAATTTTGAATAATAATGCACATATAATTTTTTTTTCAAATGAGAATATTTTATAAAAATCATTTTAATTTTTTAAATTATTTTATAGAAATGCTGCTTGAGTGCTTGTGGGCGGGCTTGTTATTTTTTAATTTTATTTATTTATGTAATTTTTTCCTACGCAATAAAGCTCGCGGGTTATTTGCCATTCACGTGGCTTAAACCCATACGCTGACGTTTCTGACTTGATTAGCCAGTGTTTGAACCACTCACAGTCACTGCCGACGGTACACTTGCGACAAAAATCTATGTTCTCTCACTCACCGACCTTTAGGATTGCCGCGAAACCAACGGCTCTCTAAAACCCTAATCTCTCTCCCTCTCGCCTGCGTCTCTGCAAGACTGCATCCCTCTACGCCTCCCAAGGTCCCGATTTGTTCTTCCCCTCTTCCCTCTTCTGCACCAAATCCCGCGGTATCCGCCACAAAGCTTGACGACGAGCCCATCACTTCTACCACTGTCCCAAACCATAGAGACAGTGGGAGAAATTCTCTCCGGTTCAAGGAGCTTTGGCTTGAAAAAATTTTGCTTGTTCTTTTGGTTTCCCTAAATTGAGAACTTTTACCAGCTAATGTTTAATTTGTACTGCCTGGGGTGAGGTAGCAGATAAAGTTATTGGATTTTTCTGTTTCTTATAGCTGACATCTGTGTTTGATTGTAAAACATTAGTTACATTGAGAATGGTATGAATTTTTTCATTTAAAGACTTCTTATGATTTCTGGTAGGCTCTGGTTCTGCACCTTTCCTTTGTGAGTTGCTCTTCAATAGTTCTAGGGGCTGTTATTCAATTACTGTAGGCTCTGGTTCTGCACCTTCACTTTGTGAGTTGCTCTTCACTAGTTTCAGGGGCTGGTTTTCAACTATTGTGGTTTGAAATATGCTAGTATTTGCTGTTTCGAGATTTGAGACAGTTCAAGATTGCCTCTTTGTTCTTGCCAAGATGAAAGACCTGAACATGCATGGATCAATACAAACATATAAGAGTCTGTTGCACAACTTGAGCGCACTGAAACCATGTGGGATATTCATGATGAAATCAAATTTGGTGGAACTACTCAGAATGCGTTACTGCTTTCTCTTGAGAATTGAAAGTCAATTTGGAAAAAGTTGCTTACACTATAGTTAAAGCACATTGTGCAAAGGGTGGTGTGAGCGGGGAAGTAATATTCTTTTGTCAAATGATGGAGAAGGGGTTTAAAACCTCAAATAAGAGATTACAGTGCTGTGATAAAAAGATTGTGCAAAAGGTGTCTAATAAATGAAGCAAAATATTTTGCTGTATGAAGTCATCTGATGGTGACTTCATACAGAAATTCGTAAGGTGATGCTTAATGCTTTCCATCAGGAAGGTGACCTAGATTCTGTTTTTGAATTACTTGGTAGGATGATCAAATATAAATTGCTTCCTGATTAACCCGTGGGAAATGATGATTTTCATGCATCTCAACGCCAAAAGGAGCTTTCTTGGCTGATGAAGTCAGTATGTGAGGAATAACACTTGAATATGTATCATAATCATTTTTTAAATGCACTATTAAATTTGAAATGGTTATTCGTTATTTAAGATGCTTCTTATATATATATCTTTGTTTTGATCAGAAAATTAGACAATCAAAATTGTAACTAGTAGCCTGAAAAGGATGATCCAATTCTGCTAATTGATATAAAAAATTCTTTTTAATTCCTGGAGTATTTATAAGGACATTTGACTGCTCTTTTTAATAAGTGAAAGCTATATATACCGAGTATCATCTTTAGGGCATTTTTGGTTGGGGGAGGAGGTTAAAATTTCTTTCTGTCACCTGACTTCACTTGATATGTGCAGTTATGATATTTATAAGAAATTAATGTTACCCTGCCAAGGTAAGTTATTGTATAAATCATCCAGAAAACAGGCAAACAAAATGTGACCCAAGCCAAAATATCACAAGTACAGCATTGTCCAGGACCACCACAAGTGGAAAATTATGACCATAAATCATTATTACCCTTTTACAGCTAATGAATACTTTGATGATTTAACTTGTGTCTGGATTTGACCGTCATTACAACAATCAACCAGGATAGCAGTAAGGGCAGAATGGTAGAGAGGTATTTTACATTAACTTGATTACTTACCAGCTTTGTAGGCTATCTACTGTTGCAATCCCTATCATACAGGTTTCGAAGGCAATCCCTTTTTTCTTTTTTTATTGGCACGAAGTGTCTGAGAACAAAGTCCCGACTAATCTTGGGGATGCACAGGCCTTCGACAAGGAGTTTCCCGCAAGTGCACCTCAGGTAGTTCAAGGGGAAGTTCTCTCAGTCCGATGACCTCTAGAAACTGTTAGCACCCAAGAGGATTCGAACTTTAGACTTAGAGGGAGTATACAATCAAGATCAAGGCTTTTACCAATTTGCAAATGGAAAAACTTGCAACAGTGCATGTTACGAGAATTTATTGATCACTTATTTCATCTCTGATTCTTACAAGTGAGCCTTGTATGCACTATATTTTTTTTCTTATAACAAATGATTCTTCATGCAGCTGTAATTGTTGGGCACTGGCCTCTGTCCATTCTCAATGGGATCTCTTTTCTCTGAGAGTTTGAAAGGAAGAACATAGCAGCAGGAATATATCACTTGCCTCATGGCATTCCTTCTGAAGCCAGACTTGATACAGTTAGACATATATGTTTTCCTCTGTAGCTCATTAGTTGCTTATTAATCAATTTCTTCTTTTTGGGAAGCATCTATCGGAGTTTCTACTTTCTAGTTTCTGTCCCCAGGGTTCCATTGCTGTGTCCACAATGATGTCTTTCTTTGGATCTATGGATTTTAGGCTGAAGCCTTTGTTGGTTTCTTTTCAGTTATTTATTTTATGTTTGCAGGTCTGGCACCACCTTTCGATGGACTGACTTAGAACTAGGAATGTTGAAGCTTCGATGTTCAATATATGTGAGTTATAGATGCACAATGTATTCAATTCTTTTTTTTTTTCAAGACAAACGAAAGATTTCATTGTTTCGCCAGAAAAAGTTTGGAACAAATTTCTCTCCAGGTAAATGACAAGCAGCCAGCATGTCACGATGCCTTTCTTAGCTGGGTTTCCGATGCCTTATCTGTGAGGGTGTTGCTAGTCATTAGTACGTGCTCTTAATTTTAAGCTGCTCGTAAGAGTGATGCTATATGAAAGACTGGATATTTTTAAAGTGGCCAGGTTACATTTGAATATTTGTTAAAGTATCCAGTACTCGGGAATTCTTGCCAAGTGTTTGTTTTGTTTTTTTTTTTTGATCATGGGAGAACCGCCCACGACAGATTCGGACTCCCCATGGCAAATGTTTGATTCCTGCGAAGTGTTTGTTAAAGTCCTCAACT
This sequence comes from Cyclocarya paliurus, assembly GCA_029856935.1. Classification (NCBI taxonomy): domain Eukaryota; kingdom Viridiplantae; phylum Streptophyta; class Magnoliopsida; order Fagales; family Juglandaceae; genus Cyclocarya; species Cyclocarya paliurus. The sequence continues at coordinate 34,266,081 of CM056945.1, forward strand.
TTAGGAAAAGAAAACCCGTGAGTCTGTCGTCAACTTTAGCATTCCAAACTTTAGGAAAAGACATGACCCCAGTGACTCTGACGAAAGGTCCCAAGTCCTCAACTACCAAATGCAAACTCTTCTTCCCTGCCATAAAAAAACCTTCGAGCAACGTGCTCAGCTGACGCTTCCAATCTTCCAAGGAAACAAACACTGCAAATTTTATTTCGAAAACAAACAAAACCTGGCAATAAACAACACCAAAATCCAACCCTTGACTTTTTCTATTGTTACTTCAGCCCTTTTATCCAGCTCCCATTTTATGAAATTTCTTGCTGCAACTTTCATTTCCCATTTTCTTTTTTGTAGTGAAAACTCGGGGTGTCTGCCTTTCTGACATAAACACTACTTTACATTCTGAAATTATAGAGAATCATTGAAAATTTGTTGCGATGGAAATCGGTGGGGAAGCCTTCTTCCCCTGGCTCATATGTACCTGGGTTCCTATTCCATCCCTCCCCACTCTGCCCACAAAACACGCAGGCGCATTGTAATAAAGTAGAGGTGCTCTTAGTGGGTGTGTCCCTACCACTTCCCTTATTGGGATGCCAGACGCTTGGCATTACTCCAGGCGTTATGCCTGGAGTTATGGTCATAACGTAGGCTGACCTTTAAGGCAAGTCAACGGTTATCATGCGAATACCGATTTAAATCAGTCCTCCATCTATCGCAGGGCTATTTTTGAATCTGGGAGTCTCTATGTTCTGTGAGTAGAAAATACTTAGGTTTTTGGCATATTAAGTGTGTCTCTAGATTTATCTACGCAGCGCACACACACCGGGTGAAGGCGAAATTATAGGTTTGAACACTTGATTCACTTGTGGAACAATTATAAAGATTATCCTTGAGATATTTTTTTCGTAGTGTATATTTGCATCGTTAGTTGTTCCCAGGGATATATATATACCTATTTTTCTTGTTCATGTAATAGTATTTTTGTCAGAGTTTTGAATACCGTACTGGTATCAGCCGATATGTACCGTACCAGACAGTAACTGATATGGGGGAGATAGGTGCTTCGTACCGGGTTAAATACTGGCCATTTTGGTGTGTTTCGGTCAATACCGGCTGATTTTTGGTGTACCAGTTGATTTTCAGTGTATTGGCTGAAATTTTGTATTTTTAATATATTTTCATAATTTTCACATCTAAAGACTATTTTCTTAACTTTTTTTTAATTCTATTTTCTCGAGGAATGAAAATCAAATCTCTACTTCATTTTTCTTGATGAAGATGAGTAATTTCTTTCTTTCTTTTTTTTAAATTATGGATTGAGAACTTACAAGCATTATTGAGTTTTATAAATATGTATTTTAATTTTTTAAAATTTGCATTAATGTTATTTTGAAATATAATTTATACATATATAATTAATTTATCTATATATAGACTATCTCGAAATGGTACTGGTACCGAAATATTTTATTCTAATGCCTTAACTGAAACAGTCATTGAAACGGTATTCAAAACTTTGATTTTTGTTTCTTACATTCTATGAATCTGATTGTGTATATATATAATGTGATGTGTCTCTGTTTATAAAACATGTTTGAGACTGTTTGAAATGTTATGATTTGTTACCATAATTTTTTATTTATCTCTGTATACATGAACATTGCGCCATTGCTAGATGTATTTTGACAGTACGAATTTTTCTGTTGATTTGGATAAATATTGTATTTTATCCTTGACGGTGCAATAAAGGTTGGTATTCATTATGCATTGCACCGTGATGCCATGCACAATGTTGGTGCTCACTAGGTGCCACATGCACCATGGTGGTGTGCACTGCACGGTTGCTGTGCAACTGCATGGGTGTTGCTCGCACCATGTAGTGCTGAATGCACACCATATTGGGTAGTGCCCACCGCGTTGGGCAGCACCTATTGTGTGGTGCAACGAGCACTGTGGTTACGGCTACGCGCTATTTACGATTGTGATTAGCCTAGATGGGGATGCTTTTTAGGTTTTGATTGGATTAAAAAATTATTTTAATTTATCTCATCTAATTATTAAATTTTTTAAAATTTTTAAATAAGATATAATAAATAATTTAATAATTTTAAATTTTTAAATAAAAATAATATTTATTTAACGTTCAATTTTTAAATACACACGATTGTAGCCCGGTTTCGATCAAAAGAATTCCAAGATATGGCGAAGGTCGCAGAAAGCTTGCTTTGGAGTTGGGGTTTCGTTAATCGTAACCCCTAGGGATAGGAATACGTATTCGTAAGATGAAAATCTATATTTCTTCAAATTTCTTATTATTTCCGTGGATCACAGCAAAATATATTTTGTAGGAAAATGCTACAGCTGGCTTAACTCTTCGACAAGACGATCGAAATCCCTGGAAGAGCTCCCTCCATCCCCCCCTGCTTTAAACGCTTTGTCCCTCAGCACCCTAGCCCCTGACTTTTCAGTGCTATCCCCGCTCATTGACTCCGTAATCACCCTTCCCAACTCGGCCGGGTCAGGCACCGAGTCCGCTCCCTCGCATACCCTCACCGCCACGCCCATGTCCTCCACCAGTAGCCTCGCGTTCACGTACTGGTCCGCCTCCATGGGCCATCCCAGGATCATCGCCCCCCCAACTATCCCTTCCAGCACCGAGTTCCACCCGCAGTGACTCAGAAAGCCTCCCACTGCTCTGTGACTCAGTATCTTTACCTGCGCTGCCCATCCCTTTATTATCAAACCCCTTCCTGCCACTCCTTTCTCGAATCCATCCGGAACGACGCCGTACCCGTCCGCCACCTGTTCTATCGTGCCTGCTTTCACCACCCAGACGAATCGGGTCCCGCTCTTTTGGAGCCCCGAAGCCAAGGCCTCCATCTGCTGTTTATTCAGCAGCTTCTGGCTCCCGAAGCAGACGTAAAGAACGGATCCGTCGGGGCACCCATCAAGCCACGTGAGCGTATGGGTATCTGAATCTGGGTTCGTATTGCCCCGATCAGCTCCGTCTTTGACTCCCCTGAAGCTCAAAGGGCCAACACCGAAGACGCGCGGGTGCCCCATGACGGTCCTGAGGTGATCTAAGTGCTGGCCTTCTAAATCTTCGAAGCTGTTGAAGATGCAACCCCAACTCGAGGTATTTGCGAGCATGCCATCCTTTAGGAACTCCGTCTCGGGGTTGGATTCTCTGTAGAAGCGGAACACTGAGGGCAGATGCTCCTGCTTGAAGGACGGAGACCGGGGAAGATCGGGAAAGTGAACGATCGATTGAGAAGGAACGGTTCGTACATTGCGCCAACAGTAGTCAATGACGGAGGCCAAAAAGGAACCGGACGAGAAGAAAGCGATTCTGGGGATGCGCAGCTGCTGGGCGAGGCGGAGGGTCCAGCCGAGGAAGAAGTCGGAGAGGATGGCGACGGGGGGAGAAGGGTGGGACTGGAACCAGCGGAGAAGCGGGTCGTAAAGCATGCCCAAGGCGCAGATGATGGGTAAGTTACCGGCGTTGCCGATGTCCCTGACGTTCTCGACGCCTGGGGGTAGTTTAGGGTGGGGAGGGAAGGGGAGAATTAAGGTATGAATGGAGGGGTGGGCGGAGAGGAGAGGGGCGAGGGTAGGGAGGTTCTTAGGGGTGACCAAAATGGTGATGGAAAGTCCACGGAGGGAGAGTTGGTGGGTGAGATCAAGGAGTGGGAGCATGTGGCCTTGAGCTGGGTAAGGAAAGACCAGAATGTGCACCTTGGAACTGCTTGGACTATGAGTGCCTTCGGAGGTCGCTGCGGACATGGTGTCTGTTGGTATGTAGACTGTACGCGAGAGAGAGAGAGATGCTCCGATGGGGTTCTTCACTTCTCCTTTGTGAAAGGTCGCAGCTCAAGTCAAGTGACTACCCTAGAAATAATGAAAATAAAGAGAGAGAGGAGAGAACGCCCACACCCACTATTGACCACTGAAGTCTTCGATAGAATCTTAGAACGCCACTCGCTCTCTAGAATAAGCATCCTCGTTAATATTACAACAGTGTCGACAAATATTTCTACATAAAAACTTGCAATAATTTTGGAAATCGCCATTATTGCTCTGCACGAAATTGTTTGGTGTATGTTCGTTCGGTGAAGAAGATGATATTGGGGAGTCCGACGGTATTGCGTGTTGGTGATTTGGGGCGTGGAAGTACTGTAAGAGCATTAGTTAAAATTTAACTAAAAAATTTACTTTTTTTAATTGAAAGAAAGCCACCCTTTGGGGCTCTACATTTTATCTATGTTTTTTACCTATTTTTTTTACATGAATTTGTTAATACTTCTAAATATATATTTTTTAAAAATTTATAATATCATTAAAAAAAATACTTCTTTAATCATTAAGTACAAAATAATTTAAGAAAAAAAAATTCCAGTCGGAGAACTAGTATTTTTTTTAACGGTATTAAATAACAAACTTTCTAAATTTATTATTATTCTATTTAAATATCTATTTGTAATTTTTATTTATTTTAATTCTACTGGTAATTGGAATTATTCCTTGTTAAAAAAGTACACATTAATTTCTAACGTTCATTATTCTAACAGATATAATTTTCTAACAGTTATATTTTTTCAACGATCATATTTTTTCATTGGTCCTATTTTTTCATTATAAAACAGAACATTTTTTTAACAATTTTATTCAATACTTCAACTCAAGTGTATCTGTAAAATCATTTTTATTTTTATTTTCTCACAATGGATCGTTTGCTTTTTCGAATTATGAGAAACATAAATTATTTCTAAAACAACAAATAAAATATATGGTCCAAAACATAAAATAAAATGAAGGGTTAAAAACATAAATAATTATTCTCATTAGTCAATATTCTTCCCTACACCATACATCCTATGAAAGAAAAAAAAATGTCAAGTGTGAAGATGAATAGTAATTAATGTATAACAAATCCTTAAAAACCATCAAATTATAAAAGTCATGAATCAAAACATCATTTTTCCTGTAATTGTTTGTATTTCCATTCCTGTTTCTCTTGCATTCACATTATCCATTTACGTAGCTCACAGAAAAATAAAAATAAAAAGAAAAGAATTCTGTTCGTAGAATTATTTTCACATTCTCTTGCATTCACATTATCCAATGGAGCTCATGCAAAATGAAGAGAGGCATTTGGGCAATGATAGCACCAAAACGAGAGTGGGAAGAATATATTAACGAGAAAAAAAACTAGAGGGGTACCCTTTCTCTTTTCTCTTCTCACTCCCGCGTGCACCTCCCCTTCTTTTCTCACCTCCCAAATGCTATAAAAGGAGATGGGAGGAAAAAGGATTGGTAGAAGCCTAATATTGATTGAAAAGTTTGGAGTGACAAATATGGCTGCCACCTCATCAACAAGCTAGCTACCAAAATGTAATCTTTTTTTTCAAAAAAAAACATTCTACATTGCTCCCAAAATACACCAAAGTGTAAAAGTATGTCTCTACATGTTTATCTCAGTTCTATTTATACCTTCAAATCCAAATAATAAATTTCCAAAATAAATAAAAATTAATAATTGCCGATCGATCGATGTCAAATGTGTTACGATAGCCTTATTTCAATTTCCATTCTCTCCCATAATCCCATATATATATATATATATATATATATATATGTATGAAGATTGGGCAGCACTATAACCACCAATATCGGGACTGATCAATTTGGGTCTCGATAAGTGTATTTTATCTTTTAAAAATTTTATGTACAGTCGATTTTACATACTTTTTATGCACTCTATTAATGTAATTAGTTACGTTATTTTTTTAATATAAAATTACCGTTTTTACTAATTATATCAGTAAAGTGTGTAAAGAATAAGTAAAAATGATTATATCTACTAGAACTCAAAATTCACAATATCATTAAAAAATATTTCTTTAATTACTAAGTAAAAAAGAAAAAAAAAATTATTGGGACACTATCGGTGGGTTTAGCATTTCTCATGAAGGTTAATTTCAAATACCTATTTTATATGTTGGAAAATAATACTTTCACAACTGATTTTTATAGCTTGATGCTATCGTTGAAATTTTTTATTTTATTTTTAAGTTTTCTTTTTACTTAACGGTTAAGGAAGTATTTTTTAATAATATTATAATTTTTTTATTTTTTTAAAAAAATATTAAAAAATATATGTAAAACAAATAACAAAAAAAAAATCAATTATACCTAACGTAACTCCCAACAGTAAACGTAGCACCGTCCTTATTTGTTTCTTCTCACATTTTAAACGTCATGCTAATGGTCTAATCTCCTAACAGTATTAAGCTCCCCTACTACCTACCCAATGAATGCGCTGGCCAACATGCACTCAAAATATATATATATACTTAAATTAATTTAACAAATTTGGAATTAGTCAAAAATTAAGAAATATATTTATTTTTTTTCTTTTTAGTGGAGGTTCCAGTTGAGTAAATGGGTATCTGGTCCGATAATATAATGATCATTAATATATATATATTTATATATATAAGATCCCACTCCCCCTTCAATCCCTCAACATTTTATTTTTTTATTTTATTTGCTTAGTTTTGTGTCATTTGATTTACAAATTTTTATATGAAAGCCAGCGTGTAAACACATCCTCCATTTAATTGATACAGCTCTTCTATATACAACCTGCTGGAGGACTCGCCTCGCAACCGGCACACCACGTGTGACATCTCGATTTTTACGTACTTTTTATTGAAAGGTTTTTTAATTAAATATTTGATTTTAAACTTTTAATTTAATTTAACGTGTTTTTGCGAGATTATTTTACGATTTTTAAATCGGGAATTATTTTAATGTGCTTTCATAATTTTAATTAGTGTTCTGCAATTTAATTGCTTTTTATTTTAAAGAATGTTATTATTGGAGTTTAATATTTTATTTTAACTAGTTTTGAGTTTATATTGATTTATTTAATTTATTGTTTTAAAAATAGTAATTTTGAGGATCAGTTGTGACCTAAAAATTGTGAGAATTGAATCTCATTTCTTTTCCTTCCTCTTTCTTTTTCCCTTTCTTTTCTTTTTCTTCTTTTTCTTTCTTCTTTCTTCCCACGCACGGCCTCTCTCTCTCGTCTCTCTCTCTCTCTCTCCTCGTGCTTCGGCCCATTCCTCCCAGCCGCCGCCGTGACCCTCACCGCTAGCACTAGTCGACTCCCCAGCCACCGGCGATCTAACCCCTCCAATCTCAGACCACCCCGCGCCAGCGTTATCCTCCGCAAGCCGTTTGAAGCCGCGGCCTTCCTCCGCCCGTTCCGCCGCCGTCCGGCCACCATTGGCCGCCACCTTTTCACCACTTCATCACCGGCCCCTTGCAGTCCTAACCCACCCAATTTCGGCCTCGATCCGTTACCGGTGAAGCCGAACTAAACACATCTTTGATTTAAGCTTTTTGGCCTTCCACCGCCGTTTCGGCCACCACCCACGGCCAACCGTCGCTTCCACTAGCTTCACCATCTCCCATAGGCCATACCCTACAGTTCCCTAGTTTTCGTTTGACCCCGTTTGAATTTAGATTTTCTGTATATTTCGGCTACAATATTTTTACACTGTGGAGTTGTTGTTTTGGCGCTTCCAGCTCTTCCGTGATCCTCCTAAAATTACTTTATAGCGCTGTAAGTATTTCTCCAAAAAACTTTTAAGTATATTTTTGCACTAACCTGTTTTATAAACTGTGATTTGGTTATTTGGTTTGACTGTGTTGGTTGTTGAAAAATTACTGATAATTGTTGGTTGTTGGTAATTGGTCGATTTTATAGCATTGTGCAAGCATGCGTGGGAGTGTGTTTTGGAAACTGTGTTTAATGTGAAAAAGGCTTTTCGGGTGCATGTGTATCACCTCAAAGCCGAGATGGGGTATTATCTCGGTGGAGCTCCTCTAGGCACTCGGGAGCAGAATATACTAAGTGTCATCCCCTGGGGCTGTTGCCCGGGACTTGGATGAGATGGTAGCGCTCTCGATCCGACTCTGTGGCCCCTCGTGCTGGTGGGGGTCAGAGGATGCTTGGCTATGTACGCGGTGGGCGCGGAACTGGGCATCACTCGTTGTGCATCACTTGCACGGTCGTTACCCGTGGAGTGACGAAGGGAGCTAGAGTATGTAGATGATCCTTAGGGGAGGCCATGGTGCATACGGTTAAAAATTGAATTAATGGATTTATTCCTGGATTTTAGTTTTGTGCTAAATGGTAATTTTTGGCGTGCGTGGAAAAATTGTGATTTTCGAGAAATGGTGTTTTTCTCAGGTTTTGCGCTTTGGTCGACATGTACATGCATAGCGTTAGTTGTTTTAATATATTTATGTCTTGGAAACATTTTGAGTTTTACTTACCTGCGGTACCATCTTTTTAGTACTGTAGATTTGATGCAGGTTTTGAGGAGACTGAGCCTGAGGATGCGGCTTCGCCTGAGAAGTAGGGACATTGACTATTTTTATATTTGAAGTTAATTGTTCGCTTATGCTTATTGTATTTTATTTGATGTTGATTTGTAAACAAAAATCGTATTATGTTGACATGTGGATATTCAGTACTTTTGTATTGTATTAAATCATGGTACTTAGTTATTTGACTTAACCATTCTACTGCGTATTGTTTATTGTACACGTGTTGCATTTCACACACTCGGCGCGTGTCGATAGGGTGCGTGACCGTGTTGTCATCATTCCGGCGCCCCGATTTCTGTGCGTGTCCGTACATGGAAGTGGGGGGGGGGGCACCACACCACGTCAGTAAATAATATAATATAATAATAATTATATATAAAAAAAACTTTTGAAAGGAGGGAAAACGAAACCAAACCAGTTAGGGAGCTTTGCTTTGCGTTACTTCGAAACCAGAGAGGGAGAAACTGAAAGTGTAAGTTTTCGTGCGTTGGATGTTAGGGACCCCGGTCTTGTCCCAAAACACTAAATCCACGAGCTCACATTGGTGATGATGGTAACCGAGTGTCAAATCTTTTTGCTTGGTCTTTGCACGTATTATGGCAATGATGGGTTCCTAGGTTGATGAATGTATGATGTTTAGTGATGGAAATGATGATGATGGTGAGTTTGGGTGATCTAAGTGATGTTTAGGCGTGTTTGAGGCAATGGGGAATGGCTTGAGGGTTTTCCTTGATGTTGGGACAACTTTGATGATGATTAGGGTTGGTATGGTGAAGATAGGCTAGGGTTTGGATGGTGGCTATGGGGAATTTCGAGATTGGAAGAGTTGGATTAGGGTTGGAGTGTAAGATGAGTTGTTAGGGTTTTGAAGTGATGTGGATAAGTGAGGCTAAGACTCCTAGATTGATGGAGTCTATTTGGCAAAGATAGGAGTTTGGTTTAGGTAGGAAAGATGGAGATAGATGGTGTTTGAATGAGTCTAGGGTTGTTCCTGGAGTTTAGGGATTGGCTAAGGTAAGATGTGATGTGGATATGGCAAAAGGTTGGAGGTCTTTGGTTGACTTGAGTGATTATAGGAATGAGAGATTTGTGGGATTGGATATGGAAGATAGGATTTGGATATGGCAAGTGTTTGAGAGTCTTTGGGTGTCTTGAGTGATGGAGTGATTTTAGGGTTGGAGTGATTCTAGGGAAGTTCCTAGAATCAAGCGATTGGTTGAGGTAAGATAAGGAAGATATAATTTGTAAGATGGGTAAGGTGGCTAGGGTTGGATTCTAAATTATAAGATGCATGAGAATTGTTGGGAAGTTGAAATTTGACTAAGGCCAAGGATGAATTTCGAATTTGGAGGCTTGGAAGATGGAAGATGAGTTCCTAACTTGTAGGGGATGATTTAGGGATTGGTAGGATGTTGGCTAAGGCAAGGGAAGGAGTGATGGGTTTAGTATTTGAATGATTCAAGAGTGGTTCCTTGAATTAAGGGATTTGAGATGGAATATAGGATTTGATTGGGTTGAATCAACTTTCCTAAAATTAAGGAAGTTGCCAAGTGGGACTCTTGAGGGTTGGCTAGGGTTTATGGAAGACAAGGATTTCAGCTAAGGCTTATGTGGATGAGAGAAGACTAATTTTGGTAAGTGGGGCTTATAGTGTTTCGGCTAGGGTTTTGGAGATGATGGAGGTTAGGTCTTATCGCAGTGATGTGTATGGAAAGTAGGGCAAACAATATGTTGGTCGAGATATATGAGTGTGAAAGATCAAATGGGTGAATGGATTGTGTTTGTGATATGGAAGGATGCAAGACAATGTATGAACAATGGAAAAGTTATGAACAAAGGATGCATGGACTCAACAAATGAATATGAAGACTCTCTTTATGGTTTTTATGGATATTTTGTGAAACCAAAGAATACTAAAATTGAGACTTAGGATATCTTTGATTTGCAAGAAAGTAAAGATGAACAAGATGGAAAATATAAGAACAACTGGAAAAGATAAGAACAATATATTTTTGAGTTTTTGAATATAGAATGGAAAACATAGACAAGAGATTGACAGATTGAATGAAACAAAAGCAATACTCATAAGATTGATAAGTAATTCACCATCGATTCACGAATTTCACGATAATGAAATAAGATAGATTGAATCACATCTATTCACGAATTTCACCCAAGTAACCCAAGTGCTAAGCACCGAAAGGTGATTTCAAGAACAATAATCCACCCACTTAGGGATTTACCAAATTGTCAAAAGATGTAAAATGAAATGTCTAAGGGTCCTATTTATAGAGATTACAAAGTGGAAACCCCCAATAGGTTTATTGAAATATAATTAAATAAAATAAATAAATATAAATAAATGATATAGTCTTGTATGGCCAATGTGGCCCGTGATATGTCTTGACCCTTGGTTGGCCTTAGCTAGGCTTGATCCTGGAAGTGGCCCGATCTTTGTTGTCCATGCATGATTAGGACCTTGTCCTAGGGCGGTTTTTGATGGGATCCCAACAATGCATCTTTCGTCGTCGTTGCGCGTTGGAGGGAACTCGAATCAAAGGAGCTGCTTTGGGTTGGATGTTGTAGAGTGAAACCAGAGAGGGAAACCATTTTGCGAAACCAAAGAGGGAGATTAAAGGTCCATTTGATGTCGTGCCTTTGAAACTTAGTTGCAGCGCCGTTGTGCGCTGGAGGGAAATCGACTCAAAAGAGCTACTTTGGGTTGGATGCTATAGAGGGAAACCAGAGAGGTTGCCGTCGTGCGTTGGATCCGTCTTCGCCATTGTGTGTCTTTGGTCGCCATCGTTTATTCCACATCACATCCTACAAAAAAGAGCTGCTTGAGGCACCCTAAGTGAGAAGTTATATAGTAGGGTAGCTGGTCTTGTTTAGGGGTTGGGTTGCAGATACCATTTTTCTAAGGTTCATTAAACATACTCATACACTTTTTCCTTTTCATTTTTTTTGTTTTTTGGGATGAATAGTCAGGTTACCAAATGCCTTCTAATCAGCTTGTTTTTCTCTGTTGTGTGTTTTATGCATGCTTCTTATAATTACTATGGCTCCAATGAAGTTTTTGATGCTTCCGATGATCTGTTTTCTCTAACTTAGCTAGCTTGGACAAAACATGAAATCCATGTTACAACTTGAAATATTTGCTTTCGATGTAATTTGTCTATTTTGCAGGTCCCCGACCTGATCCCAGTACTGGACAAAAATATCCTAAAAAAATATGAATTAGTAGCTTGAAATATTTACTCTTTTCTAACCAACACAATTTAGTCAACGAAAATAGTAGCTTGAACAGACATAAATATGCAATTACTGTCACTTGCATGTTCTGTATTAATTTTTTTTCCTAGATGTAAGCCAAACTCACAAAGTTTGCAAAACATCATGAATTAATGGCTTTTCCTTTTTTATTGATCTAAAAATACTTGCTCTTATATATTGATCTAAAAATACTTGCGAGATTGAGAGGATCAAATTCATATTTCATGATAACTTTGTCAACAAACATAATGCAAAGATTTCTTATTTATATTTTAAATTGATTATATTTCTTACTTGGATGTGAATGTCATAGATTTGCAATGATTGTGAGTTATACAATATTCATATTGAGAATGCATTTGTCTCTCTCTCTCAGCATGGGAAATGGGGAAGAACAACCATCTACGCGAACACCATCTATCTCAAATCCCCCATCCGCGGTATGTTATATCATTTAATATATCAATAACATTGGCATATTTTTTGGGGTTGATATTGAAATTTTAGAATACATCAATAACTTTATCTAATAACATATTAGGACATACCATCAACTTGTCCAAACATCCCAAATTACATGCCTAGTTACTATGGACCAGTGCCTGCGTGGTTACCGGCATTTCTGTCATATTCAATTGGCAACCAATATCCAATCAATATACAGGTGAATTACAATATTTATCTAAGATAATTTTTAATGTGTTGGCTTATTAATTGCAATTTTGTTTGTTTGTGGTATTTGTAGAATGTTGGTTACCTACTTCAGCATGACCTGGAACCTCTGAGTCCTCTCATCAATACAAGTTATGCTACAAGTAGACCAGTTGGTTCAGATGATAATAGACCCGATGGTGGTCAAACTGATGTGCCATGTACATCTAGAGTTGAAGAAAGTAATGATGATAGACCAAATCCACGGGAATCCAAGGATGGCAATGCCGGGACATCTCAGAATGTGCAGATGGATTGTGATGATATGATCGAGGAGCCAAAGTCGGGGATGAAATTTAATTCCCTGGAAGATTTAATCAGTTATTATAAGGAATATGGTAAGAAATGCAGATTTGGAGTGATGACAAAAATGACTGAGAATGGAGATTATGAAACTGTTAGATATGTCACACTTGCTTGCGCCAGTGGTGGGAAAGCCTGGAATAGGACTTTGAATGTCGCCAACCCACGTCCAACAGGAAAGACGGAATGTAAGGCAAAGATCAATGCGTTAAAATCTGACAGAAAGTTTCGGTTGACTACAGTTCATAACATCCATAATCACGGCCTCAGTCCAAAGAAATTGCGGTTCTTTCGATGTAATAGAAAAGTGAGTGATGCCATAAAAATGGTCTTAGATACAAATGATATGGCTAGCATCAGAATGAATAAGAGCTTTGGATCACTTGTTGTTGGTGCGGGTAGATTCGAGAACCTCCCGTTTTTGGAAAAGGATTGTCGTAATTATATCGATAAGGCAAGACATCTACGATTTGGCGCAGGTGGTGCTGGAGCGCTTCGAGAATATTTTTTATGGATGCAGTACAAAAATTCTGGGTTTTTTGCCTTGATCGATTTAGATGATGACGGGAGGTTAAAAAATGTATTCTAGGCAGATCCCCGTAGTAGAGTAGTCTATCAATATTTTGGAGATGTGGTCACATTCGACACCACATTTCTGACAAATAGATATAAGATGCCGTTTGCACCATTCGTTGGTATAAACCACCCTAGGCAGTCCATTCTATTGGGAGTAGGCTTGATTTCCAGTGAAGATATTGAGATGTTTGTGTGGGTATTCCAGACCTGGTTGCAGTGTATGGATGGTATAGTTCCGAAAGCTATTATCACTGATTAGGACAGAGCAATGAAAAATGCAATCGCGATTGTTTTCCTAAAAAGCAAACATAGATTTTGCCTATGACATATACTGAAGAAAGTCCCCGTGAAGTTTGGCTCCTATGAATCCTACAAAGGTGGGATGAAAAATCAGTTAATGAAATGTGTGTATGACACACAAAGTATTGAAGAGTTTGAGGAATGCGGGGAAGAGTTAATTACCACTTACAACTTGCATGAGAATGCGTGGTTGCAAAATTTATATGCTGAGCGTGAACATTGGGTGCCAGTATTCTTGAGAGAGTTTTTTTGGGCTAGAATGAGTACAACGCAGCGGAGTGAGAGCATGAATTCTTTCTTTGATGGGTATGTCCATGCTAAAACAAACTTGAAAGAGTTTGTCGATCAGTTTGAGAATGCGTTGAAAAAGAAATTGAGAATGAAAATGCAGCAGACTTCCACACATTTAATGTCACAATTCTCTGCATATCTAGATCTCCGATTGAGAAGATGTTTCAAGAATTGTACACAAATGCTAAATTCAAAGAAGTCCAATAGCAAGTCACCGGCATTTTAGATATAGATCCAGAGTTACTTAAGTGTGATGGTGCAGTAAAGACCTATCTATGTTTTGCTTTTTTGATGGCAGGTTGGGGTTTTGCCTTTTTTCAGTTTTTTTGCCTTTTTGATGGCAACTACTAAGTTTTGCAGTTTTTTGGCTCTTTTGATGGTGGACAGTCAATTTTGAGTTTTTTTTGAGTTTTTCATGGTTGTATATAGCTGTTTGGAGTTTTTGCATTTTTTGAGTTTTTCTGCCTTTTTGATGGTAACTACTAAGTTTTGTAGTTTTTTTGCTTTTTTGATGGTGGGCAATCAATTTCTATTTTTTTGCCTTTTTGATGGCTATATATAGCAGTTTGGAGTTTTTGAGTTTTTTTGCCTTATTTATGGCAATAGTTTTGGAGTTTTGCAGTTTTTTGTCTCTTTTGATGGTGGGCAGTCAATTTTGAGTTTTTTTGAGTTTTTCATGGTTGTATATAGCTGTTTGGAGTTTTTTCATTTTTTGAATTTTTTTTCCTTTTTTATGGTAACTACTAAGTTTTGCAATTTGTTGGCTTTTTCGATGGTGGGCAGTCAATTTTGAGTTCTTTTGAGTTTTTGTTTGTTGTATATAGCAGTGCAACTGTTTTTGATAATTTTTGTAAGTTTTTTGATGGATGTATATAGCAGCTTGTATATAGCAGGTTGTATTTTTTTGTTAATGTATCCTGAAGCGTGAACATCATGTTTACTGTTAATACTTGAACACATAATGCAAATGTGGGATAATGGAATCTGCTGCAACACAGTATTTGCTCTTGATGATATAAATTAAATCAAAATTAGATGAAACCTTGAACCCACAAGCATAAGATAAGATCGAGAGGAAAACAGCCTGCCAATATGAAGATCAGATTCCATTAATACAAATGGTTTGATATGTCAATTGTCATACACCACTACATCTGCTATTGCAGCACCACGATAATACATAGGAGCCAAGCTATGATACAAAAATTTGAAGCAATCCCATTACAGACTCAATCCCAAATCACTTCAAAAACTCTGGTAAGCACTAACTAATTAGTCTAACACAAGCCTACAAGTTTGATAACATATACCATGTTCCAAAGTCACCTACATACTACTACATAACATGACACTACAACTACAAAAGCCCAATATAGGCAGAGTAACGTGCGTGAACGTAATATTTTAACTTCTTACTCCCGAAGCCCCAACTCTCTCTTCTCGATCTCATTTGCTCTCTTAGATAGCTCAATCTCCCTTTTCTTGATTTCTTCGAGACTCTTCCTGAGCTCTTTTTGGCTCCTTAACAGTTCATTGTATTTTTCTTGAAGAAATCTGCAAGTAGACAATCAGTGTAACCAATTGATTTGATAAGTAAATGAAAACAAAAACAAGTTTGGTTTCATTAAACTTGATTGATGTAAACGGAAATAGGTTCTACATATCCTAGGGAAAAACAAACTCTAATTCATTAAACTGAATGGATGCTAAACTAAAACAGGTTGTAAAGAGCAAAAAGGTTTAATTATAGAATAGTACTTCAAAATCAGCTTCAACAAAAATGATGACCACAATCCAACCATTAATCTGAAAAACTGTAAGATTAGAGCCAACATTGTAAAAATTGTAAGCAATATGGTGTAACATTACTTGTGTCATTAAACTAATGTTATTTTTTTTTGTTTTTTTTTATTCCTTGCTATTGTGTATTTGTCTTCTAAACTGATGTTGGCTGAATTTACTAAGTGTTAACAGGTGAAAATTTATGATGTTGGCTCAAGTGAAGACCTAATTCGTTTGAAAAATTAAATGGGGGGATATATGCTCTTAAATGTGAAAACATTTCTCGTTCCTGGGTTGGATCCCCCCCCCCCCCAAATTCGCCTTCCTTTCTCCCATTTGCCTCACAGATTCAATTCACCCATTCCAACATGACCCACTAAATCCACAAAAACATCAACCAAAATTTACAAAAATCAACAACCCAGACCTACTCAAATCAACAACCAAACACACTCTAAAGAACAGGAAAATCAGCAACCAAAAAAAAAATTATTCGGAACAACTTAAACACAAAAACACACAACTAACAAAAACAGAAAAAGATCTAAAAATAGCAAAAGAGAAACAATAAGTCCTACAAACTTAGCTCATAGCTATCAACAAAAAAACAATAACAAACCAACAAATGATTAATTATCTGCAACAATTATGATTCCACCGAATTATCAAAAAAAAAAAAAAGATTCCACCTATACCGGGACATATATCTGAGCTGTTCAAATAATTGGAAAAAGTTTAAGTATAGCTAAGATTTGTTTGTGAAAAATAGGTGCGCCAAAAAGGAGAAAAAAAAAAAGCCAACGGACATGGAACCTTACCTGGGAGAACCTGTCTTCGTGGGTTAGGGTTTCGGGGGCTCTGTGGGAAGGGGATTTCCCTGTACGGGTTAGGTTGTGGGTTTGGGTCTCGGGGGCTCTGTGGGAAGGGGATTCCAGGGTATGGGTTAAGTCATGGGTTAGGGTTTTAGATCTGGGTGGAGAAGAAGAAAAAAGGGGATTCGTCGATTCGTGGGTGGAGAAGAAGAAAAAAGGGGCTTCGACGATGATAAGAGACCCATCGTGCGTTTCGGTGTTTGTGGCTGTCTTCGTGAGACAGAGCGATGACAATGTCATGGGTGGCTCCTTTCTTGAAGACGAAGGGAGAAGAGTTTGTGGGTACCGCTGTGGGTTTCTCGAAGACAAAGATGGAGCGGTTAATCGTGAGAGAAGAAGGGAGAAGATGAAGATGGAAGACATAGTGAGAGAGAAAATGTGAGAGTCTGGTCTCGAAATGGGGGGAGACGGACGTGGCTTTTGAAACAAAAGTAGTGTTAGAAACGACGTCGTTTCTTTTTTTTTGCCACGTCGGACCGCGATGCCGCAATGGGGACGCAGGTGGTTGTGAATTTTTGTAATTGATATGTCAAAACTTGATTTGTTAGAAAAATTTAAAATTAAAATCTGAGATCTTATTATGATGCCATGGAGGACTTATAAATAACGAAAATGGAACTTGAATCCATCCAAGTTTTGACACCTCATCAACTTTGCCCCCTTGTTATAGAAAATTAACTTAGAATTTCTTTCAATTTATTAATTAATTAAGTAACTGATGATCAGATATTAATTTTTCGTGCAAGTTTTAGCTATAATATCATGAGTGTACGTATGCTCGTTTCACCACTCTCCGGCCCACTGCTCCTTCCTTATCTAATTGACCTTTTCAATTTATTTAGATACCTCCAGCTTACCTAAAATTAATTTGTGTAAGCGAAAGTACACTCTAGTCTATTATGCCATTTGACATTAATTGCACACTACATGAGGTTTGTTTTTAGAGCGATTGTAGGGAGTAGTGTTGTGAATACATTTTGATGCTAGCTGACTTAATTTTAGAGCGGTCGCAGGGAGCGGTATTGCAGACACACCCCAATGCAAATTTATTTTTTAAGCAGTTGTAGGGAGCGGTATTGTGGACACATTCCAACAATCCATCCCTCACGGGAACGCTCCCTCAACTTGAATCCACGACCTCTAGCTCTGATATCACTTGTCAAAACGTGAGCTGCCAATCAAAGTACTAAATCAATTAGTGTTAAATCTTTTATGACATTCGACGCACTACAATAAATTTGATTTTTAGGGATGCATTTTTCATTTCGTCTCCAAAACTGTTTAGATACAAATTTCGTTCGAACGGAAAAATATCCATTCGAACGGAATATTTTGTGACAAAAAAAATTGTCTCAAAAAGAAAAACTGTTCGAACGGTAGAACAAGTGTTCGAACGACCAATTAATTCTGTTCGAACAGTATATGATCTGTTCGAACAGTAATAATATTAGTGGAAAATTAAATTTATTTTCCCAAGAAAAGTTAATAACCATATGAACTTAAATTTATTACTTCGAAAGGAACTTTTTTTCATTAATTTGTTTATCATTATTAATTTGTACATATATTTTTAATTTTGTTTTTTCGATAAAAATGATTTATTTTCTGTTAAATTATATAAATATAACTTTAAAGATAATATTATTTTTTATATTATCATGAACGGCAAGTAAAATGAAAAAAATAAATAAATTAGCAAACACGAGAAATAAAAACTATACATTAATTACATCTCAACTATATAATGTTCAATACAATATAAAAAAGTAAAATAATAACTAAAAAGACTATTTGGTGTTGAGCAGATCAACATCCTCTTGTAACATTTTCACGCGTCCATCCATATCTCTAAGTTTTTCCATGATGGGCTCAACGAACTCAACAAATAGAGCTCATACCTAATCCAAAGTAGCCCCAGGAGGCTATCTCTCAACAGCGGCAGTAGTACTAGTAGAAGCTGGATCGGTGGGCGGGGCACTAGGCTGTCCTGGTGCAGTCTTGCACAAGTGCCCTTCGCTCTTACTGAATGTGATCTTGTTGAGGGGCTCCATCTGTGGCGACCTCCGCTCAGTCGCTGACACTGTAACCCCTGATCGGAGTAGGAAGTTAGATATCAATAGTGCAAATGGTAGACTACCTCCACTAACATAGCGTGACTCCAATCGGATGCGGTAAAAGAAATACAAGGCCAGATCAATGGGGTCCCCTCGCCCTATCCTCAACAAAAATCTGGCTTGATCGATCCCAAAATCAGTCTTGTGCTTTTTCGGGTCGATGTTATAGCCAACAATTAAGTTAAGCATTCTGAAAAATGCTATACAGTCGGCCCGTCGGATCACCTTGCTCCCAGCATATAGAGGAGCCGAAGGGTCTCGCACTAGATGACGCACCTGATCATCTGTGAAAACCATCATCAGGTAAATCCACATCCTTACTACATTCCTCACTATCATCCAGCTCTACATTCGGGACTGGTGTGGAGGATGCTACATGTGTGTCAGAATCAGATGGTGCAGCCGCTGGTCCCGAAGTAACCGGTCCAGGATATGCGTCGACCTCGCGCCGGATGTCGAGGAACTCAGCAATAATACGGGGAGAGAAATTAATATTAACTCCTCGGACTAATAGAGTGTAGAAAAGAGAATCAACACTATTCTCTCCCAAGGCACATTAAAACTCACCGACCATATCTGGGTATGCAGTCCCCTGCTGCTGACAAATCGGTACCCATCCCCGCTCAGTGAAGATGGACTGTATGCTCCGTCCCTCTCACGAAAGATCGGAGAAGTCAGACAAAATGATCTGACGCTCGACGAGTACAGATCTCAACGCCTGAGTAGGAGCTGGTCTAGTACTACTTTCACTGACTTGGTCTCTTGCACGTTTTCGTCTGGTAGATGCCATTAATATACTGTTTAACCACAAAAAATTAAGAATATAATTATAAATATTATATTTAATATATAGTATTTAAGAATTACACTTAGATTGAACTGTATTGAAATAATCCGTTTGAACTAAGGCCTCGTTTGTTTTCGGAGATGAGATGAGATGAGATGAAAACTTTTGAAATGAGATAAATTGTTTATTTTATTTTGTATTGAAATTTGAAAAAGTTGTAATGATTAGGTGAGAGAAGATGAGATGAATTTGAAAAAGTTGAATTGTTTATTTTATTTTGTATTGGAATTGAGAAAAGTGTAATGATGAAATTGAGATGAGATGAGATGAGATGGGATGTTTTTCGAAAACAAACGAGGCCTTAAGAATCTTCCATTCGAACTAGTATAGTTGTTCGAATGGAAGATTCTGTCCATTCGAACAGGCAATTAATATTAGTTCGAACGGTAAGTTTTTGTTCGAACAGAACTAAATCTGTTTGGCATCATCACGTTCGAATGGAATAGAACCCGTTCGAACGAGATCGAACCCAAACAGCCATGGCTGAGTCGACTTAGCCATGGCCTAAACTCTAATCTACACCAAAATAGCTCGATTAAATCGGTATAAATGATTAAGAAGTGAATCTAGATCACTTCTACCGATTAAAATCCATACATTTGATCAACTACACCAAAATGGGGGGATTTCGATTTCGAATCCGAAATCCCCCCTCCCAAACAAAGCTGATTAATCTAAAAAAAAGTAACATAGAGGCCCATACCTCTTAGAAGAGAAAAATACGTTGTTCCTTTGGTGGTTGAGTGGCGGTTGAACAGCGGAGATAAGGGGCGAGTCGGAGGTAATCGGCGGCTTAGGGTTTGAATGCTTTGTGTGAGTTTGATGGGAATCGAACTAGGTGTATAAAGATCGTGACACCTCGTTCGAACGGAATAAAAACCCGTTCGAACGGTATTAAAATCCGTTTGAACTTGTCAATATCCCGTTCGAACAATTATTACACTAATATATTTCTAATTATATTACTATACTAATGTATAATAATACTGATATTACAAAGTACAAAAGTATAAAAATAATACTAATAATAGTATTATAATGCTTTAAGATACAAGTTAATATTTTAATATAACTATATTATATCATAGTTACTGTATAGTTATAACTATTGAATGAGTTATGATAACTATATAAGTTAATATGATTATAGTTATACAATAAGTAATATATTACATCCTAGTTACTATACTATATACTAATAGAAAGATACTATATAGTTATAACTATTGAATGAGTTATGATAAGTATACAATATTTAAGATAATTAATATACTTATAGTATATTAGTTATAAGTAGCCTAGTACAATAAGTACTATATTATATCCTAGTTACTATATAATTATAACTATTGAATGAGTAATGATAACTATACAATTAGTTAATATGATTAATATATATAATACTTATTAGTTATATAGCTAGTACAATAAGTAATATATTACATCCTAGTTACTATACTATATATTAATAGAAAGATACTATATAGTTATAACTATTGAATGATAAATATACAAGTTACTTTGATTATTGTACAATATAGTTATAACTATTGAATTAGTTATGATAACTATACAAGTTAATATGATTAATATATATATATATATATATATATTACTTATATACTATTAATAAGTACTATAACTAAGATACTATAAGTACTATATTAGTCATCATATATAATGCTTGTAAAACCCAAATTGGGGAACTAATTTTATTTTTTGTTCACCTTTTTTTGGCCAAATTGGGGCACGAATTTTATTTTTTATTTATTTAAAAAAATTTAAAATGTTAATTATTTGATGTAAAAAGAAAATCCAAAAAAGGACTTATTAGTATATAAAATATCAAAAAGTTGGACTTTATTTCGAACTCAATAAAGTACCGTTCGAACGATTTTATTTTGTGAAATGTGTTTGGTGGAAAATTTTGCGCCAAATACTCTGAATGTCAGTTCGTTCGAACTTAAAAAGTACTCATTCAAACGAAAAAAGCTTTGAATCTTCTGGACATTAGTAGAATATGCCAAGGAATATTCTATTTGTTTGTTCAAACTAGTAAATTTCTCGTTCGAACAAACATTACATCGCGGCAAAAGTTGGCGCAATTTGAAATTTTCGTGCTCGAATGAGTAAATGGTCCGTTCGAACGTGACTTCACAGATTCAAATATCACAAACTTTCGGTTCATTTTCATTTTGTGCGAAATTTTGAAAGTTGTGGAGGTAGAGGAACATTCTTGGCCTCCAAGAGAAGGGATTCTTGAGAGAAGATTGAGAAGTATAAAATGTAAGTAATATATTTTTGAATTATTTTTTGTGTTTCGAATTTCATAGCAAGTTGATTTATTGTTAGGTGTCTTAAGGTTATGCTATAATGTGTTTTATATCATTGTGTTTCTACAATACCATTTACAACAGAAGGAAACTAAACTACTGTGGATAATCCTGGATATTTAATGTCGTGAATTTGATATTTTCTGGATAAAGAATTTGGTCTCTGTTTCGTGTTTGGATTCTGGGAAAATACCATTTGAATGCTATTATTTCCCGTTCGAACAGAATGGATTTAAATGCGAACCTGAGTTTGTACCGTTCGAACGCTATAGTATCCGTTCGAACATAATGAATTAAATAGGAAATGGAATTATATATATATATATATAGTTATATATTTAACTATAATTATAATATATTTAGTTGATGCATATTCACAAATAAACCAAAACTCAATCAAACTTAGAAAGATATAATACAGACTATTGATTTATATATAAAGTCATAGAAAGATATAATACATAATTAATCAAACTTATAAACATTAATTAAAAATATCAATTAAAATACTACATCTTCCATCTTCCATGTCCACCACTTTAGCATTGCTACCACTACTATTCTTTAGGAATATATCCAACCGCAACTAGCTCTTCAAATAAAGCATTAATTCTTGTATTTTCCTTAGGGTTGAGTAAACTTCCGGAGTTCCCAAAAGAACTCTCTGACTGAAACCCACTTTGGACATCTTGTGGGTTTGCATTGACAGAAGCATTGACAAAACTTTGCTCTTTCTCCTTCATTAGAGTTGCTAGTTCAGTTTGTAGATTTAGAACTTGCAGAAAACAAAATAGAATGCCATTTATTAGGAGACAGCATATAATGATTTCAACCATTATATATGATAATGAGAACCTGCTGCTGAAGAGCATAAATGTGTGAAAAAATGCCATTTATAGGATTTTGAAGCCTAGCTTACGCTTCATATATAAGTGTGGTAGCCGCTTCATAACGATTATTGACCGGGATGTGAGCAAGAAGCCTCGATGTATTACCTGCACCAAAAAATTTATGAACGGTGGCAAATTGGACAAATGACGTACCTGAGTGATTGAAATAAGGAGAAAAAATGCATCCGGTTTGACATTTCTTTCTAAGGAATTTGCATGCTTCACAAGGAGAAGCTCGCATCTTCATTGGTGGTGAGAGAGCTAATGTGAGAGGGGTTTAAAATGCATAAAGGGAGGAGGAAATTATTGTTGATTAGCGAATCTCGATTTGTGGAAAGCACACCATAAAATCCGGAATTGCTTCGAGCCCCACCAAAAAGCACACCATCTGTTCGAGACAAATTAAGTAAGGACGGACAACATCCTTAAATTCTGGGAATGAATTAATTGAAATCACATCCATAAACTCACATTTCTCACATTGATGCATTTGCACTGCATTTCTCACAAAGATTCAGAAACTCACATTTCTGCATTTGCTCTGCATTTCACAAACGAATCAGAAATTCACATTTCTGCATTTGCTCTGCATTTCACAAATGAATCAGAAACTCACATTTCTACTTTTGCTCTGCATTTCACACACGAATCAGAAACTCACATTTCTGCATTTCTCACAAACGCATTACAAATGGCCAGCAACCAGTCTTCTAATATTGTTCCTGATTTGAATCTGGAACGATATTTGCCCCAAATGTTAATCTTCACTCCGGATGCTATCAATGCCATGATAGCGACAGATAACTATTTCCCAAACAAGAGTGATACGGAGGTTGTGGATGGAGCGAAAATACTGATATCTCAATATGCAGCTGTTGTTACTACCATGACCTGAAGGTTACAGTTACGGGTAAGTGAGATAGAGATGCTTAATAAACAAGTAAGTGAATTGAAAAATAAACTTGCAAATAAACGAAAAAAGAATCAAATACTAAAAAGAGAAAGTAAGGAGTTGAAGATGTCTGTGGATTTGTATGCGAAAAATTTGGAACTAAAAGTGTTGGAGCTGAAGCGAAAGCGAAAACAAATAGATGAACTCGTGCTCAACCCAGGAAATGAGTTGAAGACACATGAGGAAAGTGTCCCAAATGCGATCAAGAATGAGGAAAATGCTTAAAGATGTCTTGGCTACATATGTTTTATTTCAGCCTTAAGGATGTGTTGTTGCAAACTTGTGTTTGATTTATATTTTGATATATGTATGGACTCTATGTTTTGATATATGTATGAACTCTATATCCATTTTATATATGTTTTGATATATGTATGGATTATATATTAGTTTGATATATATATGCTTCATTGTATGGACTGTTTGCAGTAGGATATTACATAGATGATAGGATATTACATAAATGGAATATGTTTGAATATACTTTTGATGGTGTTTATTCCATGAATTGGGTTTTTTGATAGACATTCTACAAATAACGGATTTGCGCAATGGATAAGAGTTGGATGTTGTTGGGAGATAGACTTGGGCGAGACTACAAGGAGTATGCACAAGGGGTGAAGTTTTTTCTAGAATTTGCTCGCATGAGTGTTGATAGTCGAGGATATATAAGATGTCCGTGCAAGAAGTGCAAGAATCTTAGTTCTTATAATTTTGTAGTAGTGGAGGATCATTTATTTGTAAATGGAATCAATTCTAAACACTCACCTTGGGTCTTACATGGCCAACCATTTCTCAAAGGAGTTAGATTTAACAGTCAGACCAATCAAGTAGATGAGGGTAACGACACCGAAATAGAGGACATTAATGTGGATGATCCTGATGACAGTGACGATAATGGAGAGGATATGATTGAGATGTTAGGTAATCTGAGTGCAGGAATATTTGGGATGATGGATGGAGAAGGAACATCTGCACAATCATTTGAAAGAAATGATAACTTTGGAAGATTGTGGGAGGATGCACAAAGAGAGTTGTATGAGGAGTGCACTCGTCATAGTAAGTTGTCTTTTACGGTGAGGTTGCTTCATATTAAGTCTATTTGTCGTATTTCTGCCAAAGCTATCGACATGTTACTTGAATTTGTTAAAGAGGCTTTTCTTCAGGATAATGTAGTATCCCGTAATTTTTATGAAACGAAGCAATTGAAGCGAGGGCTTGGATTTGATTATAATATCATCCACGCTTGCAAAAATGATTGTATTCTTTACTGGCAACAATATGCAGAATTTGACTCATGCACAGTGTGTCATGAGTCAAGATGGACATCCGATAAACGTAATGTACCCCACAAAGTTTTAAGACATTTTCCATTGATTCCTCGACTTCAAATACTGTTTACATCAAGGATAATTGCGAAAGATATGTCGTGGCATCACATAGAAAGAGTCCAAAATGAAAACTTCCTCTCACATCCAGCAGATTCTTTACAATGGAAGAAATTTGACAAAGAGTATCCATGGTTTGCCGAAGAATCTCGCAATGTACGTCTTGGTTTAGCAACGGATGATTTTAATCCATTTGGCAACATGAGCACTTCTCATAGTATTTGGCCTGTCATATTAATGCCTTATAATTTGCCACCTTGGAAGTGTATGAAGGATCCTTATTTTATGATGACTCTATTGATACCAAGGCCAAGGTTACCAGAGAATGAATTAGATGTATATCTGCAACCACTGATTGCAGAGTGGAAAGAGTTGTGGGATCAGGGTGTCAATATATATGATGCAGCTTCGTCGCGGGAGTTCAAGATACATGCCGTAGTAATGTGGACAATAAATGATTTTTCAGTATATGAAAATTTGTCTGGGTGGAGTACAAAAGGTAAAATGGCTTGTCCTGTTTGTAATAAAGATACACATTCTCAGTGGTTGAGTCATGGTAGGAAATTATGTTTTATGGGACATTGTCGTTATTTACCACATGATTATAGATGGTGTTCAAATAGAGCTATGTTTGATGGAAGGGTTGAGCGTAGGTTATCACCATCAGAGTTATCTGGACATGATATTATCGTGCAATTGAGAGATGTTTTAGAAAACAGATTTGGGAAACATACCAGGGCTCGAAAGAGAAAACGACAAGCAGTTGAATTTTTTTTTTTTTGAGTTACCATACTGGTATACATTGACACAGCGCCACAATCTAGATGTTATGCACATTGAAAAGAATATATGTGAGAATATATTGGGTACTCTGATGTCAATAGAAGAGAAGATAAAAAATACTGCTAATTCTTTTAAAGACTTGAAAAAGTTGAGGATAAGACCGAAGTTACATTTGCAAGATAATGGGTCGTCAGCATATATGCTTATTGGAATGTATACACTCTCAAATGATGAGGGAAAGAAATTTTGTGATTGGTTCTTGACAATCAAATTACCCGATGGCTATGCTTCAAACATGTCAAGATGTGTTCGAATACATGATTGGAAGATAACTGGTCTTAAAAATCATGACTGTCATGTATTTCTGCAGTGTTTGTTGCCGGTTGGTGTGCGTGGAAAGCTTACTCAAGATGTTCGTATAGCTCTCACAGAATTAAGAGAATTTTTCAGAGATATTTATAGGAGAATGTTGAAAGTTGATGTATTGTTAAAAACGAAAGCTGATATTGCAGTAATATTGTACAAATTGGAGAGTTTGTACCAACATAATTGTAAAAGTTATTTTTTTCTTTAGAGTTAATACATTATAAAGTTTCAAAACATTTGAACAATTGACATTTGAATTATATTTGTGTAATACTAATATGGTAGTTTTAATTAATTTGGTTCTGTTCTGTATGATTCATACAGTTCGAACTGTAAATAACCAGTTCGAATGGTAAAGTACCATTTCTAAATCCATTCGAATAAACAAATACCCATTCGAACAAAAAATAACTCATTCAAACGAATAACACGGAATACAGTTTGAACGGACGTAATTTGCATTCGAACAAAATTTATTGGTTCAAACAGTATCAAATATTGTTATTTGTTCGATTCAAAATTTTATTTCGTTCGAATGGACAGGTCGGTTCGAACGGAAAATATTCCATTCGAACACTCATTTCGTTCGAACAGTATCAAATATGGTCATTTGTTCGATTCAAAATTTTATTCCGTTCGAATTGAAAAATATTCTATTCGAACAAGATATTAAGATGAAATTAGTTCGTCTAAAAAAAAATTATCCATTCGAACGGTTTCGACTGGTTCCGCAAAATTTCATCCCTAAAAGTATTTTTGGAGATGAAATTGAATTTCATCTCCAAAAACATTTTGAGACAGCCTTTTAGAGATAAAGTAGAGACGAAATTTTTTCATCTCCAATTCTTTTTGGGGACGAAATTATGATTTTTTGAGACAAAATTTTTTGTCTCAAAAAACCATTTCTCTTGTAGTGACGTCGTCGCGCTTTGTGGATATTGCATCCCAACAAAAATGATAGCTAGAATGGTAACAAATTGGGAGAGATTGGGATATATATCATGAATAACATCCAATGAAAATATGTTAACAATTAGTTGAATTAGAAACAAATTAGTCTAATTATATTGTATTAATTAACAAAGCTGGATCGAATCTAATTAATTGACATTTGGAATTAAAAAAACAAAGATATATGAACGTCTTTGCTAGACACCTGCAAAATCCATGACATTCAAGTGAGTTTTCTCGAAAGTTCCCGGGATGCCATGTTTATAAGATCGAGTACTACGTTTAGTCGAAAGTTTACGAGAAAGATATTGCATTGGACGATCAGTTAATCTCGTATCATTAACTGATCAAACGACGTTTCCCGAAAGGCTAAATAATATTAATGGTGTATCATTAATAATGTTGATGTGCATGATGTTATGAAACTCGCTTTCTCAAAGGGAGAAAAGAAAGTAGAAGAGTACTGGATATTCGTATTAAGTAGCAAACTAAATTGGTAGAAATTAGCTGATCATTATAAATTGAAAGAAACCTTATATATAATTGATTTCATGATCAGTTATTCTTAGGTGAGTGGTGTCTTGGTTCATGGTAGTCAGCATTGAAAGCTACAAAACCTCCTGCCTCATCATCAATCTGTCCAGAAGAACGATAAACATTTTGCTCATGTTCTACAGTACTACTACTAGTTGAGCCCTTCTTACCTTCTTCATGACCTTCGTACTTTCCACCAACTTGGTTTGAGCTTGAGATATTTGACGTCGTCCTCCGGCCTGCAACTGCACCATGCAGCTCTTTCTTCTGATCTTGCTTCCCTATATTATTGCCCATCGCCTGCATTTTCCTTCCCTTTATCTTCTTGTTTGTATAAGCTGTTAACGCAGCCCTTCTTTCATCTTCCATAAGACCCTGATCATAAAATAACACGAAAAATATTCAAATCTAACCTAATATTAATTAAGTCTGATGCTCTGAAAAAATTAAACTTAGAAATATCTAATTATTACCTTTGCACTTGAAACAGTACTAGTATTGGCAGCTTCTTTACCCGCGGCTTTTGTGTCTTTTGAAAACGAAAACAAAAGATCGATGTTACAGTACTCTAATTAGCCAAACTTTTCACTGCAATTACATCAATGGATTAAAACGAATATGGACAATTACAAAGAATAAGGTAAATACGTACCTTGGGATGGATGTGCCAAGGAGAGCCATGCAGTAGTACTGCTAATAAGTACTAGCAAAAGGCATACAAACTTCATAGGCTCCATTATATATCTTGCCTAGCTTTCTTAATTTTCTTCAGAGGGCATATATGCGTTGCTCAGCTTCAAAAAGCAGAAGAGAAAATAAATATGAAAGCAGATCTTGAGCTTTATAGCTAGAGATGATCTAGTAGTTCATCAGACCCTAGTCAAACAGTAGTGCACGACAGTCAAAGCAATGACGAACTACTATTCCAACATCCTCCTTTCCCACTTTCAATTTGTAAAATGATTGGTTATTAAATATTATAGGGACCGATCACCATAATATATATAATATGAATTATGAATAAAATGTTTAATGCATGAAGCACCCTTGTGTAGTACTCCCATATATCACATCAGTTGGCCGGATTACCAGTACTATCAGAATCTCGATGTAATTAATTGAAAACAATTAATTATATGATTATTTCAAAAAAAAAAAAAATTATATGATTATAAAATAACGTTTTTTATGCATGATAAACGGTTATTTAGAGAGTTGTATATATATATTATAAATTAGCTTGTTTAAAGTGTCCGGGTGGTGCATTAATTTCGATAACGTGGAATCGAAGATGCGTGTGTTTTGCGCCTGTCTGCCGCCATGCAATCAACGAGAAGAGCTTTTTTGTTGTCTTTTACCTAGCTAGGACGTTGGCAGCATAGCTTGGTTTTCTATGCCTATTTTATTCATTTGCTTCTTTTCCCGATCAATAAATCTTTTTAACTTTTTAATACTTTACATTTCATCTTTTTAAATTTTTTTTTTAATTTTTTTATTAAATAATTTTTATATGAATAGTGAATAAAAAATTTGAAATAGTTTAAAAAAATAAATTCAAAAAAAAAATTTTAAAAAATATTAAAAAATATGGAATGTGAAATGTAGATGAATAGTAAGAGGTTATGTAGCAAAACTCGACGAGATGAAAAATTCACTTGATGTGCATATATGGTTGCAGACAGCTTGCATCCCTAAAACCATGCAGCAGATAGAGGAGTTAGCTCGTCCTTGTAACTTTTGTTCCACTGAAATATTTGGTATCACTCAGATTCTCTACCTTTCTGCTGTTTAAACTAATTAATAAAGCCCAAATTAGGAGCTTCGATCAGATGATCGTCTCATGAGCTTGCTATAATTAGCAGCCTTTTAAGCATATTCTAAGACAGAAAAATATTTTAGTTATAAAAAAATTATATAAAAATAAACCTACCAAATGATGAGACTTGCTGCAGTAGGTAATCAAATTGTAAAACTACTTTAATTATAAAATAGATTTAATGGATGACATGAAGCTAGCCACGTCATTTTGTGTACTTATTTTTGTACAATCTCTTTATATTTATAACAGTTATTTTCACAAAAAACAGAGATGATCAAGTCTGGAAAATGGAATTACACGAATAAGGACTTAAAATTAGTAGTAGTTGTTGAAACCGTACGTGAATACAGAAATATTGATAAAAGAGTTTTGCTACACAACCTCCTACTATTCATCCACACTCCACACTCCACATTTTTAAATATTTTAAAAAAATTTTTTTTGAATTTATTTTTTTTTAAATATTTCAAATTTTTTATTTACTATTCATATAAAAATTATTTAATAAAAAAAATTAAAAAAAAAATTTAAAAAAAGATGGAGTGTGGAGTGTTGGGAGGTTGGGAAGATTTATTGTTGATAAAAACTTGTAAAATAAAATAGTGCATGTGCAAGTAAGTGACAAGTGCCTGGAATCACTAAACCATTATCATCCACATACAATAGTTTAAAGCTGCGTAAAAACTAAAAAGTCGTGGTTTAGAACATAGGAATTAGAAGATCGAAGGCGTTACTTCCAAGTACTTCATTTGATCAGTGGGTGTCCCCTAGAAGGCTATAAATTCACTTGGACAAAACCAGCAGCAGCAAATATATATATATATATATTTCATTGTTGGAAATTGTGTGATATTTTGAATTCTATAATAATTACCCTATTAAATGCCACAAGAGCATGTTCTGTGTAAAACATTTTAAAATTAAGTACTGGGTTTCATCATGAATTATATTTATGGGTTTCAATTTTCACAAAGTTCAAAGTTATTTATAATGAAAAGTATTACAACTTATTTTACAATAAAAAAATTTTTAGTTTACAATCAGATGTATCCGCATCAAATACTTACATAAGCTTGTGAGTTTAAATATTTTTGTGAAATTCGTTTGTAATTAAAGTATTTTTCATTTATAAATAGTCGCACCAGGATTAAATAGAACTTGAATTTGAATATGGAACAAAAATACCTACATGGGATGAATGAATACAGATCGTACGTTATTCTAAGTTTAGCATTAATTAATATATATAATTGACTCGTTGTTGCTTATTTGAATAGATCGAGTTCTTCATATGCAATATCCAAGAAAATTATAGCTTTTACAACAACAAACAAGAAGATTAATTCATGAGTGGGGACCGAGAGCCGGCCCTATTTTAGAGAGAGAGAGAGAGAGACAATTTCCTCATTTTCTCTAGAAAGCACCATCAAATCAAAACCTGTGTAGAAGAGTAGAGTTAGTCCCTTTTCTCTCCTTCATCCCTACTCCCTCTCCTCTCTAGTTTTTTTCTTTTATTTTTTTTTAGTTGTTTTTTTTTCAAGGTTAAGTAGGGGTGTAACTGGTCTGGTCCAGTTTTAGATTTTACATTTTTCAAAACTAGTTGCACACTGGTTACCCTCCTAAATCGGTACTTTTGGTTTTGCTGGTTTCTAGTCAAATTTTTCAGTTTTTTTAAAATATAATTTTGACAGTTTGTCATTAAAAATCTGTTTATAAAAAAAAAACTTTTAAAAAAAATCTGTTTTATACTTTTATTAAAAAAATCTACTTTACTAAAGCCAAGTACTATATTAATATTAGTTATAGTGATTTAGTAAACTATATTAGTATAAGTATAATTATAGTTTATATTAATATAACTACTAATGGCCTATATACTTATCAAAATTTAGTAATAATATTTGAGTGATTTCCTTTCTTTTTATATATTATATATAAAACTTATATATAAAAAATATTTTGTATAATATTATTTTTGTATAAAACTTATATATATAATATTATTTTTTATTTACTTTTTTCTTCAATTGGTCCAGTCCAGTCCGGTCCCGAAAACTACAGAATCGGAACCGGACCGGGTCCAACCGGTTTGTGCAAATAAAGAACTGGTTTCAGATCGAAAAATAAAAAAATCGGCCCAAACAGTCCGGTTTGGTTCGGATCGATTTTTCGATTTTTCGGTCCAAACTTACATCCCTAGGGCTAAGTATGGCGGAAGGCCGATTTGTTACTCTCCGACGTCCGGCGACGGCCACACACCCCACTGCAGGTTTTCCAATGCGCCGATCCTTCAAACGGGTAAAGTATTTCACCGAATGGAGTTGCGCGTGACCCACATGCGTGGTCCAAAGTGGGCGCGTGAAATCCACGCGCCACCGCTAAGGGTGCTTTTCTACCACCACACGTAGCTTTTCTGGATCCAGGGCCACCGATTACTTCAAACCTAACTGAGCGCCATACTCTTAGGGTGGTGTGTGGCTTTCACGCGTTATCATAGTCACTATGTTTGTAATTTTTTCTTCCAAAGTTGAAAATGCGGATCTATATCTTTTTAAAATGTAATTTTTTTTTTCATGTATCTTTAATTTCTGTTATGTCTTTTCTTTTAGAAAAAAAAAAAAACACATCGTCTCTTGGACTTCTATCTATAGAGTGTGTCTCTTAGATTTTTGTCCATAGACTATCCTCTACTCCATCTTAAACAGAGTATGAAGTTCGTTAACTCTGTCTTGGACAAAGCGTCTCTCAAATAGTCTGAGAGAGGCTTGTAATATGGATTAGGCCATGTTAGTCACAGTTATGTACTGGAGAGCCATTAATATTGTAGTTGACTTGTAATGAATATTTCAAATCAAAATTATAATGTTCGTCATTAATGAATGTAGTTGGTTTTATAAAAAAAGAAAGAAGATCGAGTTCTTAAAGTAATTCACAGTGCTTTAGATCTGTCTAGGTGTCGAATCATGTCGTTAATTCTTCACAAATATTAGTTAATTCTATATTGACGTTAGGTGATCAGAACGAAGTGATCAAGCGGCTGATCGATCGTGTGAGTTCGATGAATATCAAACTATATATATATATATATAGAAGTAGTTATATAATTATATTGCCGTACTGAATATTTGGTTTTTCTTCTGCTTTAAATATAATTTTTTTTGCACTCTCCACACGATAAATTTTTATCTTTGTTATATATGTAGTACTAAATTCGTGATCATTATATGCTGATTGGATGATATATTTTATTCTTTTGATGATCAATCATTCTGATGAGGAATAACTTCAGGTACGATATATGGATTGACAACATTGAAAAGATTGAAATTAAGGATCCTTGACATATATAGGATCTTTGATTGTCTATGTAGTACTGCCACATATAGGTATCTCTAGCATGTTTTTTTCCCCAAGGAAATATGCTTATAATAAGTTTAAGATTTTTACCAGCCTAGCTAGCAAGCTAGTTTCTAGGATTTTGATATTTTAAGAAGGAAGTTGATCTCTCGCCCTCGATCGTAATGAGTTGATCGTCACATATCAGAGAAGTTTATATATCTCATGATTAGTACTCTCACGATCTGATCAAAATCTGAAAGATTTTCTACATGAAGTAATTGAGAAATAGTGCAAATTAATTAAACTAAATTGATATAATTAATTAGTATATTATAATCAAAGGATAGATCCATTGCATTTTTAAGGGCATTAATGTTAAATTAAAAGAAGAATGACCAGCAGATTCTGAGAACCAGTTACTTGGTTTATTTTTATTTTTATTTTAGTGAGGGAAGGGTACGTGTAGATCATGATATTTGCTATATATATATATATATATATGAAGTTAGATTATTTGTGGTAAGATTATCTTAATTAAGACTTTTGGATTCATTTGGATTGGACGCAGACCTGTTGATCCCCTTTTTGGTTTTTGGGACTATATATCAATTTGAATGTTAAATCCAATATATATAGTACTCGTAGCAATATAGAAGGAATTTGGACCCAGATTTACACCTAACTAGGACGTTCTAAATTGATTAAGATTATTATAAAAGTACCACTCTATCACCATGATTATAAAATGATGATCATTATACACACACACACATATATATATATATATATATATATATATATATAGGTGATCATCATGATGGTCTAGCTAGGGAATTATTAACTGAGGGTTTGTATATATATAGTGCATGTACCATCATCAGATTAGGTCTAGCTATATATATATGTATATATATTAATATCTTTCAGCTTAATTAATCTTACTATATATAACTAAACAAAGAGTGTAAGGACAGTAGTATTGAGCTATGATCACTACTTCTGATGCATGGATATACATGCAGTAGTACGTACTAGTACCTAATAACAAGCTGCATGCCTAAATTAATTAAGCAAATGAAAAAAATATGATCTCTATTTTTGGGTTGAGATAGAGGAAATCCATTAATTAGTCTTTATAAACTGCTTGATTTTATTCAGCATAATTAAGCAGCAGCAACCTTAAAATTGACAAGAGTAGTAGTACTACTGATGCGCGCTCAGCAGCATGTACCGATGGAACAAAATTGCGCGCTCTTGAGGGGGCCTGAGCACGCTAGCTAGCTGCTCGATCGAGACTTGAGTGCCTTGATTGAATGGGATTCAAATGCGCGCGCGCACGCTCTCGCTTGTACCAGACAAATTAGCTAGTGGGAAAATGGGGCCTATGTTATTTACAGTTGCATCCATCCAATTATCCTCGATGAGGGGGGGTTGAAATTTGAGCAGCGCCATACAGCTAGCTAGGCAAACTTCTTAATTAGACAGAAGACTAGTACTCTTTAATCATTTGCAGAAAAAGAGATCAGATCAGATGCTAATAAATCAAATTAAATCGCAACAAACGATTTTGAAATGGCAGATCAACTCTGATCTGAAATGGTACATGCACTATACATATACAAACCTCGTGATGATCTGAGACGTTCAAAGAAGCTGTAATTTGTCTCTTTAGTACTGTGCGAGTTGGTTTATTTGAGCGTTTCTTAATTAATTTGTAACTTCGTCATGCAGATATATATATTTATTTGTAGATGCCTGATCATCACTAGCTTGTTTAAAATTGCTATGGACGCAACATCTAGAGATATAATATTACTGGCACTTGCATCGATCCCTTTTGCCAAAATTCTGAAAGAAGGTAGCTAGGGAAGTTGTGGGCATGCATGTTGATGTAGAACACATGACGATGACCCAGAAACTTATAATGATTGCTGCTTTCCTTTTAGCATAAAATGCTCATGAAGTGAATTAGGAGCTTATAACCATAGTGAAAAATGAAAGACAAGAAGTCATTCAAGGATTAATTAGATATACCAATTATCTGCAATAATGGGGTGTTTCCTCTCCCTTCTTTAACTCAGACCCACCAATTCCTTTTCCTCCCATCTTTTTCAATATTCCTCAGCCCCCACCGTTCATCATTTGTTTTGCTTTGTTGGCACCATCCTTACTCTCTTTTAATTGTTTAGTCCAATTAATAGATTGAGTAGAAGGAGAGTCATTAAAACGACTTTAAGCATGCATGCTAGCTGCATTCTAGACTTTAAAAACTCAAGAGAGACAGAGATCAGAGTAGCACATATTTATGCTGATCTACCTTGTGCAATTCGAAATTTAGAGTATAAATTAACCATCATGATATTCCTATCTATTAGACGTGGGTCACTGGGTTGACCATATCGGTAAGGATTTTCTCCATTTCAAATAAAATACATGATAGTTTCCTATTGTAAAATATGAATTATTTGATCATTCATTTATCAACATAATGCAAAATAATTAAAATACTCAATCTTTTATGCTAAATATCTCGGATACTTTAAGAAAAAAATCCTACAGTTTGATAGTCCGTAGAGATTGTTTGAGCCCAAAATGATTCAAATCTTAAATTTTGGAAGGAGCGTACGTATATACTACCAAGTTCAAGACCTTTACTGCTTGAACCAACTTCTAATGGTTATGAATTTCTTTATAACAAGTAACCTAATTGAATTTCTTTACAATTAACTTTAAAAGTATCAACTTTAACCATTAACTTTAAAATATTTGAATAATTTGAGTCGCTGCCATCAAAGTTGAATAATTTGAAGATCACAAATCGCAAGTTCTACCTATCAATACAGTGCAGTACGGTCGACGATCTAGTTAAGGACTAAAGGGTGACTAACCGGCCGGTATCTCTAAATTAAAGAAACACAAGACAGAGAACAGAGAAAATTTTGATAAAGGTCATCATGTAGGGATTCCTATACAGCCCTGTACTCGATGCTAACTTATAACCATTAATGAGATGCCCGGAAAATTTTGATAAAGGTCATCATGTTTAGCGGAGAATTTCGACAAAAATTCCTTCCCATGATTCTGTCCTTTCTATGTTTGCCAGTCTCTCTCTCTCTCTCTCTCTCCTCCACAGTGCACACCCACATCTATAAACTAAAGTTCAAAAGATTTTCCCAAGAGCCAAACACAGACCCCTAGATACAGATTCCTGAATTTTCGTAAGCCCATTCTTCCACTTCTTTCTTGATCTCACAGATCATAATCTCTTGTTCAAGCAAACCAACTTCAAGGTCCGGCAGTCCAAACTTTACCATGCAGTTCTAGCCAACTGTTCTCATCCAAACCAGTTAAATAAATATATATCAGATAACCGTACCATTTTTGGATCAAAATGGGATCTGCGACATCTTCGATGGCTGCAAAATTCGCATTCTTTCCACCGGACCCGCCATCTTATAGCATTTATGTCGATGTGTCCACTGGGAAAATGAGGATGTCCGATGTTGTTCATCAGAGGGAGGACGTGGACGTGTTGAAGCTGAGCACCAAGAGAGGGAATGAGATCGTTGCTATGTACGTAAAGAACCCGTCTGCATCTATGACTGTACTTTACTCTCATGGCAATGCTGCTGATCTTGGCCAGATGTATCACATTTTCACCGAGCTTAGCCTTCACCTTGGCGTTAATCTGATGGGGTCGGTTTTATTTATTTTTATGTTTGAACCAAAAAAGAAATCAATGTTTTGATATAGTTTGGCATTTATTTTTCTTGGTTTTCCATTCAGTCAGAATCAATATGATTTTTTGCGCGTTGCAGGTACGACTATTCTGGATATGGACAGTCGTCTGGAAAGGTAAATTCTCCCTATTCTCACCTCTAAGATGATCTATGGATATTCTGAGTGAAAACCAGTGAGGTTGAGCACGTTTGATTAGCTCAGCATGCCTTCGGTCAGAGCTGGAAAGATAATACAAAGTTTCACTTTTTAACATCTTGGAGCGTAGCCTATATGGGCTTACCCCATTCAATTAATGCACAAAATATTCTGCACAGATGTGAAAAAAATCTCATCTTTACCTTGATTTGATAAGAAATGAAAAGAAACTTGATGCTGAGTGCTAATTTTCATTCCATAAGCACAAGCCTTCAATCATTGATTCGCCGCAACTGCATAATGTGGGGGAGTAATGTTTCAAAATTAATGGGATGCCGATCCTTATATAGAGCTTTAGATTGAAGTAGTGATATGGTAATTATGTTTTATGTTGTAGCTTTTGCTTTCTAGCCATTTTTACTCGGTTTCTTAACCAATTTAGATTAGGAATTTAGGCAGAGTACTGAAATATCTGGTGCATCTGTACAAACTAGGCAAGTGAGCAGGACACATATGCGGACGTAGAGGCTGCTTATAAATGCCTTGAAGAGACCTATGGAGTGAAGGAGGAAGACATAATATTGTATGGCCAATCAGTTGGAAGTGGACCAACTCTGGAACTGGCTATCCGTTTGCCTCGATTAAGAGCTGTGATTCTTCACAGTCCCATCCTGTCTGGCCTGCGTGTCATGTACCCAGTTAAGCGAACATTCTGGTTTGACATATACAAGGTTTTGCCCCCACTTCTCGCTTTCAAACTGTTGCTTTGCTCTTTTTACATGAGATATTGTCTTTTATTAAAAGGTTTCCCTTTATTTCTGTTGCAGAACATTGATAAGATTCCACTAGTCAATTGCCCCGTTCTGGTAATTCATGTGAGTGTACCTTTTGTTTGATCCTTCCATTCCAGTTCGATCACACATTAAAGGTATTTTGAGCATGTTATTTCTTCCATGGCCTGATTACTTATCCTTTGTCCCTATCTTGCACAAAGGCTACATTTCACTCTGGACAAGTAAACGTATTTAACACTTCTTGCCTTTTCATAGATGAAAATTAGATAAGTTCCTGTGGTATAATATATTTCCTGAAATGGGATCTACCTTCATAGATTTCAGTGTTCTTCCTGAAAGCAGTCTCCCTTGATCACAGGAATGGCTATGGACCATCCTGCCTGGTCCATGCTACAGGGGTATCTACTATATATAGAGGCTTTTTAAAGCCTATCAGTCTGTGTTTCCAGATTCAATTTTTTTAGGATGTGATTCTGCATTGGCATGCGATGGTAATTTTAGATGTTTATCATCTATGAAGTGACATGACATCGTGTGAATGGCTAAAAAATCAACCACTTCATGCTGGTTAGTAAGACATTAGTTCTTGGCAAACGTGACACCCAGTTTACGGCTTTAGCAACATGAAACTACTTGTTGCAGGACTCTGTACACCCATTAAGTTCCAGAATTCTATTATCTTGCCAGAAACTAATTTAGTTATAGGGTTCCGGCAAGTGTTCGATTTGACACTGTTATTGGTAATTGAAGGGAACTGAAGATGAAGTTGTGGATTTCTCTCATGGTAAGCAGCTCTGGGAGCTTTGCAAAGAGAAGTATGAACCTTTGTGGCTTAAAGGAGGAAACCACTGCAACTTAGAACTCTATCCAGAGTACTTAAAGCATCTCAGGAAGTTCATAACAGCGGTGGAGAAATTACCTCGTCTCCAATTCGAGTCTGGAGAAATTTCAGAACAATCAGAGAACTCATCGAGTGCCACGGAACAGAAGTCCAGAGCAAGCACAGACTATAAAGAGAAGTCTAGGCCTAGTATTGGGCAGAGAGAAAAATCAAGGCTGAGCACAGACAATAAGGAAAAATCAAGAACCAGCACAGACAAGAGGGAGAAGTCAAGAAGAAGCATGGATCGGTCTGGAAAGGCAAGGAACAGCACGGATCAATCGGAGAGAGCAAGGAATAGCTTCGACCGGTCAGTTGAACTAACATAAGAAATTTCAATCCATCTTCCATACTTTTTTTGTTTTCACTACCTTGTTGTTGCTGATTGGTTTTGCTATAAATGTGACTGACTTTTGAAACCAATTAATCATGGCAGCTTGGGAGACATGGTGAGATCAGTTGGATTATGCAATGTTGACTGTTTGAAGCAGGCAGCTTTGGAGGCCTGAGGTTTGAAGGATTCAGTTCTAGTGATTGTTGCTTTGTAAATTCTGTTACAGTTAAATGTTTGGTTGACTGGTTCAGAAGTTCAACTGATTATCATATGTAAAGGCGAGAGTTTCCAAGTGTTGATGTTGTTGCTTAAAGGGAAAGTAGCAGTTGTTCTGGCACAAGTAATTTGAACCTGTTTCAGATTTCATAAATTCTTTTAGAATAAAGTCTATGTTGGCAGAATGATTTCTATTACAAACAATAAATAAGGCCTTTTCAGGTGCTATCAAAGACCAAAGTATTTTAAGAACTGCTATATCATATTATAAAGAACTCAAATTTGCAGCTTAACCCAGCATTGCCAACAGTTTGTAGACTGTTCCTGAAATTGAGTGCAAATAGTCTGTAAAGGTTAGTAAGATGCCAAGTACCGTTAAAAACTGCTGCATTATCTTACTGAGAACTCCAGATTGCAGCTAAACAAGCAGTGCCATCAGCAAGTCAATGTGCGGGGGTTTAGCCTCCACTTAGGTTTGGTTTTGATCCCATCCTTAAATTGCGCGCAACTTGATTCTACGAGGCTGCACGTTAAGAATCAATTCAAGACGTTTTTTTTTTTTTTTTTGGTTACAGTTACTCTCTAAAATTGATCTATTTTAGGGAGTGGGATTTTTTGTTTTTTGTTTTGGGAATTTCGTCAAGATTTTGGCTAAAAAGTTAGTTTTGGGAGCCAATAGGAAACTGGAGAGCTTATAAGTAGAAAAAAACAAATTCACCTCTTTTTTCACCATGCATGGGCATAATAAATAAATAAATAAATAAGGGATACAAGTTTAGATAGACAAATTTCACTTAAATTTTTTATAAAAAGTGAGTCCCACTAAAAGATTATAGATTTTTTTACATTTTATAAATTGAAATTTACTTTTTTACAAAAGAATCGTATGATGTGAGATTTATACAAATTATTTCTTTTAAAAAAAACACAGCAAACCATCATATCAAATGAAGTATGGTGCTAATTTATATGACAATGGAGAGTGAACAATATTTTTCACTCTCCATTGTCATCTTTAATTATATGAAGTTAGAGATTTCAAGTTATTTTATATCCTAATTACTTAAATATAGTCATTTAAAATGCTAATTTATAGGTCAATTATATTATCGATTGAAAGTTTGAAAGTAATATTAAAGATTTTATTTATAAAATTTAAGATACCTTCATCTTTCTTTAAAAAGAAATTTCTATAACAAGAAAAGATAGAAGAATATAATTAGAATAACATTTGTCGAATAATAAATTTTTAGAATAATGTTAAATACATCACACAGTCATGAAGTACATAAATTTTATGTATTTATTTTAAAAAAAATAAAATTTATTATTAAAAAATTAATTTTTTTTATATAAATTCTATATTTATTTATTTTTTTTAAAAAATACTTAGTGCTTGCACATTCTAGAATTTTAAATATCATTTTTCATATTTTTATCGATGTGCAAAAATTAATATTGAAAAGAGTTTCTTATTTTTCGTATTAGCATATTTGACTGAAAATAATGAGGATGTAATGACTGAAAAAATGATTTTGTTTTTCTGCATTGTAAAGAAAAGAGGAAATGAAGCTGATATTGTGTATGCTGAAATGGCAACATCCAGGCCTTACAATTCCACGCAAATGGCTCCAAAACACAGGCCTCAACCCTTCTGCCGTTTCTAGAACCCTCTACCGTCCCCATCTTAAACCCCTCTCTAGGGTTTTGCTCCATTCTCACTCTTTCCCATCACAAAGATAAGGAGCCCAAAATCGGTCTTCCTCCTCCAACGAACTTTCTTGAGGGGTAAATGGCTCCGGTGCTTAGTAGAAGCTTGGCCACTGCTTCTCTTGCTTCCCTTCCCTCTTCATCTCCCTTTTTAGTGAGAAACAGGAACGGGATTTTAAATCTCAGAAGCTCTTTTTTACCACAAAATGGTCCCAGAAAAGGCTTCTATTCTGCTGGGTTGAAGTGGAAGATTGAGAGAAGGGATAATCGAGTCGCGGTGCGGTGCGAGGCTGCGGTGGCCGAGAAAGAGGCTTCCGAGTCTTCTGGTGAAAAGTTTGAGTACCAAGCGGAGGTGGGTCTCTTTAGACTGCAATGAATTCCAGGCCTTTTGGGCTTTGGCTGAAGTGTTATCTCGCTTATAGTCTTGTTTGGATTTCGAGAAAATATGGGAGATGAAAGTTAAAGTTGGGATTTTGGCGACTGCAACTTAAACCAATTTTCTTACTGCTGCTTGGCAGCTCAATTAATCTGTGCGAAAAACTGAGGCGGCGTACTGACCGGAATATCTGTTTTTCCTCGTATCTTTTGCGAAAGTTCATATTTAACAGAAATAAAAAATAAAAGTTGTTGGAGAATTTGTGGGTTTTGTAGTAGTCTTCAACTTGAGAAATTATTGGACCTTTCGTCTATTCATTTTTGCCTTTTTTGTGTGCTTTTGAGGCTTAAATTTTTAATGAGTTTTGAATTGAAAGTTGATATATCAAAGCAAATTGCAGGTTAGTCGCCTATTGGATTTGATAGTACATAGTTTGTACAGCCACAAGGAGGTGTTCCTTCGAGAGCTTGTGAGGTGAGCTAAGCAAATGCTCTTTCCAAGTCAGACTTACTTTCGGTCATACATTCTGTACTGAAATACTGCTTTGGTTTCTGCTTGTACGACTTGCACACTAGTGTGTAGAGTCACTTAACTCACTAGTTTGTAGAGTTGAACTTAATCTGTGGGCTTTAGTTGAGGAACGTATAGCTTATTTGGAAAGGCTCCATTTTGTGTTTCTCATCTGCCGAAACTGTATGTTTCCTATATGTAATTTTAGATTTGCACTTATCAGTGTGCATGCTTGGGTCTTCCGTGAGTGGTCGTGTTTTGTTTTCTCCTGTATGTTCACCTCAGTTCTATTCTTATGTTCCAGTAATGCAAGTGATGCTTTAGACAAGCTGAGATTCTTAAGTGTGACTGAACCTTCACTGCTTGGGGACGCTGGTGAACTAGAGATACGTATCAAACCTGATCCAGACAATGGAACAATAACCATAACGTATGTGAAGCTAAATTGTAGTCCAGTATTTTCCTGGAAAACTTTTGAGTTGTTTGAGATGCAATTCCCTGAATTTGCAGAGACACTGGTATTGGAATGACCAAAGAAGAGCTCATTGACTGTCTTGGAACTATTGCACAGAGTGGTACTTCAAAGTTCTTAAAGGCTCTCAAGGTATTTCATACGCATTTACACGTGAATTGCATTATTTGCACAGCTTTTTTCTGTGTGATTGCGTTTTATGCTCTCGATGCTTAATGTCTCAGCCTTATTTGTTGTTAGGAAAATAATGATCTTGGGGCAGACAATAGTCTGATTGGTCAATTTGGTGTGGGGTTCTATTCTGCCTTTCTTGTTGCTGAGAAGGTGATTATCATAATTTTTTTAGCTTCTTGCAATTTCCTTTTCCAGCTGCTTGAAGCTTAGGATGTGAATTTTTATCCTGGGTGGCCAGTAATTGGGCTTAATTTGTATACATTATATACAATTAGGTTGTCGTGTCTACGAAGAGCCCAAAATCAGATAAGCAATATGTTTGGGAAGCTGCAGCTGATAGTAGCTCATATGAGATCAGGGAAGAAACTGATACTGAAAATATTCTACGTCGTGGAACCCAAATCACTCTCTATTTAAGGGTATGCAGCTATGCTTTATTTTCTAATGAGATTAGTTATGGAAAATTCTGCATGTGTGTGTCCTACTCTTGTTTGAATAGAAAAGAAAACTGGTAAATGGAGCTACTTGAGATGTTGGATTTTGTCATTTATCTTGATGATTTCCTTGTTAAATCCCATATCATTCATACTTATGTCAAATGACATGGAATATAGGAGGGTGTATATCTGGTTGTTGGAAGCTTATTAGGGAAAAAAAACATATTCTGCCATCCTGTGCCTTGCAGCACAAATTATAAATTGAAAATATTGTCGGAATATTCTATTGAGTATAAGCTTCGAAAAAATTCAAAAAATCCTCATTCTGTTGTTTCATTTGCAGCCAGATGACAAGTATGAATTCTCAGACCCAGCTAGGATTCAGGGTTTGGTGAAGAATTACTCTCAGTTTGTTTCCTTCCCCATCTATACATGGCAAGAGAAATCGAGGACTGTTGAGGTGAGATGCCTTAAACTCTCCCCTCTTACGAGGGAGTTTGTTGGAGAAATTGATTCTTTTTTTGTGTGTGCATGACATATTTATCCATTTAGTAAAACAATTAGCTACCTTTTTTTCTTGCATCTTTTACTATGCGTTAATGATGTTACCTATTGTTATAGGATTATTGGTTCCCAAAAATAGTTGTTACCCTTAAAACATTTCCTTCTTGGTCATTGTGCTGAGCAATCTTATTTTGTCTCATTATCTTGATTTCCTGATATGTTTTGACTTATCTTCTTCACCATTCATGGTTAAGAAACCTAGTGTCTGATGGAATAAGGAAGAATTTTGTTATCCGGTCTTTACTGAATTGAAATTGCACAGGTGGAAGAGGAGGAAGAACCAAAAGAAGGAGAAGAACCAAAGCCAGAGGTAATTAACATGGCATTCCTGATTTGGGCTTATTTGGGCATTTCACTTCTCTCTCTCAGCACGAATGAGTGTATTACTGTACTTTTGACCAGGGTGAGAGGAAAAAGAAGACTACTAAAACGGAAAAATACTGGGACTGGGAATTGGCCAATGAGACAAAGCCAATTTGGGTGAGTTTAACCTGTGTCTGCTTTCCAAGCTTATGGTATATGGTATTGAGTATCTTTTATAGTGATGTGGTGTAAAGGCTTGAATTATGCGCAATCTCTTGTACATTTAGTTTCATATCCTCTAGCTTACATATTCTGGTCTGCTGTAGATGCGGAATCCAAAGGAAATCCAGAAGGATGAGTACCATGAATTCTATAAAAAGACTTTTAATGAATTCTTGGACCCAGTTGCATACAATCACTTCACCACTGAGGTGTGTAGATGTTTTAATTTATCTATGTATGGAGTACCTGCAATTATGAATATAAATTCTAAATTTACTCTCAAAACTGTGCAGGGTGAGGTTGAGTTTAGAAGTGTCCTGTATATTCCTGGGATGGGTCCTCTTAACAATGAAGATGTAATTAATCCAAAAACAAAGAATATACGCTTGTATGTGAAGCGGGTATTTATCTCGGATGATTTTGATGGCGAGCTGGTAAGTTTTACCATATTAAATTAGACTTTATGACGGTGCATATTGATGCTTGCTTGCTTTAATTTTTGGGTCATCCAACTGAACTAAATTTTGGTGTTTGTTTTTCAGTTCCCACGCTACTTGAGCTTTGTGAAGGGTGTTGTGGATTCAGATGACCTTCCTCTCAATGTTTCTCGAGAGATACTTCAAGAAAGCAGAATTGTAAGATCGAATCTGTCAACACTTATGTAGCATGCTCCCAAAAAAAATTCATAGATGTGCACATGTGC
Source organism: Cyclocarya paliurus (assembly GCA_029856935.1). NCBI lineage: Eukaryota > Viridiplantae > Streptophyta > Magnoliopsida > Fagales > Juglandaceae > Cyclocarya > Cyclocarya paliurus. The sequence continues at coordinate 34,310,470 of CM056945.1, forward strand.
ACATTATGATAAACTAATTTTCAATTTGTGAGGATCCCTGTGTCCACTATCCAGGATTTAAAATTTTTTTGGAATCAAGATAATTTTTTTTTTGATCGGTAAACAAGATTTTATTGATCAAAAGAATAGCCAAAAGCCCAAGTATATGGGAAATGTTTGGGGTGAGAGAGGCTCGAACTCTCTCAAAAGAATAGGCAAAGTTTTTTGGAATCAAGATATTATTGCATGTTTCTTATCTCCATATGCTTGATACTTTTAGGTGCGAATAATGAGAAAGAGACTTGTCCGGAAAACATTTGACATGATTCAAGAGGTCTCAGAAAGTGAAAATAAAGAGGTCAATATCTTTTAAACTTTTTGTTTCCTTTCTAGATCTCAATTGAGGCTGCTCATTTATGGACTGACAAATTTAATTCCAGGACTACAAGAAATTGTGGGAGAATTTTGGCAGATTCCTAAAGTTAGGATGCGTTGAGGATTCTGGAAATCACAAGCGCATAACACCGTTGTTGCGGTTTTACACTTCCAAAAGTGAGGAGGAGCTGAAAAGCTTGGATGATTATATTGAAAACATGGGTGAAAAGCAAAATGCTATTTATTACTTGGCAACAGACAGCTTGAAAAGTGCCAAGAGTGCTCCTTTCTTGGAGAAGCTGATTCAAAAAGACATTGAGGTATGCATTCTATCGGGATTTTGGTGGGACTATAAGCTCAGTACTTACAGAAGAAAATCTGGTTTAGAAATGTTGTAGATAAGTTTGTGGATGTGCTGGGAAATTTTTGCATGTCAAAACACTTATCACATTTGTATAGGAAAACTTATTTGGTACTTATCAAAAAAAGAAAAAAAAAATTGTTATTATACCTTTTCTGAAATTACTATTCTCATTAATTGCATTTAACCAACTGGGCAACCATATGCTTCAACCCGCATTAAACGCTGGGCCATTTGTTGAAGATAAAAGTACATTGAACCCATATAAAGTTTTACCATGAACTGATGTGGGTTATATATTTTAGGTTCTGTACTTGATTGAACCTATAGATGAAGTTGCCATCCAGAACCTGCAGACATACAAAGAAAAGAAATTTGTTGACATTAGCAAAGAAGACTTAGAGCTTGGTTAGTACTTTCGTTTTCCCATGTGTCACTGTTGAAAGCACTTATTTTAAGAGTTTCATTATGGTATCTCTTGTGATTTTGTTGTGCATCTTTCATGACTTTGCTTTAGGTGATGAGGATGAGGTGAAAGAAAGGGAAACAAAACAAGAATATAATCTTGTCTGCGATTGGATAAAGCAACAGCTTGGTGATAAGGTAGCAAAAGTCCAAGTCTCAAAGCGACTAAGCTCCTCTCCCTGTGTGCTTGTTTCTGGAAAGTTTGGGTGGTCTGCTAATATGGAAAGGTCAGTCGTGGGCTTTTAACGTTCAGACTCCGTAATCAAGAGCTATGTTGTTGATCCTCGTGATAAATGTTGGTGATTGTGCATTATTCAATGAAGGTTTAAATGATTTGCTTTTGTACTGTTTTGTAGATTGATGAAGGCTCAGGCTCTTGGAGACACTTCAAGTTTGGAGTTCATGAGGGGAAGGAGAATATTGGAGATTAATCCAGATCATCCCATCATCAAAGATCTCAATGTGAGACAATTTGACTCTGCTAATTACACAATTCTGAACTACTCTTGGTACTGACCAACAGTACTCTGGTGTTGGTATTCTACTTGCAGGCTGCATGCAAGAATGAACCTGACAGCACTGATGCCAAGAGAGCTGTTGACCTCTTGTACGATACTGCATTGATCTCCAGTGGATTCTCGGTAAGGCCCATCCAAAGATTTTTCTCTTATAATATGGCTTGCATCACTTCACGTGGCTTGATGTTATTTGAATTTCTTCCTTCAATGATGCAGCCTGACAGCCCAGCCGACTTGGGAAATAAGATCTATGAGATGATGGCAATGGCCCTTGGAGGAAGATGGGGCAGATTAGAAGAGGGAGTGGCAGATGCACCCCAAGATGATGCTGCAGAATCCAGTGTGACAGATGGCGAAACTTTTGAAACACAAGTGGTTGAACCATCTGAAGTGAGGACAGAGAATGATCCTTGGAGTGATTAAACGTCATATTTTGGAAGTGTTTCATTATTGTTTAGGAAATAATGCATGGGAAGAGAATTGCAAAGAACTTTTTTTTGGGGGATGTAAGAGAGTATACTGATTACCTAGTGGGAAAAGAGAGTTTTGCTGGTTGCGGTTCGTGTAAGTTTTACAAATGGGTTCCTGTTGATTTTGATAGGGAGTTGAAGGTCCACTGTTGGGACAGGCTAGCACGACACCATTTCTTTTGGTGCCCCTCCTTTCATTTGCATTCCATTGACATAGAATCTGGTATGTAAGATGAAAAATGACTTCAATTTTTATATCTGTGGCCTAAAGGTACCACTTAGAACCACTCAAACGGAAAAACTTGACTTGGTTGCACGAAATGAATCAACTTATAAACCCTCCTGAAGTCAAGATTGTTCTAGTTTCCCCCAAATGCTCATTTAAAACAAAGAAAAGAAGATGAAAGGCAAGGTAGGGAAGTGATAGGCTGCTTTCTTGAGGTAGAACCATTCATCTTGACGTTGATGGTGCTGAGAAGGCAATCAAAACAAAGTGTTCCTGATGATTGTGTCCAACGTCACCCTAATGCAGCTAAAATCAGGAAACGCTAGCAATAGGGTTGCCTTCTTGCGTTTTCAACGTCTGCCTTTGATTGCAGTATATAATTTTAGAAGCAGCAGCATTTAGGGAGTTTTGTTCCCTTTGATTCATGTTATCTAGGGATGAAGTGAGTAAAATATCTTGAAAAAAACATACACAACAAAAGGAAAGGAAAGGGTGTTTGGGTTTTTTTTTTTTTTCCTGAGAATGGCCATCATAGCATGTGAAAAAGCAATCATCTGAAGTGAGTAAGAGAGAGCAGTTGCTATGGGGAGAGAGACAAGTATGCAACTGTAATTTGACATATACATCTTCAACATAAAAAATAACATGTGAATTGATCGAGCTAACATGATATTCAAAATTAGTTTGAGTTGAATCAAAATGAATAGGTAAAGATGGGTTGGGAAGTTGTCTGTATACATTAAGTCGAATAGATATGATTTGAAGGAAATCTGTAACCCTTCAAAATGAATTTAGTAAATTATAATCTATATGACGTGTTTATACTTTAGATGAAATATAAAATGAATCAATTGATATAATTTGATATTATTAGACATGTAATGGAGAATTATTACTTCATCCCGCTATTTGTAATGAAAAATGTTTTAACCAAACTGATAAAATCTATTATAAATTGACGTAATTTGATGTGATATTTTAAAATAATTAAGGAAATAAATTATATAAAAGTAAATATACAAACTGACGTAGTTTTATGGGATCTATTAAATCTATTTTATAATAAAAATAATTTTATAATCTGACATATCACATCAAATCATTTCAATTTGTGTTTATTTTTTAATAATCGGCTAAAGAATTTTTCTTAGAGCACCAGCATCCGTCTCATCAAAAGAGAGTTTTCATCAAAATTTGATGATTTTGGGGCTAAAATGCCAGCATTAGATTGGCTATACCTTCAAAGCTCAAGTTTTGAGTTACAGTAACTTTACTTCCATCTTCATATTTGAAGATACATTATTCATTATCTATACTTATTATTTTATTATAAAATGTATTTCTTACATTTTCTATAATTTATGCAATTGCAAAATATGAAAAAAAAATATTTAAGTGTCAAATTAAATTATTAAAATACATATGATTAGTGTAATTGTAAAATATGAAAAAAAAATAAAAATATTATTATTAAAAAAATAATATTATATTATTATTTTGATGATTCTAATGGCTAATCCAATGTGGAGTTATAGATAAGTAAGTTTTGAATTTATGAAAAATATATACTTTTTATCAAATTTTAAAGATAAATTTGATGAAATCAATACCAATACTCTTACCTGTAATACATTACATTTCAACAAGTTCGGGTTTTGGCCCAAAAAACTAAAACGGGTCGAGTTTTAAAACCTCGAGGGAGTACGAAGTATAGGTTTTTAGGAGGGTTTAAAGGCGGCTAGAAAGTGCTCTCCGTTGTTCTCCTTCCATTCCTCGAGATCTCACAGTTTTCCTTAATAAATCTTCCTTGTTCCAAGTTTTTTGACTCCCCGACTCTCTCCCATTGATTCAAATCGAAGAGAAACTTGGCTTTTTAATGCCCCTTTTTTATATTTTTTTAAATCTGCTTCTTTCACCAACGAGCTTGATTCCTCTGTTATTTTTGGGCAATTAAGCTAAGTATCCACTGAAACATGTGGAGGAATTTATCTAAACAAGTTTCTCCAAGAAAGATAATTTTTTCCTCCGAATCCTCTTGCTCTTGTTTACCATCTTCTTCTTCGTCATCCAGTTCTGGAAGGTGTTTTCGAGACTCGAATTTTCTCGAGAAAATCAGACCTTCCGAGTCGCCTAAAGGTGTAAATTATTGGTTTCCGGCTTTGGCTTTCGGTCAATATGGCGTATTTTCTTCTCAGACTAATGGATTGAGACGATCCAGCCTCGCGAATTCAAATTACCCGTTTGGTTTTTCTGGGAATTATAGCTGTGTGATAAGTTATGCAAGTGCTGCGGAGGCTATTGCTTCCGAGGAAGACTTGTCGGGGTCAGATGAAGTGCAAGAACTGTTGGAGGAAATGGTTAGAGAAGACAAGGTGTTGGAGTCTCTTTCAAGGCAGCCGAAGAAAATGGTGGCGGGCATGGGGGTAACGAAGTATAATATGCTTCGAAGGCGACAGATAAAGATGGAGACTGAGGCATGGGAAGAGGCGGCCAAGGAGTACCAGGAGCTCCTGACGGATATGTGCGAACAGAAGCTCGCACCTAATCTTCCATACATGAAGTCTTTGTTTCTGGGTTGGTTTGAGCCCTTGCGGGATGCCATTGCTGAGGATCAAGAATCTAGCAAGCAAAAGAAGCACAAACCTTCTCATTATCCGCATTTTGGTCAATTACCAGCGGATATGATGGCGGTCATTACAATGCATAAGCTGATGGGATTGTTGATGACTAATACTGGAGGAATAGGCAGTAGCAGGGTCGTGCATGCCGCTATCCAGATAGGTGAAGCAATCGAACATGAGGTGTGTATATTTAGGTTTTTTATTTGCCATTATTACTTTGCTTTAATTTGGTGGAAAATATTTTTCTTAAAGCAAATAGTCATTTTTAAACAAGTGGAAACAAAGCCGTTGCCTTATATATATATATATATATATATATATATATATATATATATATATATATATATATATATATCTGTCAATTTTCATACTAAAACTTTTTTTATTGGCCCTGAGTGTCTGAGAACAAAGTTCCAACTAATCCTGGAGTTGCACAGGCCCTCGGTAAGAAGTTTTCCTCAAGTCCACTTTGAGTAATTCAAGGGCAAGTTCCCCAATCCAATGGCCCATAGAAATTGGTTGTACTCAAGAGGATTTGAACCTTAGACTTGGAGGGAGCATTCTACCAAGACCAAGGCTTTTACCACCCGAGCCAACCCCTAGGAGTTTTCATAGTAAAACTTGTGGGTAGAACTCCAATTCTTGTGCAAAGCGAACCTTTTCTGATATTTAATAATAATACTTATTAAAAAGTGGGAAAGGCGCAATGTAGTACACAGGGAGTATATAGAGAGACACCTATCCAGAGAAGAAAATGATACAAGAAAATCATGCCAATTTGCCCAAGTGAGGGTATGGATAAAATACAGTTTGAGATTTCCTAAAGTCTATAAAAACCATCTTTCACACTGCAGCGATCTGCGGATTACCAATGCTAAGCAAGTTGAATCTGTTATTGTACTAGAAGATCATTAATGTAGTTCATCTTGGTAATTCTTATCGGAATTTTCCAATCAGTGGGACAGCTTGTATTTTCTCAAAACAGGGTTATAGGTTGTTTGCCTTACACTTCCTATCATCAGGAATTGGAAATATTGAGGTTTTTTTTTTCTTTTTGATGAGTAATTGAAGATTTTATCTCGAAATTGGCATAGCCCGAGTAAACATGAAGTAGACAAGAGCCACACCTAGTTAGGGATAGAAAAAGATACAAGATCATGAAATCAACCCATCAAAATCTGTAAAAGCTGCCCTAGTTAGGGAAGTTTTGTGGCTTTTATGGAAAATCATGAATTTATGATTTCCCTGAGCAGGCTGTCCAATTTATTGCCATTATCTCTCATTAGAGGCTTATATTTGATCATTTCTCATGTGCCAGGCCAGGATACACAGGTTTTTGGAGAAGACAAAGAAGAAGAAGAAGAGCACAACAGTAAATAAAGCAGAAGGCAATTCTAATGATGAAACAGATAAGAAACCAGAAGGTGAATTTGATCCCATTATTGATGGACAAGAAAAGCCAACCAAAGAACAAGAGAAATTAAGGAACAAAGTAACTAAACTGATGAAAAAGCAAAAGGTGCGTCAAGTAAGGGGAATACTGAAAGAACAAGATGACGTGGAACCTTGGGGTCAGGAAGCTCAAGTTAAGGTTTGTGATGTCTGTAGTTGTAAATGTGGCAATCATATTGTCAGCATTGTCATTATACCTGGTTGTTGTATTTTCCAGGTTGGCTGCCGCTTAATTCAATTGTTGACCGAAACAGCCTACATACAACCTCCAATTGACCAATTAGGAGATGGTCCACCAGAAATTCGGCCAGCATTTTTACACTCCCGTAAAACTTTGACGACAGAAACACAGTGAGAAAGATTGCATCCCTATTTAATTTAATCCCTCTATATTTCTCTGCCCCCCTCCAATCTATATATATATATATATAACCCCCTTTTTTTACCATTTTTATCAACAGGAAGTTTAGCAGGAGATATGGTGTTATTGAATGTGACCCGCTAGTTTGCAAAGGACTTGAGAAAACTGTAAGCAGACAACAAGCTTCCTTGAACTGTTTGTATATTATTTTCGTTATCATTTTTACTTGTAAATTTCTTTATTGTGATAGATTGAAAATGCAATGAAGAATTTCATTGTAAATTGTTCTATCCGTGAAGTGTAACAATAGTTCTACTTTCTCATGTCAAAACAGGCTAGACACATGGTTATTCCGTATATGCCTATGTTAGTGCCTCCTCTAAAGTGGAGAGGGTATGATATCCAACCTTTCTTTAGTAACATTTTATAGCTATTTGGTTAGTTTAACAGGTTATTATTCCAATTAATGTTCATTTGAAAGCAACTCCTAGGGGTTGGCTCAAGTGGTAAAGGCCTTAGTGTTGGTGGTATGCTTCTTCCAAGGTCTAAGGTTCAAATCCTCTTCAGTGCAAACAATCTCTAGGGACCATTGGATTGAGGGATTTTTCTCTTGAATTACCCAAGGTGCACTTGCGGGAAACTCCTTGCCGAGAGCCTGAGCACCCCTGGGATTAGTCGGGACACTGTTCTTGGACACCCGGTGCCAATAATAAAAAATAAAAATGTTCATTTGAAAGCTAGCTAGATTTACTTTGAGGGTCGTAAGCTGAGTCTATTTTTTGGTTTTTAGTAATTTTGCAATGTTTTTGCAGGTATGACAGAGGGGCATACCTGTTTTTACCATCCTATGTAATGCGAACACATGGAGCAAAACAACAACGTGAAGCAGTTAAGAGGGCTCCAATGAATCAATTAGAACCTGCTTTTGAGGTGAGAGCCCAGTGTTTTGTTCTTTCAGTTCCTGATCTGTATTTATGCTTTGGTGATGCTTAGTTCATTATCAACTTGCCACGTGTGGAAGGCCTTGAAAGCTTCATTCTTTGCTCATATGTTTGCTACTTGTGAGGATCTTACAGCTTGGCTGTTGGTTGTTTACACTAATGCTGTACTTGTTTTATGAAGTAGGCTCTGGATACCCTTGGAAATACGAAATGGAGGGTAAACAAAAGAATACTTTGTGTGATAGACAGAATATGGGCCAGTGGAGGCGGTCTTGCTGATTTGGTTGACCGTGAAGATGTGGGTAACAGCTTGTTTTCCTTTTCATCTGTGCATACTTTTTTCCACCCTTTTGAATGAAAGAAGCCTTTTTTTTTTTTTTTAATGTAAGTAATTGAAGATTATAATAAAAAAACACAAAAGGTGTAGCCCAAGTACACATGAAGCATACATGAAACTTCTCTTAGTCAACAACAACTCTATTGCTTCCTTGTCTAAAACTGTCTGTTAAAGCAACTATGCTTTTTTGTTTATATTAACCATCCTTCTTCACTTTCCCAAAATAGGTTCCTTTGCCAGAGGAACCAGACACAGAAGATGAAGCAGAAATTCGGAAGTGGAAGTGGAAAGTCAAAGCAGCAAAAAAGGAGAATAGCGAGAGGCATTCACAGCGGTGCGATATAGAACTTAAACTCGCTGTAAGAGCTTCCTTCATTAGTTGAATTTGCTTCGTGTTGTTGAATGTTACAAGAGATTGTGTATTAATTCTTTTGATTTGGGTGCAGGTTGCTCGGAAGATGAAGGATGAGGAAGGCTTCTACTACCCACATAACGTTGATTTTCGAGGTCGTGCGTACCCCATGCACCCATATTTAAACCATCTTGGTTCTGATATATGCCGAGGCATCCTAGAGTTTGCAGAGGGGCGCCCTCTTGGAAAGTCAGGCTTAAGGTGGTTGAAGATACATTTGGCAAATCTGTATGCTGGAGGTGTAGACAAGTTGTCCCATGAGGGTCGGGCAGAGTTTACTGAGAACCATCTAGATGATATCTTCGACTCTGCAGACAGGCCTCTTGAAGGAAGGAGGTGGTGGTTGAGTGCTGAGGATCCTTTCCAATGCTTGGCAGCTTGTATTAATCTCTCAGAAGCGTTGAGAAGCTCCTCTCCAGAAACTACTGTTTCGCACATGCCTGTCCACCAAGTAACTCTTTCTCACTCTGGTCACCAATTTTAATATTTTAATGTTTATGTGGATTATCAATCTTATAAAAAAAAATGCAGATTATCAATCTTCTAAATATATACATGATGCTTTGATTTCATTTTAAGAAAGTACTTAAGATTGAGTATACTTCCTGTGTATTTGGGCTATGCCTATTTACTAGTTTTAATAAAATTTTATATTACTCATAAAAAAAGAAAAGAAAAAAGAAAGTACTTAAGATTGCACATCCTTCTTTTGTTACCTATCAAAAATTAAGGCTGCACTTCCTTGCTTGAAACTTTTAAATTTTTTATTGGACATGATAAAATATATTTCATGGGTTAAAAGAGAAAAGTTAGCAGAAAGTGTTGTCATTGTATAACTTAGAACTAAATTCGGGATGTTTTTATGCATAAATTTATACATTTCTCTATGCACACTTCTGCATGTCTGTGTGGCTTTGTTCTGCATGTGTTTCATTTGGCAGACGTGAGGTTACAGTTTCTCAAATGGTGGGTTTTCTTTTGATAGACTTTACCAATCTGGCAGTGTCTGATTGACTGCAAACATTCCTAAAATTCTTAAAGTCTTTAGCAGGTCTAAGTTATATTATTTGGAGGGTATCACCTCTAACTGGCATGCTAAAAAATTACTGAAGGCAAACATGATTCTAATGCAATTTACAATTGCCAAAAGAGTTTATCTGTATACTCTTGAATTTTGAAATTTTATGGAAAAAAAAGAAGTAAAAGCCAAAGGGTGTAGCCCAAGTACACTCAATTAGAAATAGAAAACTCTAAAAAAATTTGCAGTGATATTTTGTTGTCTTTTCTTTTAATGACTTTCTTAGAGAACTTCGTACTAACAGATAGTTCATGAAGTGTTACATTGACAGTATCTAGCCTTACACTTGCAGTTATATTTTACAAACAAGTTTTCTTGTCCCATGCTATATATTTATCTTTTTCTTCTCTCTCTCTCTCTTGCAAGGATGGTTCATGTAATGGCTTACAACACTATGCTGCCCTTGGGAGGGACAAGGTAAAAAGCTTCTCTAATTGTTGGGATCTAAGAAAGGTGCAGTACATATAAGTTGCACAATGAAGCTGTCTCTGTGGGATATGGAAGTATGGTTTAAACTGCTTAGAACAGTTGATTTTATATGTACAATCTTGTATATGAAATTAATGATCTTTTTGGCTTTAAATTTGAAGGTTTGAAACTTCCATTATTTGATATAAACTATATGATGATTGAAAAAACATTGAAATGAATTGGTCGTGGTTCCAAAATTTGCATATATTGACCCCTTGGCTGATCCAAATACCTCCAGGGGATTACAATATTTCTTAGGCTTCTTAAAATCTTAGCAATCTAATTTCTGAAATTTTTGTCTGACATTGGCATATTGTCCTTCCCACGTGCCTCTGATTTATTTTTAATTTTTATTAAATTGCTTTGATCTCATAGTTGGGAGCAGCTGCGGTAAATCTTGTTGCAGGAGACAAACCTGCAGATGTTTACTCTGGAATTGCTGCCAGGTAAGCATCTCTCTCTCTCTCTCTCTCTCCCCCAAGTTGCAGCATGTGAAGAGTCGTGCTCAATGAGGCACCCATATACAGTGGCTGCTGCAAGTGTTTCTAAACGGTGGCTGTTGCATATTTCTTGAACTACAGGAATGCTATGTTTTCATGGGAGAAAAAGAGTAATTTTTTTTAAGAGAGGAGAACATGTTGGAAGGAAATAAAAATAGATTATGCAGCAAATGTTTTCCAATGAATTGAGAAAAAATAAAGCGAAACCTTAATGAAATGAGGAAAGAATCTGTGTTGTTCACAAGTTGCAACTTAGTTTAAAAATAACATATTTCCTAATAGGGTAAAACAAATGACTCTTCATTTTTTTCTTCAATCAGTATAGAATCTCTAGGGCCATCGGACTGGGGGATTTTTCCCTTGAATTATCCGAGATGCACTTGTGGGAAACTCCTTGCTGAGGGCCTATGCACCCCCGGGATTAGTCGGGATGCTGTTCCTGGACACCCGGTGCCAATAAAAAAAAAGATCAATTTTGTTGAAATTTACTTTGTACTGAATTAAGACAAGGTCCTTGTTGACTTATTCAGGTCAGGTCCCTTGTTATATTATTAATTCAAAGACAAGAACAAATAAACTAGATGGTGCCGGTAACACAGATGTCGAATTGCTTAAATTCTCCGAAAGCAATATTTTTAAGGACAAAGCTTTCCTCTAAACTAAGTTGGAAGAAATTCCTTCAAACCAATCTATTAAATTACAAAGTGTTCTTTCAACATGTGAGATTATCATTTTTTTAAAGAACGTGTGAGAAACCATTAACTTATTGTCCTTTAACATCTGAAAACCCTTCTCTCTGTTAGTCTAACACGGTTAATCCTATTAAATGACATGCGTCTCTCATGACAATTAATAAACTGATTTTGAGGAATTCCCTCCAAACTAGTTAGGAGGAAATCTTTTTTTCTATTTTTCACCTATTCAATTGTTTCAGCTGGTGCTTATAGCTGCATAATGCTCTTTACTAAAGGAGGTCTTAGGGTTCAAGTCAGGAACAAATAGGGATTCAGAAGGTTACTGTACCCAGTAGGGCCAGTACCCAGATAGGGATTTAGCTTCTATTGCCTTTTCATTAAAAAACTTGTTGAAGTTCATTGTCGTGCTTGCAGAGTCCTTGACATCATGAGGAGAGATGCAGAAAAAGATCCTGCAACTAATCCAAATGCATTGCATGCAAGGCTTTTAATCAATCAGGTTTTTCTATAGTTACTTATCAAAACATTTTGGTGTAAAATCTCAAGATTATGTTCTTTAATTGTGTTTTGGTAAACGTTAAAATTGTGCATAATAGTTTTAATGACACAGTTGACACTATTATGTTGTATATGAATTAGATGGCTTGGAGTTAGTAGTTACCATTTAAAGGAATTTCATTTTTTTTATCGGTAAATAAAATTTTATTGATCATAAGAATAGGCAAAAGCCCAAGTACACGAGTCATATACAAGGGCAATGCCTAGGAGTGATGTTCTAGTGATATAAGAAATTCATGGATGGTCATACCATTAAAATCAATTACTAAAGGAATTTCATATAACACCAGTTGTTTGCAATTCCTTTTATTATTATTCTAATTGTTTGCCTTTGTTACTGGCTAACTTTAGGTGGACCGGAAATTGGTTAAGCAAACAGTGATGACATCTGTATATGGTGTCACTTACATTGGTGCCCGTGACCAGATCAAGAGGAGATTAAAGGAGCGTTGTGCCTTTGCAGATGATGAAGAAATGTTTGCTGCATCTTGCTATGCTGCAAAGGTAAAAGAATACAACTATCCTGTGAGTTTGTGCGACTGTGTGCCTACATACTGACATGAGCATCGTGCCTATCGTTCGGCCTATATTTGGCTTTTATTGATTATTTCACTGCTTGAACAGACCACATTGACAGCATTAGGAGAGATGTTTGAAGCTGCAAGAAGTATAATGAGCTGGCTTGGCGATTGTGCAAAGGTGTGTCTACAGATGTGAATCCAGATCAGATAATATTTACATGCCTGAGTTGGGGGTTAGGGTTGGGGTAAATTTAGATATCTTTGAATTCCTCGGTCAATGGAGTCAGAAATATGATTCCAATAAGTTAGTGCTGCATTTGTAAATGTAGTGGAGGGTTAATTGAACACTCTTCCACTGAATTGGTTGGAGTGACTACTTTATTGCTCCATTGATAAATAGTTATGGTCTTGTCTTTATTGTGTTCTGGGTAAATATGGTTATCCACACTCTTCCCCTTAATTGGTTGGCATGACTCATTTATTTTTGCGGGGAAGGTTTAGTAAGACAGGGTCAGAACAGTTCTGTTTGGAATGCAGCTCCCATTTGCCACATATGGATGATTTGAAACGGAAGGAAAAATCACACATAATGGTGTTAAGTTTAAGTTTCATTCATTGGGCCTTGTATGAATGATACATTGTTTTTAGCAATGTTTACATTTCTTTTGTGGATATGATCACTCCTCATTCTTAAACCCCTAGGGGTTGGCTCAAGTGGTAAGGTCCTTGAGCTGAGGGTATGCTCCTCCTAGGTCTAAAGCTCGAATCCTTGGGGCAAACAATTTTTAAGGGTCACGTCCCATCGGTGAGAAGCCGACAATTTACTTGGTTCGTGTAATGTGGGCCTGTTGCACAGGTCTAGGGTTTTATTGGGTAAAATGACGTGTTGCATGTGCAAGGTCTTGGGGTTTCTTGTCATAAAAAAAAAAAAAAAAAAGATCACTCCCCACTCTTATAAAATTTCATATTGAAGAAAAAAAATGTTGAGGTTGCTCAGATCCTAGACCTGCTACCATGTGCCAAGTTTGCAAGAGTGTAGCAGAAGCGGAAACATTGATGAAAAATCAATATCGTTGATTGGTCACTGATAATTTGCTTTTGTGATTTAAAACTTAGATGCCAAGTAATTTGTAAATCTATCTGCAGTTTTTAGCTCTCTCTCTCTCTCTCCCTCCCCCTCATCTACAATAAGGTTACTGTTTCTTGCAAAGGAAGATCTTTCTTGCAAAAGTCCGTCTTGTTTGATTTGTTCTGTTTCACCTCTCTTTTGATTTTTCTGGATTAAAAAAATTGAGTTTTTCATATCAGAAAGGTTACTGTTCTGAGATTCTTTGTCTAGCATTGCTCAGAATAGTTGACCGTTCATGGCCTGCTATCTTTTGGGTTGACCGTTCATCCATCATCACAGTAATACTGAACTATATTGTTCTAATCAAAGTAACAAGTGATGTCAGGTGAAGTTCTGGATTTTCTATTTGGTTAAATAGAATTGACAAAATTGTTTTTCTTGGCCCCTTGGTTAACATCGATATACGGTTTGGAATTTTGGTTATCAAAAGTCTTTGTATCTGTGGCCAGCCATATATTCTCATTATTGTGTAAACCACTTATTCCATAGCAGCTCTCTTGAAACAATGTTGCTGGTTTTATGCTATATACTTAATATTACCTCTAATGCCTTTTCATCACATACTGCTGACACCTAACTTTGAGCACTAAACAGGTTATAGCTTCGGAGAATCAGCCTGTGAGATGGACCACACCTCTTGGGCTTCCTGTTGTACAACCCTACCGTCAAATTGGAAGGCACCTTGTAATGCTCTAACAAATTTTAGAACATTAAAATGTCTTATGTACTTCTTTTATTGTTATTTGAATTACAAACAAATCCAACGTCAGTTTTTAAGGTGTCATTAAAACTGCTGGATTTTCAATGCAGATTAAGACTTCTCTTCAGGTGTTGACATTACAACGAGAAACTGACAAGGTAACCTTGTTTAGCATTTTTCTTGTGTCTGCTTTCCTAATCCTGGCGACTTAAAAGAGAAGTGTTGAATACATGCCCAAGTCTATGTGTTATAAAAAGGGATGTTGATGGGATTAAGGTTGGGTTCTGAAATCGAGTAGTGTCTTGCCTTGCTAGGATTTGAATCTGATTGAAGTTGTCAATTCTTCAGAGAGAGAGAGAGAGAGAGAGAGATCAGACTTGGTTCTGAATTGAATAATATTTGAAACCAAATCCAGCTGGTTCCACATTGAATCCAAACTGTTCACAGCCATACAACAAGTACTGTATGAAGCTTTCTTCATCCATATATCCCATATTCCTTAACTGGAGCTATCTTCAGCCATATATTTTATATATTTCCTCGTCTATGTATTTGAGATTCCTTAGCTGAGGCATTGTGCAGTCATTCTAATCCTTAGTCTGTGATTTTGGAGTATCCCACATCTCATTTGTGAGTTTTAAGCTATCTAAGATCCAATCCCTTTATCGTTATTGTTTGGGCAACTTTTATAGGTTATGGTTAAGCGGCAGAGGACAGCTTTTCCCCCAAATTTTGTGCACTCACTTGATGGTTCACACATGATGATGACTGCCGTTGCCTGCAAAAAGGCAGGCCTTAACTTTGCAGGTTTGAACTGGATTTCCCTTCTTTTTTTTTGCATTATATATGTTGCAAACACACCCATACTTGTGTTTGCGCTCATGTTTGAAATTTTACTGTATGATACGTATGCTTGCTTACAGGAGTCCACGATTCATATTGGACACATGCATGTGATGTTGATGAGATGAACAGAATACTGAGAGGAAAGTTTGTTGAACTCTACAAGGCACCAATACTGGAGAATGTAAAGTTATCTTTACTTTTAGAACTTAGAAGTCCTCGAATTATGAGGAAATATCCCTCCTATTGTGTACTTGTAATTTGTGATTTCTTATTTTGCACTCAATGAGTTATGTATTCTCTGTTGACATCACATTGATCCTTTGTTTTGTTTTTTTTTTTTCTTTTTTCCTTTTTGTAGTTGTTGGAGAGCTTCCAGAAGTCTTTTCCAAAATTGGAATTTCCTCCCTTACCAGAGCGGGGAGACTATGATCTCAGAGATGTGCTGGAATCTCCCTATTTCTTCAACTAGTCTGAGGCAGATGCTTACTTTGGCAGTTTCCCTTACTAAATTGGACTCTGTATCTTTCTCATTCAGTGGAAGGTGATGACAGCTTAACTTTCATTCACTGGCATGCGATTGTGAAGGCAGATTACCACATCCAAGTGTAGAGAAAAATTTATGAAACTCAAGGTTTGGCTACCCCCAATTGGTTTCCTGTGCAACTACCCACAATCAGTTTGCTGTGGAATTCCTGTATATAAGTCAAAACAGAATGCATCAAGCCATTGGCAGAAGAGAAGATAACCCAAACGAGGAGTTCTGCTCTCTATCTTCTGCATCAGCTACTTCAAATTGCATTGAGGAAATAAGATACATGCAGCATATATTAGAAACAACACCACCTCCAACAGTTATATCAACTAGGTCTAGGTTTACAATGGAGGACATCAAAGCTTCAACGGTAACCCTTGATTGGTGATGATTAAAACTGGTTCGTGAAGGGTGAAAGCTTTGGATAGATACCACAAGAAGGTTCTTTATCTTCAGAAACATTGAGCAGCAATTAGTTGGCTCATGATCATTTTAGGCTCAGTTAGCCAATTGGATTGTTGGGTGTGTTTATTTAATAGGTATATTTACCATCTCTCGTGTACAATCTGTTGTCGTACTAATTCCTGTTCGGCCCTTAGATTCTTGCTGTAATTCAAAGCAAATTTTCCAATTCGTATTGAAGAAAGAAAATAATGCAATTTGGAGTTGTCTATGGTTCTTGCAAGACATCTACCTCTAAAGTTCACCCCCTCCCAAGTGGATAAGCTTCCAGTAAAATAATCTTTATAATCAAGTGCTATTTGTAATTTTGGAATCACATATTTGTAACTTCTTGCCAATGATCTCTACGTGGGTCCTCTCTCAATCAAAACGCAAATTTTTGGAAGCTTCAAGGTCTCTTTAAAATCAGTGCACTCCTTTAATTTTATGAACACCAATCTTTTTGGACTCACCAACTTGTGTCTTTCTAGTTTCTAGCTAACCATAAATTTATGTAGTTTATTGAGTTTTACAAGTTAATAATCCTTTTAAGTTATTACTCTTGATGATGATGGGGTTACTTTGTCATCAAACAAATTAGGAGAATAATGGGAGAGAAAATTGGAAATCAAGGTGCCATTATTGGTATTCCTTCAAAATAATGATTCAAGGTATATGAACTTAGTAATGAATAATGATTTGTTATTTAATTAAATTTGACTTTTCCTGCATGTCGCATAGGTCTGCTACTACTACCCTTAGGAATTTTAGAGGGATTCGAACACCAAATCTCACTCTTGAGATTACGGAATTGATGCTATTTAGAGTGTCATCAACTGATCACTGCCATGTCTAAGATTGTCTGACAGACAATTAGAAGAATTGCAAGCACGTCTTGTTGTTTTTCGATTAATTGTGTTTGAACTATTTGGTTACTTATTATAAATGATGGATTTTTTTTTTTTTTAACTGAACTGTTGAGAGTTTCCTAATTCGACGAGTTTTTCAAATATTTTGGGTATTATTTGAGAATTGGTAAACAGGAGGAGGAACGTGCAATTTTGGTGGAAACCATGCCCGTTTGGGTTCTGGGCATCGCGTGAATGGTTCGTTCTTGATGTGAAGGCAAGTGGGTCCGCATGCAGCAGCCGTGGCGTTGGACAGAGTGGGGCGAGATGGTTTTCATGATGGCCGGAGAGCAAGAACGTTTGGAGGATGAACAGATGATGATGCTGATAGAATAGAAAAAGTGAATCGACGAACGTTTCTTACCTGCATGCATCAACTGACGTGCTTGACGTAAAACACGATAGCACCACAATCCTAAATTATGTACGCAATTTTCAAAGCAACAATCAGAAAATATAAACTACTGAATAATCTCAATATATAAGAAAGAAGGCACTGTCAAAAAGAAAAGTCTAATCCCTCTTACGAGTCATCTTGAAGGCCATCTCCGAAGGCCATTGATAGAGGCAATTAAATAGAAGTAATTAAAGTATAGCAAAGAAGCAGATTATATTTAAGGCAGTTCATTGTAAAATCAACGCATGCAGATGATGTTGAAAAATACAGATCAAAATGCACCAATAAGCGATCATGACGTGCGAGTGAACTTCATGAAAGTAACCCTAAAGCAAAACAAATGTAAATTTTTGCTGAACTTTTCAAAGTCTGTGTAGTTGCTTCTTTAGTCAAATCATAAATGTATTAGTGTCTACCAACACGACAGAAAGATGGAAAGAAGACCTATTCAGCAGCAAATTAAAGCCTGCAGAAAAAGGTCAGCTTCAGCGATAAGGTTGTATGAAGATAAGAACAACTTACCGGTCACTGTCATGAGGGAAACTACCCCCATCTTTTTAATATCCTCTCCTTTGAGAGTAGGTTTCTGTCAAGGTTTTGGACGATTTCCGTGTTCATACACCTGAAGGTCATTGCAAGCAGCAGCTCCATTTGAATGTTGGTAGGAGCTTCTCCTTCGTTCTTTTTCTTCTTCTTTTCATGTCTTTCTGTGCCTCAGAACTGAATCTCGATATACAACGCCTTCAATGAGCCTTTTTGCGCAGGTATAAGATTTATAGGATGTTCTCATTAGTTTATATGGCTAAAGATCTTAAAAGCTTCTCGAGTTTCTGTAAGATTGGCTCGAAGGTTTTTCAACTCCTTTTTCATAAGTTGCACAAGAACGAAAAAGTAAAATTTTCATTATGATCACACTCTACTGATCTCCTACCCTTAGAGGGAGCATAACAGCTGTGCTTTAGCTGATTTTTTTTTTAAAAGAAGAGGATCATGCTCCAATTTTATTAATATACAGGCGGAGGAATACCTGGCTTTTGCTGCTTGATTGACTTGAAAGCTCATTCATATTCCTGGTGGTAGAGGATCTCATAGGTTTCTCCGCCTATGGAGAATTGTCAAATTCTCATATTTGACAAATGCTTTGAAAATATAACTATGAAGAGTGAATTTTCTACTATCCTGAAAAAACAATTGTAGAATTTTGGAAATTAATAAACTTAAGAGTAAGAGAATCCAGAGTCTGCAAGCAAGTTCTTCAATATTTTGATTGAACTACAGTTTCCCTTTTCTTTCACCTTAAGCTCTGAATTTGAGAAACTATATCAAGGGCATTTGATTAGAAATGCATCCAACCAGATGAACTTTACTTGATGGCACTTCCTTCAGATTTGTTTTAATCATACCGGTGCAATTTTCCTTTTTTTTTTTTTTTTTTTTTCTTTTGTGGAATTTTATTGTAAGTTTTAATCTTGATTCTCTTTGAGATAACATTCATTCTGATTCCTGAACATATCCCAGTTACAAAGATGATATAAGCTAAATGTACCACTCACAAGGAACTACAACCTGATCGTTGTCTTCAAGTGTGTGTTCAAAGAGAAAAGGAACCTGGTCACTGCCACTGAAAACATAAATTCCTTAACTTGAAGACTTGCGAGTATAGTGAATGCTTAACAATTTTTCTGTCATTCTTACATACAGCCCAAGGAAGATGAAAGTCCAATTATATGTATTGCACAGTCCCTGTTGGCATCCATTTCAGAAATCACAGAAGCAGTAGTATGCATAGAAATAGAAAAAGAAAATTTTCTTGAATTTGGATGCTACCTTTACCGGGCTTCTTTCACCATAATGGAGTTACTGTCAGCTGAGAGTTTCCCGGAGAATGTAATAGAGATTCTACAAACTCTATCCAAAAATGTTGATTTGGCCAAGGATCTTGTGAAGAGGTGCCGAGAAGGAACACGTCCAATTTTGGATAGTGAACAGGGAAGCATCATAGCACAACTTGAGGAGGTGATAAAACATGTGGGAGAATGCCTGGGCCTGATACCTGCATCATCATTTGAAGACCAAGTATATGTAGAAGTCGCTATCCGGTCTGTATCAAATGAGATGCAGAGTGCTCAATTTACAATCGGGCGAACTCTGTCATCCAAGACCTGTGAGCTCGATTCACATGCATTGTCTTTGGAGAAGCAACTGAAGGAAGAACAAGTATCAATAGAGACAGACCTCTACCCCATAAATATTGAAGATTCTACCGATAGTACGTTCTTCAATACACCTCATGTCATTGAAGCGCGTAAAAGCACTAGTTACAAAACCAATAGAAAACCTAGGAACATGACCAGATCCTTATCCACATTGCCACAGGTGGCTCAGGAGATAGAGCCTCTTTATGGAACTTTCTTTTGTCCTCTTACGAAGAAGATCATAGATGACCCTGTCACCACAGAAACTGGAGTGACTTATGAAAGGAAGGCAATAAGTGAGTGGTTTGAGAAGTTCAAAAACTCAGAGGAGATTTTCTGCCCAATCACAGGGCATAAGCTGGTAAATAGAGATCTCGTCACTAATATAGCTCTGAAGTCTACAATAGATGAGTGGAGAGAAAGGAATGAAGTAGCCAGGATCAAGGTTTCCCAGGCAGCTTTGTCTTTAGCCAGTTCAGACAGTATGGTACTGGAAGCAATAGAAGATTTGCAAAGTATCAGCCAAGGTAGACAATACTGCAGGAAAGAAGTCTGCAGTGATGGAGTATTGGCGTCACTCGTTAAGTTTCTACAGTACAAAAACATAGATGTTGTCTGTGCAGCACTGGGACTACTACGAGTATGTGCAGAGGAAGGTGATGGCATCAAGGTAATAGCTCTTTACCTGTTTTTTTTTTTTTTTTTTTCTTTTAGAAATACAATCAAACAATAAAAAATAAATACGAGATGCTATGGAGCTTTACCTAGAGCTAAAAGCACCCTCGTGCCTCTGTTTGTCAATATAATCAAAACAAAAAATGACAACTTTGAGAGGTGAAAACGGTGTCTCACTCAGTTCTATGGACAAAAAAAAGAAGCCCATCATTTTCATCAGGTGCAGACATCCAATGTCTTCTTGGAAGTATATGTATATTTTCCACTTTCCTTTGCCACGAGATTGATCACATTGATGAATCCTTAACCATAACTTCCACTTTACACGATATAAACCTCCCAAATAAGCTCGAGTACACTCTTCTAGTTCCAACTTTCTGCTATTTCTATCATATATTATGTGTGTGTGCGTATAAGTGTTATATGCTTATTTAAGCAACTTACCAAAGAACTTCCAAAACAATATATATTTGGTGGCTTTTTGTGCAGGAAATCATTTCCAAAAAAATGGATATTTCCATAGTAATCAAAATGCTGTCGAGAAGTCATCAGCGTGTAAGGCATGCATCATTGCTGTTCTTGCTTGAGCTTTCAAGATCCAAATTTATGTGTGAGAAAATTGGGTCGGTTCCTGGAGGAATTCTAATGCTGATATCTCTTAAATACAAACCTTCCATCGACGTCTTTGCTTCAGAAAAAGCAGATGAAACCCTCAAGAACTTAGAGAGATCACCAAATAACATTAAGCGCATGGCAGAATGTGGACTTTTGGAGCCCCTTCTAAATCACCTTATTGAAGGTAATTTTCAGAACGTGTTTCCAGCTTTCTACGCCACTTCAAACAGTTGATCAAAAGGATATATATTGAAATGGAACTGCAAAATTCTTTCAAAAGTTATATTATGAGAAGCATACTTAAAATTAATAACAGCCATCCAGAAAATTATATGGAAATTAAGTAAAGAATTGTTTCAGACTACTTCCGAATAACCATATTGTCCACCATCAGAGCAGATCGTATTAACAGCATAGCTTCTAGAAAATCCTTGCTCTTCAAAAATAACTGATGTAATGTTAGCTAAAGTAATTGACTAACAGGTAGTGAAGATATGAAAATGGAAATGGCAAGCTACCTTGGGGAAATTGTTCTCGGACATGACAGTAAAACCTACGTGGCTGAGAGGGCTTCTCCCCCTCTCATCAAAATGGTTCGTAGTGGAAACACTTTGTGCAGAAGGGAAGCATTTAAAGCTCTATCTCAAATCTCATCCTATCAACCAAATGGCAAAATACTTGTAGAAGCTGGACTAGTGCAAATTATGTTTGAAGAGATGTTTACCAGGAGAATCTGTGACGAGCCTATGAACTCAACTGTAGAAGCAGCTGCAATACTTGCAAATGTACTTGAATCTGTGCCTGAGCTTGAGAACCTCCAAGTGAATACTCGTGGACACACCATGTCTTCCAACTACGTTGTATACAACATCATCAACATGGTAAAGAACTCAACCCCTGATGATCTCAACATCAACCTTATCAGAATTCTCTTATGCCTGACAAAGACACCAAAATCAACAGCCACCATTGTCTCAGCTGTCAAAACGACTGATGCAAGCTACACCCTGACTGAATTCACCAATAATCCACATGATGAACTTGGGATAGCATCAATCAAGCTACTTGGTGCACTTTCACCCTACATGGGCCATACACTAATAGAAAGACTTTGCAAAACAAGAGGCCATCCTGAGAACCTAATCCAGAGCCCAACTGAAGTAACTCAAATCACAGAGAGACATGCAGTTTCAGCAAAATATTTAGCACAACTCCCTCACCAAAACCTCACACTCAACCTAGCTCTTCTAAGCAAGAATGCAGTCCCTACTATCCTACAAACAATCAATCAAATCCAAAGAAGTGGAACAAGGTCAAGCAGGTATGCAAATGCTTACTTGGAAGGACTAGTGGGCATTCTAGTCAGATTCACAGCAACGCTGTATGAACCTCAAATGCTGTTTCTTGCAAGAAACTACAATTTCACGATAGTGTTCTCAGAATTGCTGATGAAAACATCAAGTGATGAAGTTCAAAGGTTATCAGCAATAGGATTGGAGAATCTCTCGACAGAGTCAATAAATCTATCAAAACCACCACAGATCAAGAGAACCAAGATTATGAAGCTATTCTACTTACCAAAGTTCCTATCTTTTGGTTCATCAAAGCGGAGGAAAATACCAGTGTGCCCAGTTCATCGAGGGGCATGTTCTTCGCAAAACACATTCTGTTTAGTTGATGCCAAGGCAGTTGAGAGGCTGTTGGGATGTTTGGACCATGACAATGTAGAGGTGGTTGATGCTGCATTGTCAGCTATATGTACATTGTTGGATGACAAAGTTGACGTAGACAACAGTGTAAGCATGTTGAGTGAAGTAAATGCCATAAAGCACGTTCTGAACGTGGTGAAAGAGCACCAGCAAGAGGGTCTGTGGCAAAAGTCACTTTGGGTTATTGAGAAATTTTTAATGAAAGGCGGTGACAAGTCTGCTTCAGATATATCGCAGGACAGGTTGTTTCCTGCCACATTGGTGAGTGCTTTCCATCATGGAGAGGGTAATACAAGGCAGTTAGCTGAGAAGATTTTGCGGCATTTGAACAAGATGCCAAATTTCTCTACTTACAACCCTATCATGTAAAATTCTCTCTCTCTCTCTCTCTCTCTCTCTCTGGTCTGCAACGCTGCAGTTGACAAAGTCTAATGGTTCCAAGTTGCCCAAGAGTGGTGTCGCTTTGCATAGTTGAAGTTGTGATTTGAAAGGAGTGACGTGTAAATCGTACACATTTTTTTTTTTTTTTTGTGATAAGTAAACAGATTTTATTAATAACAGAATGGGCAAAAGCCAATTACAAAACTCATATGCCCTAGCTAAGTAGCGCATTAGGAGCAAGAAAATCATGCAAGTCCAAGCCATTAAAGTCCACAGCAATAGTCCAAGTACAAAGAGTTTTATAAAATAAAATTTTTAGCTTTTCCATCGATCTCTCCTTATCCTCGAACGTCCGCTCGTATCCATCTTCTTAATATGCTTGTTGCTATTCTTGAATGAATTTGACGACTTTGAATGTTTCTAGTTATTCATCGATGTGTTTTTTAAGAACTGAAATCCTCTACAACTTTCTTTTTATTCACCTACATTCTACAATTCACAAAAAGCAAAACACATTGCATGCTGTATCTATCTCTCTTCTAATTGCAGAATGTGTTTCGGTTAGAAATTATAAGAATTCCTGTTATGTTTATCCATTAATCATTAAGTGATTTAAGGCTTAGTCTGCCTAGGCCTCCTTGCAGAGTATTTACAAATTATATCTGTGTATATATAGAATTAAGGCTCTATTTATTCGTATGATGTCTCTCATGTGTGGTAGCTTAGTTACAGAGTTTTTTATTTATTAAATTTAGCTTAGTTACAGAGTTTCTTACCATGTAAAGTACCATGTTATTGAATAAGTTTAACTTAATAACATGGTACTTTACATGGTAAGAACAAAACTTTATACGTTAAAAGATTTCCTTTCAAAGTATTTAACCCTCAACGTTACAGGCTTTGGAAACACAAGCGGGAAATGTGCTGAGAGTGATACAGAAACGTGGATTGAGAGCACAAAGAAAGAAAAATAAAAACTGAAGATGTTAATTGCAACGTGTAACATCTATTAAAAACTTAGGAAAGGTGAACTACTTTATCTGCATAGGCCGGTGGTCTTCTTTGAACATGACGAACCACTTTTCAAGTTATCCCCTCGCCAATGCTATCTCCAACTTTCTTACACATTCATTTACTCAAGGCTATGTAGTTGCCCTTCTTATGACAATCTCTTCACTAATATTCACATTTCATAACATACAAAACCAGGGAAAGAGTACAATGATATGTTGTACAGAGACACAGAAACTCATTCAAACTACTCAAAACAATAAAAAAAAAAACTACTCAAAACAATCGAGAGTGGTACAATAAATATATTACAGGATACAACATGTGCACTACAAATGCAAAAAATTCTGGTGTTAAGGCCATTGGAAATGTTTACCATCAAAATTAAAGAATGAATTCTGACTAAACAAATATGTTGCTGATGCTGAAATTAGTAAGATAAATATCGTCACAAACACACAAATTTGGTGAGAGTGCCTGGCCTCCACCACTTTCACAGCCTCATGCTCCGAAACCATGACATCAACATTATTTTCGGAAGCAGAAGATTTCACTTCACTATCAGAGATAGGTTCCTCTCCTGATGATTTATCCACCTGATTTGGAAAAAGAAGAAAGAATAGATTTTTTTAGAACAGAAACTCCCACTTACCAAATAAATTGTCAAACCTCAAAACTTTCCAATCTAATCCATAGCAAGTCCTGTGATTTTAAAAGGAACTAAGTGTCATTTCTCAAATAGAATCCCTTGGGAAGAATGCAATGGGGAAATCAATTCGGGTTCCAGAAGAAGAAATTAAGAATTTCAGGTTATGAATGTTTGGTTTCTGTATGTATGTTAAGAATATATATAAGTTAACATCAAGGTTAAGCACATAAATGCAGACAACTACTTGACGAAATAAAAACTCAATAGTCAACCATTCAACTATACGTTTGGTGCATCACTCTTGCAACCATGAACTGGTTGTCAGTAAATCAATACGCTTCCAATGAACAAACATCAGAACTCAATGTCAATGGTGTGAGAACCCTCAAGGATCAATGGGTTAAAAACAATTTTGAAACAGAAATGTTAGGTCTACATGCAAATTTTACACAAGGAAGTTTACACACTGACGTGACTTAATGCAATATGTCATATCTACATTACAATAAAAAGAGTTTTACAATCTGATGGATTGCATTAAACTTCGTTAGTGTGCAGACTTTTTTTGAGTAAGATTTATCTGTAGACCATACATTTCTCATTTGGAAAACCTTGGTACGATACATATGGAGAAATGTATACAACAAAAAAACCAAGCAGAACACAGTTTGTAAGACCTAGGAACCTAAGCTTTAATTAAGTTTTATAGATCCATAAGTCATAACAGCTTATAAGCTTAGCATACTATGTGATACACATGCTATTTGGTCTCATGTGCAGCTAAATTCAAGGCATATTTGTATGAGCCTGGTCTAAACTAACCGCACTTTAAGCTGACCCGTGGCTGTTATAATCCATGATGACCATTGCTACCCTACCATTTCTCTTCAATCTAAAGATATGCTAGGTGAAATATCATACAAATTAAAAAAGACCCAAAGAATACCTGCCTGGAGACTTTTATCCAATGACCCTGCGACTGCCTCCGCAGATGTTTTTGTACACGTGGCGTTGATTTGATCATTCTTGGAAAACAGTAACTCTTTATTGTCACCATCTACATCGCTGTACATAATCTTAGTATGCCATAACTTCTCCACGAGAATATTGTTCTCCTTTGTTAATTTATTTAGCTGCATAGAAAATATCAAAATTGGAGACTATGAATGTCCTATTGTATACATCAACTCAAGCTACAGTTGCATCATTAAAAATAGAACCAGAGAACAAGATTCATTATCCTTTGACATGTGTCCATTAGGAATTTTTGGCGTCATTTGTGATGAAAACTGTGTTTTCTTAGCAGCCCTATTTAGTTATAGACAAAACACAACAGAACAATTTGATATCCATGGGAATGTAACGGCACCCTCACCAAATGTAATCACTTAAACTAGTGAAGGTAGAAAGATGAATTATGGAATGGTTATTATCTATGAAAGTTCGTACCTGCTTTTGGATGCGCTCCCTTTCAGTGGCTAGTTGCATTGCCATATCCATAATAAACTTGGTCCCTGTGTTAATTTCTTTTGCACTTTCTAATTTTGCATTGTTAGCTTGATCCAGAGACATCTCCAAGAATTCTGTTCTAGCCCTTAGGAAACTTATTTCATTATTAAGTTCAAAGTTAGTTTCAGATAGCAAAATGCATTGCTCCTCTGCAGTCTCGGTCTTACTTTCGGCTTTTGCAACCTTGGATTTTAGATCCTCAATCAGAGTTTCCATATCCCAAATCGCAGAATATAACATGTTCTGCTGCTCTTGGCTTGCCTCAGAAGATGCCTTCGCATGCTGCAATTGGATCTCAAGTAAACCCATCTTTTGATCAGTGTTACTAGCACTTCCTTTATGAAAATTCAGCTCTTCAGTAAGCTCCAAATTTGTCTCCGTTAACTGAGCAGCCTTGGCTTCTGCACTTTCAGCCCTACTTTCTGCAATATATATGTTTTCTTTCAATGAATCAATTACATTTTCCATTTCACCGAGTTGCTCTTGACTTGCTTCATTGCAGGCATTTGCATTAACAAGTTGGATCTGAGATTCTTTCAGAATTACCTCAAGAAGGTTAACTTTTTCTCTCAAAGAAAACACTTCAGCGCTTTGGGCAATATGTTCTGCATTGCTCCTTTCAAGCTTCTCTAAAGCGACATCTTTTTCTTTAAGCTGTTCAATGCAACCTTGAAGCTTAGTCTTCATTTCAATTTC
Organism: Cyclocarya paliurus; assembly: GCA_029856935.1. Lineage (NCBI taxonomy): Eukaryota > Viridiplantae > Streptophyta > Magnoliopsida > Fagales > Juglandaceae > Cyclocarya > Cyclocarya paliurus. Next base: position 34,337,204 of record CM056945.1, read on the forward strand.
TCGTTGAATTGAACCGTTCCGATTAAATTGAACAAGCTGGACTTGGCCAACCATGTCCTTTGAAATATCCATAAGCACCTCAGCAGCATTTTCTGCCTCCAAAAACCTTCCCCAAACAACTTCAGCCGCTTCTTCCATGTGAAATGCTACTTGTTCTGTATAGTGTAGCTTTACTTCCAGTTCTTTTTCCCTTTGTCTCGATTCTGCCAACTTCTTCTTAAGATCTAGCTCCCTTGCAAGAGATGTTTCCAGCATCCGTAGCAAATGTCTTTGTTCTCCGGTTATCTTCATATTTGATTTTGCATTTATGTTTGATAGTTGACCATCTTCTGATAATTCCAAGCCCACGTCAATTTGCCCTGTAAAAATGCATGTTTAAGAGATGTAACAAATAATAATAATAATAATAATAATATGCACCTTTATTATCTGAAGCAACCATCTAGTTAGACAAAGGTTAATAACTCACCATTCTCGAACTTGAAACCTAAGATGGTCCTCTGAAACTTGGCTAACTGCTCCTTCAGCTCCAAAATCTGCACTTGAGACTGCTTTAATGATTGTTCAGAATCTTGCAAGTTCTCTTCCATCTTAGTAGATAGTTCTCTCAGGTGTCTGCATGAAGATATTTTAAGACGGGCATCAACAATTTCTGCTTGGAGATTATCCTTAAAACTGTCCAGCTCTCTTAGCTCGGCATCTAAAATGCCAGATAAGAGATCAAATGTCAATAACTTCTCAATAGAGTCTGTTGAAATATAGTTATTATCCAAAGCCATCGCTTGAAGATCATTTTCCTGAGCCAGAAGGTACATCAATAGGATATGCAAATTTACCAACTTCTCAGAAGAATATTCCAAGTCCAAGTCTAATTTTACTATAATTTTCATGGACCTCTCTATCTCCTGTCTACCATTTTCAATGGGTGAAACTCCATGTAAGTAAAGTTTGCCAGACTCTCGAGTCCCAGTACACATGTCATGAACAGCTTCATCGCCCATTTCCACCGCTTAGTCTTTGGTTCAACCAACCTGACTAAAGGCCAAAAACACAAAGAAAGATGAAACAAAAGGAAAGGCAGACCAAAATGAATCCAAAGTAACTCTGCTTGTGAAAGAAGGGGGTGGTTTTTTTTTAAAGGAAATTATATCAGTCACCTCACTTACAGTGGAGAACTACTGTGGTTACAAAAAACTCAACACATGCAATGGACTATACAAAAAGAGAGAACCTATACAATACGTTCATTTATGATGTAAAGGAGGTGGTTACTAATTCATTTCCTCAGTTAAGTTTACCGACAGAATAAGAGGGGGGTAATTCAAGTCAGAGCAAGCATAAACAGGAATACTTAAGTCATCCATGGCACTGTGGCTACTAAATGTTACATATCTCCATCCTGTTTGTACTACAAGTAATATATACTACATAGTCCAAACAGATGCAGAATGTTATATAAAAACTACATCCTATCCGTACCACATCCTCGAAAATGATGCAGAATGTTATACATACAGCATCCTATCGGTACTACAAACAAAATAGCAGACGGTAGTCAACTAATAGAAAACAAATAGCAAGTAATTTACCGTCAAGGAGCAATGCAGACCAAAACAAAGTGGAATCACCGTTAGTCACCAATGGCATGGGGGTTACACTAGTATTACACAACACTTGAATATTCCTAGAAAGTGACCTGGTTTAAAATATACCACTAGGCTAATAACTGAAGTTCCATAAATAACAGAATGAGAACTAGAATTTCTAAAGCTTTGAATGTGTTTAACTATGTTTTTGCCCTACAATTAAATTTCCATCAGAAACTTTTATATCATCGATAGTTTCTAATAAATCGCATTCTATGCAGCAAACCCTTAGGCGCAACAGGCAACAGCCTTATTTTTCTCTTCCACATGACTTCCAGCAAAGGACTGGGGATTGTAAAAATATCTCCTTGTCTGTCAACTCATTTTGAAAACCTGATCGTTAATCATTCATCTTATAACTAATTAACTACCGCCCTGACCATTCCATCAAAAACCGAGTTCTATGTTAAAATTCTAATTCCCAAAATCATACATGTCTAGAACATTAAAAGCAATACGCAGAAACTAATACCTAATTCACAAAACACTACTGCTTAACACATTGGGTTCTACGTCTTTCACTAAAAGATTTAATACAGAGTAGTAGCACAGCACTCGATAAAAAAGGACACTAATTCATGTACTTTGGCAAATTACATCGAAGTTTCCGCACTAAGATGTCCCTACGGAAAACGAGAAACTGCAACCCATTTAAACTCCTCGAAGAAACACACAGAGAACGAAATTCAGGTAATGCAATAACTTTCCCAGAAAAAATCTCCGAACGATTCACAAGAAACTACCTGCGGGGCAAATCTCTACTGGGTCTTCTCCGCTCCGCAGAAAACGATTCGAGAGAGAATTGAAAAGAAATAGATTCTCAACAACCACCGTTAATGAGAACGGAGAATCTGAGAGAGTAGAGACGCAGTATGATCCGTGACTAGGAAGAGTGTAAGGTGAGGCTGTGGGTACAGATTGGTCAACGTCTATAGAATTGGCTACATCCTTAGTCAGAGCGCACGTCGGCCACTCCTACAGTCTGTGGAACAGAATTATTGAGCTAACAAAACCTTTCCGTAAAAGAGAGAGAGAGAGAGAGAGAGAGAGAGGAGGACGGAGTAGCCATAAAAGAAAACGAAACGGTCAGGTTGTACGTTGAATTATTGGTCTGTTCGTACGAGGGTAATAGTTAAGGAACAGAATTTATTGCAATAAATAACAATATTTATTGAGAATCTTTTAATTTTTGTTTCCATTTGCTTACATACATATAATGATTTAAAATCATTGGGGCTGTCAAATACAATACAACACAACACAATCCATGCCAGATGAGACATTTTTTTCATCAATTGTAGTAAATTTTGTAATTTTTTTTTAATAATTCTTTTCATTAATCATTATTTATCTCCGCACTTCATATTTTATAAAAAAAATTATCAAGTGTGGAATGTGGAGAAAAATAACGGCTGATATATAACAAAACATTTTTTTTATATTTAATAGAGCAATGTTATATATATTCTTAGAGCATTTAAGGTTCGTATATTCTTTTAAAAATAAAAAATAAATATGAACTCTACAGGAAGAAATCAATTTTTTAATTGTGGACTCTATTATTTTTTAAAAGTAATACAACATTCTAAAACTTTATCTAATATCATTCAATTAAAAAAAAAACTCATAATCTTTTTATTTATCATCCATACGACATTATATGATTAGATAACTATTTGTTAGGTCTCACCTGCATACCAAGTATTTGGTGCCGCATAAGAGATGTTGGGAGTATAATGGTTTAAAAGATAATGGATAATATTTTTCTTTATTTATATTTTCTAAAGTGCATTCATTAATAATTTAATAAACAAATATTCTCTTTTTCCATTTACATAATGCGTTTTTTTTTTTTCTAATAGTATAAAAAGTAATTGAATTATAAAAATATTATCAATACATTCATCGATTGGAGGATGTATGCTTGCATTTACATAGTAAAATATCATAAATTCTAAAGGAAATAGCTAAACCCACCCACGATGAATTCTTCCGATTTTAACTTTATTTTATTTAATTGTTAAAGAAGTATTTTGTAATGAGTTTGTAATTTTTTTTAAATAATTAAAGTGATTTAAAAAATACTTTAAAAAATACACAAAATTAAAAAATACAAAATGCACTTATCGGTAGACACTGTCAGGACACCGCTCGATTGTGCCCAATTCCAAATGGAAAATGTTAATATGTCGTCTGAATTTGTATCCTCATTTTGACTACTCATGTATTTTATTTTATTTTTAATTTTTTTCTTAATAATTAAGAAAGTGATTTTTAACATATTGATATATTTTTTATTTTTTAAAAATATTTTAATATATTTAAAAAATATAAAAATAACTTTGTGCTAACAGTCACGCCCAGTGGTCAAAATTGGGCAGCACGTTAGCACGACTCATTCTAAATATTGATTTTCATCTTCAAACTAGACTCCGTCCCTTCAAACTTGTCAAAAACAAAGAAGGAAAAGACTGAGTATAAAGAAAAATGCAGGAAATTCAAACATTATTGGTTGTAAAAGATCTCTCACTTATGAACATTGCACAAACAGTAACATAAAATCACCCTCATTTTATTTTTCCGTCAAATGAAAATATTAAGTTTTATTAAAATGAGAAATCACGAACTGACATAGTTCATAAAATGTTAGATTATAAAATTATTTTTATTATATCAAATTGATCATATAAAAACTATACCAATTTATGAATTTACTTCTATAAAATTCTTTTATGCTTGTAGTAATTCTTTTTCTTAACGTGCATAATGAGTGTTATTTATAATTAATATTAAATAAACTCTATTTAGTATCTTCTTAATCATCATCATCCTCTCACCATCCTTTCCGTGATATCAAATCATTACATGCTAAGTAATAAATGATAAATAATTTTCAATCCATTCAATGCAGGACAATGGGAGGATGATGCCAAAAATGATGATAAATAACACTTATCTTAATATTATAGAAGGGTGAGTAAATTAATTTTTAGAATCTGGGGGCATAGATAATTTTCCTTTCCGAAAATCTTTTGAAGGGATTAATGATATGAAGACCACAGATCATGCAACCACAATCATGAGTCAGATGACACCATATACCAGTGTATGAAGAACTTAGAGAAAGGCTTCAGATTTAGTCCAGAAATTGTATGTTTTTACTCCAACATTACCACGGAGTTGAAAGAATGGAGATCAAGGGGAGGAAGAAAAAAAGGAACAACATTACATTTGTTAGTATATGGATTAAAACAAACCTAAACAGGAGAAAACATTACCAGGATTTCCCCTCCAATCTTCTCGTAAAATGCACCCTTCAAATTTCATTAAGAAGATTAGAAAAAATTGCCCCCACATAAGAGTGTCTCCATCCCCCTTGGCCTGTCTGTTGAGGTTTTTGAACTTTACTGTACACCCTTGATTCACAAACCTATTCTTGTAAAGATTGGATTCTCGTCTGGATGTTGTGTTTAAAGCCACTACAAAAGAAACAATAGTGGCTTCTGCTGCTGCATAATATCTCTGAGAATCCGCAAAGCTATAGAAAAATCTCTAATTTGGATCATGTGACAGTTCCTTCAAGCTTCTACCCAGGCTAGCATCTCACTTTACTACACAACTTGAGCCGAATATGGATGGTGTTAAATCTTTTTCCATGGAAGAGAAAACCTCTTGAGCTTTGTTATTTCCTTGAGATGTAAGAAGCTGCACAGGCATACACCAGGCCATAATAGTACAATGAAATCCAAAAGCTAATTAAAGTTCAACTTTCATTTGGCCAGATGGCAAGGACCCTGCAAATCAGAAGGGAACTCGATAAGCTTGAGTACAGTAGGGGGCATGTTATAGTAGGGATTTATTTGTCTAGAAAAAGGTAAAATTATACCATCTTCATCTGGGGTATTGGAAGGAGCACTGGTTCCATAGCTCATCTGTATAACATTGTGGAGCTCATCGTCCCAGACATTAGGTAGCTGTATGGTGATACATATGTAAAGAAGAAAGGTCAATCGTGATGCATGGAGGCTCATGAAGCCCAAGTACAAAGAATAATGTTCACACATTCTTAAATGGACAGAAGTTGGCAAGATTGCAAACAGGCATGAAACTAGGAAAATTATTGATGGGGGCAAATTTTTTTTCATTGAAGCTGGAAGATATTTTTTTGAAAGAAAACCCATGAAAAAAATAACAAAAACCTGGGGCGGAACTACACATTGGCTAGGGAGGCCATCTCAAAAAGCCATTAAACATTAATTTTCTAAAGTTTTTTTTATAAGTACTATAAAAAATAATTCCCCCAAGTTCTTTTATTATAATTTTGCCCTCCTCCAAGTTAAATTTACTGGCTCGGCCTCTAAAATAATGAATGCCCATATAAAATAATGTTCATCCTACCCAGTCAAACTTCTTCATTACGCAGAATATGCCTAACTTAGGCCCATTTTGGATTAAGAAAGTGTTTCATCTCATCTCATCATTACAACTTTCCCAAATTTCCACATGAAATATAATAAACAATTCAACTTTTTCAAATTCCAAAATAATAATAATATTAAAAAATAATATTCTAATAATATTTTTTTCAACTAACATCTTTCATCTAAAACTATCTCATTTCATCTTTGAATCCAAACCAGCTCTTAGAGTTCCGCCATTCTCATTGTGCAATATTACACAGAAAAAATAAAATAAAATTAAGTGTGAGCTATTTTATAATCAAAGCAGGTGATGAGAAAAAACAATTCTAGCTATGGATATTAAGTTACCTGTGTGGGTTCCTTGAATCCTCCAGCCATGGGTGTCAACTGAGAATGAATGGTTCTTTGAAGTAAATCAGATGAGCTTCCCATGCCAGGAAGACCAGCTTGAATAAGTCCTCTTTGAGATGGGTGCAACGGAGGATAAGCCATTGGCATATCAGGTGAAAATCCCAGAGTAGAAGAAGTGGCCCCTCGTGACGAAAGGATCTGCATAAATTGGAGATTTTGTTACAGTAAACCAGAAATGGTACATACAAGGATTCCGTTTCTTATTGAAATATCGGCAATACTATTACATCTTTTGCCAGGAGCCCTTCGACATTAAAATCTAGCCGTGGATTGACAGTAGCAAGTTTCATCGACAAAAACTGCAAAAAGGAGAGTGTAAGAATATAAGAGCCATCTACTCGTTAAAACACAAAAGTCCCTAATATTCAAGTGAATAAATAATCTAATTAAATGGGCTGATTCAGAAGCTTTAGATAGCGTTATAATATAAGGACCACTTACTCATTAAAACACAAGTCCCTAATATTCATTTGAAAAACAAGACACTATGGTGTTAAATTACAACTTGTTCTAAAAGCTTAAACTACTGAGAAGAGGTAAATGTACTTATTTAAATTATATTCCAACACTCATACCGTGTGTGAGTTAGATTGCCCCTTGATAAGTGGACTATTAATTGAGGATGAAGAGTGCAGGGTTGGGATTCCGAATTCAGGACATCTACTTTAATACCACGTTAAATCACCAATTATCCCAAAACTTAAAAGGATGGGAAGATGTAAATTTAATTATTTAAATTATATGCTAACATAAGGCAATGATTGTATAAGCTGTTGCAATGCTGAACCATTCAAATTATCTGTACCAAGATGCACAAGCTATACACAATATTACGCAACTAACTTATTATGAGTTCATGCTGACAAGAACATAAGACACGGGAAACGGAATGCTGGATAAATTAAGAACCACTGACTTGGAAGAATGAAAAGAAACACATTGTTTCTCCCATACCTCAACCTGTCGTTGCAGCGACTGTACATAGTTAATGATTTCGTCCAGCATCACCGCTTTACCAGTGACCTGCAAAAACAAATCAAATTTCATAATTGAACAGTTCTCAATTGTGGTGGGAATTTTGGCATAATTATATTCTTTAAGCTATTGACTTCATCAAACCAACCTTGCTGCAACCAGGTACAAGGTCTTGAAGAAACTTCATCCGTTCACTGATTTTTTCTCTTCTTACCTACACTCAGAATCATTTAGTTCCTACCCAAATGTTGTAGCTTAAAAAAGAATTATTTGAAATAATTTCCATCTGATCTTACTCTTTCTGCGAGACTATGACTATTAGTTGCCTGGCCCCTCCGAGCTCTGACATGAATGTACTCTTCTTTTGGTGGATCTGAAGCTTGAGAACCCTGTTTACCATGCTTAGAGCTCCTGTTAGTAGTTGAGGTTGGGTTTTGGTCTCCCGTCTGTTGAATTTCAGTGTTATCCTTCGCACATTCACCAGACTGCTGTGCAGCTCCTTTGGCTGGATCAAGTTTAGCATCCTACCACAAATTTTAGCATTCGTGAGAGATGATAAGAAATAAAAAAAGAATGCACCCATTACATTTTGTAGAAAAAACTTCTGAAGCGAGATCTACCTGGCCATTCCTTTTCCTTTTCCTCGAGTCAAGTCCCTTAGCACAAGGTTCCCGACCTGCACCCTCCAACACAGATGGCTCATCTTGATCACCAGCACCGCTAAGCTCGGCTTCATCAGAATCATTACCAGACCCACCACTGTGTTGTTTAGATTCGTCATGAGATCTCACATGGCTCTGACTTCTCTCATCCTTTGGTGGGCTCCCTCCAGCAGCCCCATGCTCAACAGACACAGAAACATCCTTGGAAACTTCACCAACACTCGGTTCATTCTTTTTAGACTGCCCGCCAGACACTGATTTCAACCCACTCCCAGCAAAAGCCTCCTGCGTCCCTTGCATCACCCCCCCGGCCCCAGAATACAGACCCATAGATTCAGGAACCGCAAAAGGATTAAACATATCACTAAAATTCCCACCATTGAAGCATGAGAACCTAGCAGCACGTTCAATGAACGCAGAATCCGCTGGGAACTGAGGTAACCTCTGCGGAAGCATTGCAGGTGCATTTGGCAAGAAAATGTCTCCTTTCAACGTTGAACTCGTAGGATTCCAACCCATATCAAATGTTTTATCAATACTTCTTAGGGCGACAGTATCACCTTTTCTAATCCCAAACGTGTCTGAAGTATTTTTCTGGATACCATTGTCACAAAATCCCAGGTTTTCTGAATTGGCGTGGTGGTCCCAAATGGTTGGGCCAAATGCATCCACCATTGAAGTAGATGAACAAGAAGAAGATCCAATAAGGTTTCCTTTGCTAACAGCCATCGGATTTACCTTGGGAACCAAACCGATAGATGTATTCGTGAGATTGGCACCGCCAAATCCCCAGTCTGACACACTACGTGCATAGTTCATAGGATCCTCGTTCCTATTTTCTAACTCAAATTTATCTTTGTCACCCATATCTACTTCCTTCACGGGAATGCCAAAAGCAACCAGTGGCAAATGCCTTTTTCTTCCAATGAATTTCAAACAGCCAGAAATTAGAAAATCTAACAAAAATTTCGGAACTTGACCACCCTGAGTAAGAGGCTAGTTGCCCAATCCTAGACGAACCAAAGACCAAAGCCAAGAAGGCAGGGGGACCAGAAGGGGAAAGAAAATCAAATCTGATGGAGAACTAATCAATCTCGAAATATATATTCACTAACAACCATACAAACTGGCTTCAATTAAAATCATGTAATTCGAAACCTACAATAAAAGAATCTTCACATTGATCTTCAGATATTCCCCAAAAGCTCAATCCATCCAAATGAGAGAATATCAAGCAAGTGAAACTAAAAAGAAGGAAACAGCTTAGAAGAAGACCCAGAAAGAAAAGAACAAGAAAGACTCAAGAATGTGAGCTCAAAAACGCAAAAGCACTGAAAAAGCAGTAAAGATCGCACAACTTTAAAAGCTAACGTTTCCAAAGCTACCACGGAACTGGGAAGTACCAAATTACACGAAGGAAGCCCAACCAGGAAATAGAAACTAAAAAAGATTAGTTCAAAGGAGAGCTGAGAAAGGTGTATGGAAGCAGTCAATTGTACAGAAAACATCGATTTCAGCATAATAAATACCCATTCAAACCCTAGTCAGAGCAGGAACCCAGCTTTGGAGCAGAGAGAGGCCAGCTAAAAGTGACAAGGGAAAGATACCCAATTCAGATTCTGAGCTACTTTTGGTACTCTGGCCTCCATTCAAGCTTTACAGACCCAACTTTTATTGAATTTGGGCTTTTGTTTGTTCAACCCTTCCTGTCTTTTTAGCTCAGAAATACTGCTGGACACTGTCACAGCCTAGAGGGAGAGACATATTAAAGGCAAAGTCTTGGACAGAGAAAGACTGAAAGAGGCAGTACAAGGAGAAATTTAAGGAGAAACTTCTCATTCAGAGAAAATAATAAATAAGGAGAAACTTCTCAAAAAACAAAAAAGGTGAAAGACATTTAAGGCTGGTTTGGAGGTAAAAATTTTGAAGAATTTTCATTTTATCTTAATTTATTATTATATATTTTTTAAATTTTTATATAAAATATAATAAATAATTTAATTTTTTTAAATTTTAATATAACTTTTTTAAATTTTAAAATTAAAAAATAATATTTTAAATTTTAAAATAAAATATAAAATTTTCATTTCAATCCCAAACCTCCCTTAAAGAGATGGGTTTTTCGAACGAAAGAGAGAGAGAGAAAGAGTAATGGCAAAGGTCCCGCATTTATACCCACGCTTGCATAAAAAACAGAGCTTTCTATGATTAACCACCGTCACTGCTTACCCTTACTTTTTTTTCTTTTAAAAAAAAATACTTTCTTTCACAACTAGTATGGTATTTACCTGCTCTTCTCAGTAGTTATTTGTTTTTTTTTTTTTTTACATAAACCTTTGTATTCATTTCTAAACTGTATCACTCAGTACATGATCTTTCATTCTCTGTAATGTTTCTAATACAGTGTTTAAAAATAAAGCTTCCTTTGCTAACACGTGCTGCCTCGTTTGAATTCCTGTACACAAACTTGGCATTCCACTCATTTTTTGTGTTCTAACACCTTTCTTAACATCTTCTATAACACTTTCATAAAAAGAGAGATCTTCTTGCACATTATTTACTGCATTCTTGGACATCTCCTTCAAAAATTACCTTATTTAGATTCAGGTCCCTGCAGACTTCCATGACTTTCTACAGTGCATAACTTTCTGTCCACCCATATAAAGTATATGCTTTTCTAACTAGCATTGCCAACTTCCAATTCATTTTAGGGTTCTTCTCTTTTTTATTATCTTACCGCATTGTTGTCCTTCCCTTAGCCCAAAAATCAGAAAAAACAACAATAATATGGCGCACTACTTCATTATTCTTTCGCCACACCTTGTTGAGAGCAAGAGCATCAGATCTAAGATTTAAAATGAAGTCAGGAAGAGAAAAGAAAATGGGTAATCTCTGCAACTAATTAAGAAACTAGGCTTAATGAGTCGAGCAGTGTAGAACAGTGTTTTTTATGTTGTGGGGGAGATCTAAAGTATTTGATTATGATATCTTGACCGTCTTCTCTATCACACATGTTGCTGATATTGATTCTCGGGTAACAGTTGCTGCATTATTGGTATCATAGACAGCAACTTAAGTCTCGTTTATTTTTTGAGATGAGATGAGATTAAAATTAAAAAGTTGAATAAAATATTATTAAAATATATTTTTTAATATTATATTTATTTTAGAATTAAAAAAAATTAAATTATTTATTTTATTTTATATAGAAATTTGAAAAAATTATAATGATAGAATGAGAGGTTTTCAAAATTTTTAAATTTTTAATTTTGATCTAAAAACAAACAAGGTGTGTTAATCAAGCCAATCTAATAACAACCTATCAAACATCTCAAATATTTTTAAAAAATAAATTAAAATCAAGAGGTTTGGCTGTATTTAAGGTTATCTTTTTTCTTTTTTTATACTTCCTAAACATTTTTCATTAGTTCTCCTTATGTTGTTTGGATTGAGATACTTTTTAACCTCATCTCATTTAATTTAATTATTATAATTTTTTAAAATTTTTATATAAAATACAATAAACAATTTAATTGTATACAAAAATACAAAACATAAAATACTTAATTAATGGATAAAGTATAGATTCATGATCGAACTTGTCCCAAAAGTTATGGGGTTGTTTGGATTGAGAGATGAGTTGAGATGATTTGTGAATAGTAGAATAATATATTTTATGAATATTATTTTTTAATATTATTATTATTTTAAGATTTGAAAAAGTTAAATTATTTATTATATTTTGTGTAAAAATTTGAGAAGATTCTTTTGAGATTTAAAAAAATTGAATTGTTTATTATATTTTAGTGAGTGAATTTGAGAAGATTCTTTTGGGATTTGAAAAAAAAAATATTATTATATTTTGTGTAAAAATTTTAAAAAGTTATAATGATGAAGATGAGATGAGTTGATGAGAATTTTGAAACCAAATGGCCCCTAAGCTGATTAGAATAAATATATTTTATTATCGATATCTTTAACGTTTTCTTACAAGATTGGTGTTGCAGTTACAACACGATTTTATAAAAATTGATGTGATTTTATGTGATACGTTATATATATTTTACAATAGAAGTGGCTTTACAGTCTGATATATTATATAGAAATAGATTAATTTTTAAATTTATTTTTGTAAAATTTGTTTATGACCAGACAATTTCTCTTCTTTACAATCTCAACAATACGTCATGGTATATTATCTTTCTAGTTCCTATGGTATTCTATGGTCATTCAAGAGGATATTCCAAGCTTCTGTCCTAGAATTAATATCTTTGTACTTGGTTTCTCCCAAGTCCCAATCGTTTTGATAATTGATGCTAACTTTATATATGGGACCGTAGTAGTTTGTTTGAAACCTTGTCTTTATTGTTGGCCATGTCTTCTATATGTTAATGTTCTTTGTATGTTTCTTGTTCTTTTGTTCTTGTTCTTGCTCTTTTTATTCTTTTTTCTTTTTTTTTGGTATTATTTTCATATGTAGTACAAAACCATAATGCCATTTTGGCATTTTTAAATGTTTAATATAAGATTAATGATTTGATAATTCGAAGAGAAATGCTTCACTAAAGAAATTTCAAAAAATCTAACACATATATATTATATTACTTTATAATAAAATTAATTTTATAATATAATATATTATATCAAATCACTTTAATTTATATTTTTTTTACCAAAATATTTATTCAATTCGGAAAGTACAAGAAGTAATAAATTGTAGGGCTTTCATCATCCACTGAATTCTAAGTTTGACCCAATAGCTCTTTCTTCATTTATGCACCTATTAAACCTCGAGATCATACATTCAATAAATGTTATTTAAAAGAAAATCAGCCCAAAAATAAATAAAAAACCCGATAGATATTATTTAAAAAATAAAAATAAATAAGAGTTAGTACGGTGAACTTATTTTAATTATTATTTTTTACTATCTTTACGATGGACTGTCCCTTTTTCTCTTTCTCTCGTCTCATTATTAGTTGGCATTGGGACTTGCAATTCCAAAGACCCAAGCTTTATAATAATGAAATCTCTTCCACACTTGCCTTTTAAAACTCTCAAATTATGATTTAAAAAAAAAAAAAACCTCTCAAATTATATTTGAGCCTTAGAAAATTATATCTGTGTTCATCGGGCAGATTTTACTAGGTATTTAAAATAAAAATAAATAAATAAAATATGCATAAATTTATTCATGTCTATGGCTATAGTCTCCTATTTTTTATAATTAAATATATATATAAAAAACCCTATATTCCCGTACGTTTGGGTAATAGACCTAGAAAAAAAAATGGTACAAGGATTCAGTCCAAAGGAAAAGGAAAGGAGAACAAAACCTGCCACTCTGTTGAGGGTTAAATAAATGGGGGCATTGTAATTAGATTCCTTGGTACAATTTTGTGGAGTTAAAATACTTGGAAGGCCAAGAACTTGGCAAATGGGGTATTGCCACGTGTACTGTTGTGTCCTTTTAGGTGAGTTATTGAGTGGTGTCATGTATGTAAACGACAAAAAAATATTAATTAATTAAAGAAGCTTAGGAATATGAGATTAGTGGTGAGGATGGTTGGCAATGGGCATGGCTTGGCTCTTCTTTTGGGAAAGCTAAATCCAAGCAAACCAAATCCCATCCATTGCAACTTAGGAGGGTTGGGGAATTCGAGATCTTTTTAACCACAGCTTATGAATTCTTTTAACCTAAATCAAAGTCTGTACCATTGATGATTATTCTCTGATCTCTCTCTCATTCCATCAACATTCAACATGTTATTTCAATAAAGTAGGCTTTAGTCATGAGCTCACATCAATTAAAGGATGCACTTTCCAGACTTCAAATTTTATCCATCACTATTTGTACTTACAAAGTTGTTTGAAAACAAAAATTTAGATTACGTTTGGACGTTGAGTTGATCTCAACTCTATATGAATAATAGTAAGTTAAGTAATAAAGTGAATTATGTAGAGTCCATCTAAATTGAATTTAAAGTGTGTTTAGATGTTAAGATAAATTTAATACTTTTTATGAAAATTTAAAAAAGCTTGTGAGTCTCACGTGTAATTAAATTTTTAGTTAAGATGAGTTTAATAATTTAAGAGTTGGGTATTTGAATATTAAACTCAGTATAAAATTAGACTGAACTTAACTGAGTCTTGCAACCAAATACAACCTTAGGTTTGTGACATTAATTTTTTCTTCCCAAAAAATATACATGTTATTCAGACATTTTAAGTTGTTGTTGTTTAAGATCTTATCTATAAAAGTATGTAAAATAGATAAATATTTTAACTATAAAGAGATTTTGTATAAATAAATTCACAAAATGACGTAACTGTATGCAGTATATTAGATTGTAAAATAGATTTAATGTATTATATGAAGTAATGTTAGTTTGTGAATTTAATTTTGTGTGATCTTTTTGTAGCATTAATAAATGTGATTAGGGATGATAAGATTTAAGATAAATAGAAGTATTATTTAAAAAAAAAATTAAAAAAAAAGATATTTACACTATAAGCTTGTTAAGTTGTGAATAGAAAAAGAAAAGCAATTGTACGTGAAACATGCACTTCAAGATGGTACCTTATCGTGGCTTAAACTTCACAGCTCATAAGTTTGACCTGGTCATGCTTGCTTAAACTGTTCATAATTGGTACAGCTTAAGTTATTAACTTGATGCAAAGATCTTGAAGGTTAGAGAGAGAAGATTGGCAGTTTGTCTACAAAAACGCATAAATAATATGAAAACAATCATTGCGGCTGCATGATGAATTGCTGTTGAATGATTATTTTTAAACTTTTGTGGCCCCTTCTCATGCTCACTTTTCTCAACCCCAAACTCCATGAATGGAAGATGCATCTGGTACCGAGACCTCTAGGGTATCACCAAGAGATCACTCTAGCATTGGTTTGTAGGACAAACAAATCGATGAAAAGACCAGACATTTGTTGGGTATGGATCAATTTTAGATAACATAAGCCCTTATATGGATAATTCTTCATGCATATGTCGATTGCTCAATGATTTCCAGTGTTGAACATTAAGAACATTGTATTGTTGCATGTTTGTCTTGTACCCCACTACTCCTCTCCCATTGCTAATTTTCTCCTGAAAAATGAAAGCCATGTTTGCACCCCCCAAAACATTTTCCTTTTACTTGAGTATTTTTTAATGTTTGGCATAGACAGAAAAAGGTGAAACTCATGTTTTTGGGAGTAGCAGCAGATAGCACGCCCTATATAGGAAGGGCACTCCACTCCACTCCACTCCATGACAGCAACATTTTAACGAACTGAATAAACAAAGACATCACTTCCCAACTATCTCCGACACTTTTCATCAATGTTTCCTGATACATTTATTCTGTGTGCATGTTCGCTTTTTGGTTGTAACAAACATATATATGTGTATATATATGTATATATATATGTTTATATTACTAATATGGAGTTATCTTGCTCATGTGTTCACAAATCTGCAATTTCTCCTAACTTCTCCAGTGATAAAGCTATCAGAATTTGTAATATTTCCCATTTTTGTCATTGAATCCGAGAACTGCTGGAAGAAAGCAATTGCATCTTCTGCATACTTGTTCACGAGCTCCTTTGTTCCCATTGCATACACACTTGAGTACATTTCTTGGTCTGAGTTTAGAAGCCCCTCCCCTTTCAACAGAATATGGTAGAACGAATTGTCGAAAAGGTTAGGAGTAACATAGTCCATGGCTGATATGTTATTGTCGGATCCTCCAATGGGTGGGCAGATGGATTTCAATTTGCTGAGGTTTGAATCAGAGATTGGATCATGCCCTGAAGTTGCTTTAAAGTCTCCATAAATCCTTGTTCTGAAACTGGCACATCGTGCCACGCCTATAGTGTGTGCTCCTGTAGATTACAAGCACTAGAAACAACCTTAGTCCATAAGAGATCATTAAGATATAAAATAAATAATAAAATCTACCTCTTCCAATCAGCTTAATTTTTTGGGATAAATAGTGATTTTATGTAGTATCAGAACAGAGATCCTAAATTTGAACCTTGACTCTATATTCTACTATATTTAATTAAATATTCCACGTGTTAGGCTAACCATTAAGGAGGAATCTGGCCCGCACGTGAGGGATAGTGTTAAGATATAAAATAAATAATAAAATCTATCTTTTCTAATTAATTTAAACTTTTGAGACAAACGATAATTTCACAGAGATCAAGTATGATGCCATGAGCAATGCCGATCTTTAAAATTTTATCATCTGTGTCAGCCACTCAAAATGTGATACATCAAACCACTCGACATGTCACCAAGATCGATAAAATCTAGGATAAAACAAATAGTATTTTAATTTTCATAAAACTCACCGGTAATTACTTGGATAATTTCCTTGAGAAAACTTTTTGAAGATAATATGGCATCTTTTTACAAAAAGTTTACTTTATATGTTGTTTCCATTAATTATCATACTAACTTATACGCGAAAAGGAAAAAAATCCCAAGTTTTCCACGAAATGCACTTGCTTGGTCTCAATTTTCAAAATATATTAGTTAGCAAACATGACTGGTCTCAGGATTTAGAAACCAGTTCTCGAGATTTCTATATTAAAGAGCTCTTTCCCATTCAGAGGGACGAACCTGCAAGAGCTACCATGTCTGTGACCGAGAGGCCTTGATAAAGAAACTTGGAAATTATAGAGAGCAGCCCCTCATCTGCTGTAGGAATATTCGTGTTTGCCAAAGCATAACCTGCGGTTACGGAATCCTTTCTTCCTAGAGGAACATCCCAGTAAGGTCCACCAACCTGCAAACAACCAAAGGATTACAAAAATGGGGAAAATAAAAAAACAAACAGAGGTGTCAATGTTTTAACGTTTTGACATGCATGATAGAAGCAATCTATAGTATTCTTCGTACTAGGATCACAGCATCTCTTGCAGCAACAGTGAGAATATCTGCACAAGAAACAATCCCAGGGCACTCTGACTCAAGCTTGTTCTTGATCCTATCAATTATTCCGAAACCTTTTAAAGAGTTTATGTTGGGGGAAGCTTTCTTCTCGCCTTGTAATGTAATTGTGTCATCGAGCAAAATCGATCCATCGCATCCCTGTGGCAATTGCACTCAAATGTTAGCCATGCATGCATGGAATTTTGGCAAATTTGAGCAGTTTTCAGGGAAAAAAAAATGAACAATTTAAGGTAATAGAATATTGAAATATGTCACTTGGTGTACAACAATGCCAATGAATATAATGGGATAAAGATGTTGACCTGAACTAAACAGTCATGGAAATGTAATCGGACTATCATGGCTGCGTTACGTGGGTCGGCTAGCACTGCACATTCCATCTCTTTCTTGACAATTTCAAGCACAGTTGGACAAGTGGATGCATAATAATCCAGAGTTAGAGGAGGATCACTTGCATGCAGTCTGTTTCCAAGAACGAAGAAAATCAGAAGCATGAATTGCAGAAGAAGAAGGGGCTTTGAATGAAGGGAAATTAGTGCCATTTTTTTGCTGTTTTAGTTTTCTTAGATGATTGGAGAGAGTAGGAGTTGAGCGATATATATAAGCGCCAAGGAAAGAAGGAAAATGGAAGTTTGTACCTTGCGTTTATGCATGGCCGCTTGAGTATTTTGTATGGAGAAGCCTGGAAGTCAAGAGAGGATGCAACTAACATTGGCTGGTTGGTGGGTACTCCATAAACCAAAAGCTGAGGTAAAGTTGAATGACTTGTGCTCGCCACCTCGCAAATAACTTAAAACATTTTGGGGGCAAGTCACCAAACTGATAACAGCTAATGTTTACTGCTTCAATTCTTCAAAAGATACTTGTCTTGTCCTAGGCTCTTAAATTAAACAGTAAAATCAGAGCCCTTTATGGGGGGAAAACCATCTTAAAGTGCTAAGGCTGGTTGGATGGCCCACTTTTGAGAGATTAGGTTCAACCATAATGCTTTTTATATACAGAAACGTGGTCCTCTGTTAATGTTTAGTTCGTTTGGGTACAAGTTTTGGCTGATAAATGGAATTAAGAAGTGCAATTTCTGGTACAGGATGTCACCATCTGATGCTATCCATGGGAAACTTCCATTCCTATTGTTTGTCACGAAAAGATAGCCCCTTAAATTCCATGTCATGAATGACAAATACAGGTTGATCATTTTGTAACTTTTATCTTCCGAAACAAGAATGAGTATGCTTTTTCCCAAATTCTTGCCTTCTTTCTACATTAGAAAATCTAGAACGTTTAAGAATACAATATATTTTTTTTACAAGTTGGGTACTTTTTAGGCTCCAAATCCAACTGCAAGAGAGCCCAGGTTCATGCGGCCCAGAATGAAGCAGCAGCTTTGAGTAAATTAACTTTTACCCACAGAACACTCCACTTTGTTTTGTAAGCTGTGTTGACATGCACGAGGCCAGTGGAGAAAAGCTATTGATTGTGAGTATCATAAATACCCGAGATATTCTTCACCCAAGTGTCGATTCAATCAAGGAATTCGAAACTTTGGCCAGAAACACAAGGTGCACACCCACTTGCTAATCAATGCAACATTTTTAGTTGAATTCATTATGCATTTATGCTCTAGCTGGTTGAACTGATTGAATCTTAAAAAATTGTGAAGCCACAATTCGGCCCGAAAGGCTAAAGAGGCCAGTAGTCCATTGGTGGGGTATGCACCCCTTTTTTGCTATTAATTTTGAAACAGGCATTTATGCTGGTGGGAAAGAAGCCAATTGCGACAAAAATGTACATTTAATGCAAAATTCCCCTGGCCAGATACTGTACGTTAGGGAAGAAATTCAAAGGTCCAATAGAAAACTACAACTCAAAAAGAGTGTTTTCTGCATTAATACGAAGGAAAAACAGTAAGAAAGGAAGTCAACTTACATCACCAACCAATCAACTCAGTCAAATTAACCCATCCATGGAAACATCAGACCAAAAGAAGGTAGAGAACTACAGTTACAGCAACGTTCCTCAACAATAATTGAAGGCATTTATAAAATTTCACAACTGCCAGCAGGATCAAGTCTTTCAATACTAAGTATTAGACTTTCAAGCTACTGTCAAATTTGGTACAATAAATCACTTCTCAGCCAGTGCACTTGAACTTATGGCAGCAAGTTGCATAGGTACTCGGATAAAGAATAAAACTTTTCACCAATTTCTACCCTATAACCTGCTTCCATATCCA
This sequence comes from Cyclocarya paliurus, assembly GCA_029856935.1. Taxonomy (NCBI): domain Eukaryota; kingdom Viridiplantae; phylum Streptophyta; class Magnoliopsida; order Fagales; family Juglandaceae; genus Cyclocarya; species Cyclocarya paliurus. The sequence continues at coordinate 34,356,512 of CM056945.1, forward strand.
ATCTTCATATCAACAAACAACCCTTTTAATTGAAAGGGAAGTTCTCTGACCAAAAAGTATCTCAATTTAGCAGAATGATCATACGGATAGAGGTCAAGCTACCTGTTCTCCTCTGCAGGAGAAATTGTAAAAAAGTCTCTCAATATAAGTAAGATGGGAACTAAAAGTAATCTATAAACAGCACACGCATATAAAACATACCTATCCCATGATCATTACATAGTGGTTATAGATTTTGTTCCTAGGTCAGTCTTCATGCTCGTCTTCACCTTCAGAATCTGCATAACCACAATATTTAAATAAATTCTAGAATTGGGACATTATGGTATCCAAAAAAATAAACATAAGAGTAAAACTTAAGTTTAGTTCAAATGGTCAAGTTCATCTAAAATTTCGTCAGATTATTAATAACAAAAGTTAATGCACATACATTCACTTTACAAAACCACTTAAGCAACAATAGTTAATGCACGTACATTCACTTTACAAAACCACTTCAGCAACATAGATTTCACTCACCAGATCGAACATCGTCACCAAGCTGACCTCTTGCTTGGATTTGCTTAACAAGCATCCGGTACATCAACACCCACCAATAAATATGAAGAACAAGCAAGCAGAATAGAAGAGTATTGAACACGTAGTAATAAATTGGTCCATCCACTGGATGTTTTTCCTGGTCCAAGGTCAGGATAACTTCGTAGCTGTAGTAAAGTGTAAAAGCCAAAGTTATCATTTTTTTTAAGCATAATTCTTTAGAAACAGCATTTTCCCTTTTTTGAGAAATTAAGATTTTTTTTTTCTCCCTCTTTCTGAGGGGTGACTGTCTAGTGTAATGGTAAAATCCTCAGCCTCCCATGCCTTAAAAGCACAAATGCATGAGTCCAATTTTTGGCAACCACTCATTCTCTATGATGCTATCAATGTTTGTAACTAAAAAGTATTTAAATAATGGAGTTTACAATGACCACTTGATCTTGAGAACCTGGCAAAAGATAAATCTGTAGAAAGCTAAGGAAATGAAAACAAATTTAATGCTAATATGTAGGGGATAAATTAGACGAACCTAGTACTCCAAAGGACCCAGAATGGATAGTACAAGAGGCGAAGTAAGATCCAGGACAAAACAAATAGAATAAACGAAAAGCTAGCTATCCTTTCAGCACCGCTGTATTTGGACATCTTCCCTACCTCCAGAAATACATCACTGGCATCATGAAGAGCCAAAACAACTGCACCAACACGGGCAAACCTACAAGAAATAGGGGAGAAACAGGTTATTGTATACAATCTAAATATCCAACATATCTGCACCACTGCAGGCACTTGGAGCCACATTTTATTCTACATCGGTATCAGAAGTAACAGACTTATGACTTCACGACTTCAAGTAATTGCATCCTTTATGATTTCAGGAAATATTTTGGCAGTGATGTTGAATCCTAGGAATTGTGATTAACAGACCATGACCAAGCTGCAAACAGAACACCATCAAAACATACCTAAAAATGTAAGATAGCACGATGAGGATGAAGGTTGCAACATGATGGCCCATGGACACCCCAAAGTCGGAACGCCTTGTTTCCCAGAAAATCAAAGCAAATATGGAGTATGCATAAAAGCCAGCAGTAAACATGTACAATCCCTTCAATTTCAACCTGAAAACCACTAATTAGTCACCGTTCACTAAATAATTACATGAATAGATTGAAGCCAATTTGAATCCTGCATTGAACATATCTTGAGCAAGTATGATTACAGAAGCCTTACTTAATTTTTTGGTCAGGCCAAACCTGATCTCCCGGCCCTACCCAAAAGTATCGTGTGTTTGTAAACCAAGGCTCATTATATATTACATATAAAGCGAGAAGCTCCGCTGAGAGATAATAAATGCATTTCCATGCTGACTCCTTAAATTTTCTTATCTTCTTCTTTTTCTCGCTTGCCTCATCATCCACCTTCTCATGTCCCTTTCCAAAAATCAATTGATTTGCCATTTTCTGCAACATACACATTCATTTCAGACACCAAAAGGAAATCTTGGACAATGTAAGGGGAAAGAAAAGAACAGAGAGAGGAAAAAGAAACAAGCAAAGATACCAACAGAACAAAAGCAGTCCCATGCACAAGTCCTTTACATGAATATGTCCATAGGTTTTGGAGAAAACATATAAAGAAGGTTAAATTGAGGAAGCAATGGAAAGTCGGGCTGCACACCCACTTTTATTGTTTTCTAAGCATTAGCTCCAAGTTCTAACCCGTACAAATACAATCAAGCCATGTTCCAGCTTCTAAAATTCTGTGGTATAAACTTAGTGAGGTGAACTAAAAGAAGAATGACCAAAGTTAACTCAAGGTTAAATTTAATGTGTCTCAAGTTACATTAATGGTTCAATGCTCAATTCAGTGTATTGGCCATCATAGTATAAGTATGACCTATCACATTCCCTTGGAAAGATAAAAGAAATTAATCCCATGCATATAAAATGTATACCTTCAAAATTCAGAACTTTCCAGAATACAGCATAGCTAAACAAGCATATGGAGCTGCCTTTCACATAATCAAGAAGAAGAAGAAGAATGAACTACACAAAGTTACTAGGCACATTGATCAATATGAAGAGGTGTTTGTGGAGCATGTTGCTCCCTACCAAATCCTGCATTTACTAATTCATTTGATAAGTTAAACTTAATTATTGACAAAAGGGGACAGCATTTACTAGTTGATAACCCTAGTAATAGTAGAATCAGGAGGCCTTATGAAAAGGCAAAACTAAACCAAGTCATACTAAATTTATATTTTAAAACAAGTACTTCTAGGACTGACGAAATAGTTAGAACTGATGGCCAAAAGAACGAAAGAAGGGTGACCATGCCCATCATAATCAATTGCTAAAAAATATGGAATAACAAAAACATACAACCAAGCGTTTACGGCTATAACAAAAATTCACAAATAATACTAAAATATCACATTATTCAGCTAGTATTCAATAACCAAGCATGCATATAAAAAAAAAAAAAAAACACAAATCTAACCACAACCCAATCGAATGAAAAGAAAAGCTATATGGATCAATGAAAAATACTTAATAAATAATATAATTGCAAAAATTCTATTATCAAGCCACTAAAGTGCTTACATGTTATAATTTGATTTAGAAGATAAATTTTAAAACTTAAATTTTACAAATCAAATCTTACGCGACATGATGCTCTAAATAGAATAACTCTACGCAATGAGCAAATAAATTGAAAACAGTGCTAACAACACGACAAATCCCAAGGAAATAAACCAAAGATAGGTGAACTCCACTGGAGCTTTTATGAGCACGTATGTATACGAGAGAGTACCTCGAAGATGAATCTATCGAGGAAAAAACGAACAGAGGGGAAAAACAGAGCAAAGAAGGGAAGGACTGTGAAATCCTCATATGCTGGGTACGATTCCAGATCCCAATCGCTGGGCCTGAAGATTTCGATCAAACCCATATCGGATATTCCTTCCGAGGATCCAAACTTTCTTGGGAAACAAACGAGTGACTACCTGTGGATCACATATGCAAGCAGAGACATGCGCCACTGTAGCCAAGAAGTCGCCCAGTTCAACCTTTTTGATTGGTTTGGGAGAGATTTTGATTCCCTAATAATGCTCTTAATATTTGTTGGAATTCCGGAATTGCCATTGCCTTTTGGGTTGACGGAATTTTTAAAATTTTTTTTAACAGTTGCAACTTGCAGGTGTTGCCACGTGATAGTGGGCTGTGTTGGGCCGGCTACATGGGTGCTGGGGCTTAGGAATTGACGGTTACGTGTGCGACCCACTTGGGGGGCGCTTCTTTAAATAATATGATTGCCTTCACTTCAACTACCTTGATGTTCTTGGCTCAATCATTTTTAAGGTGGTTTGGCTTCTACTAGTTTATTGGTCCAGACAATTACTAGGCTACATGAAAGCCACCGCTCACCTCCATCTAATCAACGTATGATTTATTATTTTATTTTAATATTTAAATATATATATATATATTAAATAAAACGATAAATCACATATTAATTAGATAAAAATATATAATGTAAAGCTTTATTATAACATTTATCTTTTATGTATACTTGAAGTTCTTTTGAGTACATTTGTATTGCATTTAAATGGTTGGATCAAGAGGAAGAAGGATTTAGATTTGAATTTGGGTCCTTAAAAATTCAAATATTTTGTTGGAAAGTATTTATAATAACGAGCAATTAATGTCGGGGAAGTCATGCATGTTACAATAACTTCTACCCCTTTTTTGCGGCGGTTTACAGAAACATATGGAGCAATATTAATTGTTGGAACGAAAAGCCATCGCAACTTTTATTCGCAGCCAAAGCCATACAAGGTTGTTGGTTATAACAACATCCTTTTTAAGGCGATTCCCAGGTTGTTGCTTTAGACTCCAACACAGAGAGCATAATTTCGGAGTTTGGATTAGAATGTTTTCCCTATTATTAAAGAAACACACCATGTTTTGAAAGACACAAATTGGTATAGTTGAGTCGTGAGTGTGCAAGTGTCGTATAACTATTTTGAAAAAAAATGAATAAATACGGGATTTATATAAAAAAATTAATTTTTTAATAGTAGACTACACTCTTTTTCAAAGCGACTGTATAGCACTAACGCATTCACGACTCCAACTATAAAAAAAAAATTAAAATTATAAAAAAATTATTACAGTTATAAAACAAATTAAAATATCAATATATATTTTTTGTATATTTATGCTAGTTGATGTAGAAAGTTTCCTTGTTAAATATTTGGTATGTTAATAAACGAGTTTGTAGGTTAATTTTTTCCAACAACGTATAGGGTCTCTATCGTCTAAAGAATCCTAAGTAGTGACGATAGTGAAATTTCATCAATGACAATGTCATTTGAAAAATGCTATTTATATTTACAATTTATTGACATATAGGACTGGTTTGGATACATAAAATCAAACAATCTCATCTTATATAATTATTATAACTTTTCCAAACTCTTACACAAAATATAATAAATAATTCAATTTTTTTAAATTCTAAAATAAAAATAATATTAAATAAAAATATTATAATATTATTTATTCAACTTTCAACAAAACATCTTATCTGAATTGCGTAACCAAACGAGATTGTGTGCTGGTATGTAGCTATTGAAATGGTAAAAATTTTGACAATTCAAAATTCGAATTTAAAAAAAAATAACCGATAAAATGAGATGGATACTCAATATGTGTAATATTGTACATATATGTAGCATTACTCATGTCATTTAGCAATGATAATTTTGTCACAAAATAGCTTCATAGTTGGTGGCAAAAAGTTAATTTCTGCCTTTCTGTTAGGCCACACTCGTCTCTAATTATTCAGTATTGGAGACCAATTGCTGTTGCAATTCCTTTCCATTTTTAAGTTTTTTTTTCCTTTTAAATTGTGCCATCGGTCGATGAACATGTCATTGTAGTGGTGTATCTCACTCTTGTAGTTCTTTACTACATATATGATGGATAAGATATGTGAGGTGAGATGGTTGAGGATCCATCGACGTCTTTCTCAACCAAAGAATCTTGCATCTTATGCTACAAAAGTACTATTATTTCTTGCTAATTAATAAACTTACCTATTTAATTAAATTTATCCACTAAAATATATATATTTTTTAAAAAAAGATATCATTCGACATTACCCACAAATTATGTTACATCGTTGAACATTATACGCATGTCTATATATATATAGGAAAATATTCTAGCTATAAAAAGATTACACAGAAACAATCCAACAAATTGATGTGGTTTAATGTAGTTTGTCAGATTATAAAATTACTTGTAAAGTAAATATAACGAATCAGATGAAACAACATCAATTTGTAAGATTATTGTTATATAATTTGTTTGTAGATGTAGCAGTACTCCAAGATATATTCATCTGAGACTCCTTTTAACTTCATTGAACGCTTCGATTTGTTCACTTTAAACAGCCAACACCAATGCTGAAGCAAATCTAAAGCTAACCATGTGATCCCCCAAAATATTTGAATATATGTAGATCATGACTCTCTCATGGCCGGAAAGGGGAGTTGTACAAGCTAGCTAGGCAGCATCATCGATGAATTACAGAGACACTAATAAAACAAATGGTCATCATTGAAATAACAGTGAGCAGTTCAGGACGAAACAAATCTTTAATTGTTTTGGTCTTTTTCCTCTCTGTTCATTTTTCTACTTGCCCTACACATGTGATTCACTGCAACACAAAGTTCAGGACGGACAAAGCGCCAGAAGCAACGTGGTCAAGCTAGCCAAGGCAGAACCTCGAGTATACCTGTACCGAGTCTGAAACTTCCTACAGAGTACAGGCACTGGATCAAAGAAAAGAAATGTATGCTTGTCCATGTACAAGCAAATCACACATATCAACATGTTTACCCTTACCATTTAAGATTGTGGTTGATACATGTTAAAAGCAAACAGTTAATGCAAAATGATGATGCAAATATTACCCATTACATGCCATAATGTATAATTATTAAAAGAGAACTGACAATGAGTTCAATTCACATGCCGCTCAGAACCCAAGAGCAAGTCAATGCAAACTCCAAAAGGACAACCACCCTGAAAGCAAGAATCTGAGGAGGGGCCTCCCCTTATGTAAGGTGGGGGCTCCATGAAAATGCTACTCAATTATGAAAGCATGCTCAACCACTTAACTAGATTCCCAGATGGAGGTGGGCAAATCACGGCAAATCTAGGAAGGTGAGTTTGCGGAAAGTTACACAAAAGTCACAGGATAGACAACCAACCATATATGATTGTATTACTTAATTATGTGGAAGTAGATCAAATGGAGAATTAACTTGCTGAGGAAAGGTTAGACTGAGTTTTCATGATCAATCTGTTATAACACATGCAAAAGACATTAATCTGCGTTCTGTGAAGAAAGATGATAGTTATGAGGGAATTAGAATAGAAGCAAAAATGACGTTTGACTGAGGTCTCCCATTTATCTGATGCACAAAAGGCCAAAGCCCAGCTGTTCCCTCTGCGTTTTTGACAGTAAAAAGGCTGCTATCTGTTGATGACAAGTCAGAGTTTTAAAGATATGAAGAGTTAATACCAGAAAATAATAGAGTGGGAGGCACGTTCGATAGCAACCTATTTAAGAAAATGACTCCAATTCTCTCCCATTTGAGTGGGGCTCATTCGTTTTCAGTTTTTCACCTAAAAAGCTGCTCTTGCAATAGATAGAGATATAAAAACGGTGCATTTTTCAGGTGAGGTCAAACGACCAAGTGATCAACCCGATTCTATGTAAATTTTATTCCTATAATTTGAGATGGGCCTCCTTTTCTTATCAAAGAATGCTTGTTTTGTAGTGATCAAAGCCATATAATTTAGGGCGATAGGACTGCCAGGCGGACATATTCACTGGCAATCTAATAATGAGGGTTTAGCGTGTACTGTTGAGATAGGTCTCTTTGTCCTTATATGTAGAAAGCAGCATTTGGTTGAAGAGCCAGATAGACAAATATATAAATGTATTCCCAGGTGATGAGGAATTGCATATTTGCAGGCTAGTTAGAAACATCTATCTTACTTCATTCTTTGTTCTCTTTCTTTCTTGTATTTTCCTTTTTTTCCATTGTATATATATATATATATATATATATATAGATATCCTATTCCTAAAAGCTACAGTAATGGAGTCTCCCTTTGCTATTGGAGGTTCACAAGAACATAGTGGCGGCAGCGAGTCTGGGTGGACAAATTATATTGGCTCCACCACACAAAACGAGAATGACAACAGCAAAGATCCTCGTGTTGACGATGATGATGATGAGAGTGAGGATTCCATGGCTTCAGACGCCTCCTCGGGTCCGAGTCACCATGAACTTCCAAGTGGAGAGGGCGAGGGAAGTGGCAGCATGGGTCATACTCATATCAGGCATGCAAAAGATGAAGCCAATAGCAAGTTATTCTCAGAAAAGAAAGCGTGCAAACAGGTCAAGAAAAAAGATGAAAGGAGAGTAAAAGAACAAAATGAACATTCAGCATACAGGGCAGAGAGCGCTGGCAGTCAAGCTTCAAGTGGAGCCAAGGTAAGAAAAACCAAGACAATGGTCAAAGAAGGATAGCGTATTACAGATCTCCACCTACAATGATTGCATCATTTTGTTTTTATCAGAGTTTCATGGTTATCTGAAGGCAGACAACAGTTCACGCCTCTTGCTCCCGGTTGCATCTTCTTAAGAGTTTATGGAGGAATCAAGATAACAGGTAGGTTAGCTGCCCAATGCAGCATATATTCCTCACTGATGCACATGTATGATTGTGTCTGCATGTGTCACATGTGACATGTATGCATGGAGATGGTTTCTTTTCTATTTGTCTCTGTTGTCTTTGTAGAACGAATAAAAAGCAAAAACAGGTAAAGATTCCTGGTAGTTACAAAACCCTGCAATGTTATGCTTTAGTTTCAAAAAATTACTATCTGAAACATTGGAAGATGACTCTATTTCCATTTTTCTATTATGATATCAAACTATTTATGGATCTTATTTGAGCCCAAGCAAGTAGCTCAAGCAGTACTGCTGCTTAATCTCCTGCAAGCATGGGGATGAAATGTGGGTTCAACATTGTGTTATTGGCCTACCATTGTATATTACACTTGTCCTTTAACAGGCTTCATCAAAAGCTGATTCATTTGAAACGTGGGACAGATAAACATTGATTCCCAGTAACAGCTACAGATTCAAGAGTGTTTTCCCTCCATCACAAGTCTAATCCCATTGAGTTCTGTCATTGAGGCAAACTTCCATAAAAACAGTTCCATGCTCTTTTGAAAACGGAGTATGAGTAGCCAGATACTTTTAAGCATTCATATTATTGCTATATATGATAGGACGTTGGTGCATCAGGAATCAAGTAACGAACTTTATTTCTTTTTCCAGACCCAAACAATCAATGAGGTTTTAAATCTTAGCCCGCTGCTTGCAGTTTCAATATCAACAGAATAGGACGTTGAGTTTATTTACTCCCTCCTACCCAGCACATCATTACATCTATGACGCCTGCAAAAGCCATCAAGCATTTTATTTTTCATGACATATAAGACTAATTTAGCGGACCCCCAAGTACACGAAATTCACCATTGCTTTTGAAGTAAAGGGGGAACGAACAGTGTTGCCGCATGCAATGACCACTGGAACGTAGTGAAATGAAAAGACAAGACAACTAAGGGAGAAAAAAAGCATCGAGACAGTGAGAATCCATTCTTCTAGTAAATAATCCTTTTAACATACAAAACATGGAACAATGTTAAAATAACCCTTTAACGTAGGATTGCATAATTAATATTACAAAATTTAATTGCTCAAGAACGATCTTCACAACAAACAGATCAACAAGAACTATCTCCAGAATATTGAAAGGATGTGATAAAACCTATCTTGAACAGATGACAGGATGATATCCCAATTTACCAGTCTCTCAATAAACGTTGTTACATTACCGACGACATTCCAATGATTCCATCAGTAGACCACCACAGGCAGTCAGATCTTTGATCGTCTAGAAATCCTGAACCATTCAGTATGGAAGGATCCTCGTATGTCAATCCTCTCATATGTATGAGCTCCAAAGTAATCTCTTTGAGCTTGGACCAAATTAGCAGGCAGCCTCTCCCTCCTGAATGTGTCAAAATAAGCAAGACTAGAGGACATACCCGGAGTACTAATACCTGCATTGATAGCAAGGCAGACAACTCTTCGCCAAGCAGACTGTCGCTCGATGATCTCCTTTGCAAACTCTGGATCCACAAGAAGGTTGGCAAGATCTGGGTTTCTGTCATAGGCTTTCTTAATGCGGTCCAAAAACATGGCACGGATGATGCAACCACCCTTCCAAATCCTAGCAAGCTCCCCCAGTTTCAAGTCCCAACCTTTTTCAATGCTTTTTGCACGTATCAAGTTCATTCCCTGGGCATAGCTACATATTTTGGATGAATAAAGTGCTTGCCTCACCTCATCAATCAATTTTGCCTTATCCACTGCTTGATCTGTAAGACCTTTGCCAATGCCACTTGACTTGAAAACTTTACTTGCTTCAACCCTTTCCTCCTTCAGACCACTGAGGAACCTGGCATCCAAAGAAGATGCTATGGTGGGGGTTGCAATTGACAACTCAGCAGCTTGCTGAACTGTCCATTTACCAGTACCCTTCATGCCAGTTTTATCCAAAACCTTGTCCACTAGAGAACCTTCTCCCTTGTCATCCTTGATTTTAAATATATCTGCAGTAATCTCAATCAAGAAGCTCAAAAGCTCTCCCTTGTTCCATTCTGAGAAAACATGGCTTAATTCCTCATTCGAAAGCTTTCCAACTGATTTAAGAACATCATAGGCCTCCGCAATTAGCTGCATGTCACCATATTCAATCCCATTGTGAACCATCTTGACAAAGTTCCCTGATCCTCCTTTACCAATGTAAGTAACACACGGTCCACTATCAGGAACCTGGGCAGCCACCTTAAGAAGGATATCTTCAATGTGCCTGTAGGCCTCAAAGGAACCTCCAGGCATCAAAGACGGCCCATGGCGAGCACCCTCTTCTCCACCCGAAACTCCCATTCCAAGATAAAGTAAACCCCGTTCAGCCATGGCTTTCTCCCTCCTCTCAGTGTTCTCGTACCACTCATTACCACCGTCAATGATACAGTCTCCTTTTTCCATGTAAACCGAGAGGGTTTTGATGGTTTGATCAACTGGAGCCCCGGCCTTTACAAGCATGATTATGACACGAGGTTTTTGGATTGAACAAACAAAGGATTCAGGGTCATGGAAACCATATAAGGGAAGGTTTCCTTCTCGTTTGGCTCGTTCTACTGTTTCGTCAACTTTAGAGGTGGTCCGATTATACACAGAAATTGGGAATCCATTCTCAGCAATGTTGAGGGCTAGATTTTGCCCCATGACAGCAAGGCCAGCAAGACCAATTCTGGTTAAGGCAGCCATTCTTAAATTCTGCACGAGGTATCTAGGACCAGAGGAACAAACTGTAATTGCATAACACAGCATTGAAGATGGCATCAAATGATTTTTTTTACAAGTTCAAATGAAAAATAAAGATCCAAGAACCAACAAGATATAAGGTCTGAACAATCATAAATACAAGTCACCAGAAAAATTCAACCATATGTTCTCAAATCTCTATGTTTAAAGGAAAAATCTCATTCCATTATTGAAGCTTGTAAATAGTGAATATGTCCTGCAAACAACTAAGCCTTGCATAAGATAAGAAGATATGTTATCACTGAGATTATGGGCCAAAGAGGTGAGATCCTTCAGCAATTGGAACAAAACAACCTCAATCCTTCTTTTCTTCTTTTGGCCTGACAAGATTTTGAGCTAAAGACATACCTCAAAGAGAGCCTTCGGTATAAGGCCAAACACCCTATAAATAATTGTGATATGAAAGCTAAATTTTCACTGCTACAGTTTGAAGACAGATAAGAAATAACTAAGACCCTGTTTGGTTTCACAAATGGTCTCAATCCATCTCATCTCATCTCAACATCCAAACACCATTCAAACACAAACACCTTTCAATTTCAAATTTTTTAAATTTTCAACATTTTCATCTAATCATTACCTAATCATTACAACTTTCTCAAACTTCCAAACAAAACATAAAAAACAATTCAACTTTTTCAAATACCAAAAGAAAAATAAAATTAAAAAATTATATTATAACAATATTTTAACTTTATAATATTTTTATTCAACTTTTTCTCTATCCTTTCCCAAAACCTCATAAAACATCTTAACTCAAACTATTTCACTACTATTCACAACTTATCTCACTACTATTTACGGATTTCTCATCTCATCTGTTTAACCAAACGAGGCAAATCTTGCGTATGAACATGAAAGATCATGGAGAACAAGAACTTATTTTGATCATTGTTATAAATTATATTCTCTCTTTTTCTCTTTTCCAAGCAGGATTTGACCCTAAAACATACCAACCTTCATTTTTTTCATTTGGCTGGAAAAAAGCAGGGTCCTGGGAGGGGGGAATCTAGATATGAGTCTAACCCTCATATTTGCAAACAAAGTGGCCAATCTCAAGAATTATGCAATGAAAAGTTGCAAACGGTGCAAAAACGAAATGAAACCGCACAAAAGGCAACCACAGCTATAAAGAGACCGCTTATAGTGCCATAAGGCCTTATTCCTATAACATTGCATAACATGATATGATCAAGGCTGGTAAAGCTTGAATGTAGTTTACATAACATAGTTGATTATTAGCAGATTAAAAATACCATCAAATTGTTTACCTCATTACCATCATTATAAATTGGACAACTTCCAGCTTTTCATATCCTAGACAGGAATTATGACTCTAACAGAACAAACTGCAAAAGAAAACAGGGCAACCCAGCAAAATGAAAAAAATAACGAGTCTTTCTCTTCTTTTTTTCCTTTTTTTTTGTTTTTGGAGTATATCTTTGTGATCTTGCTACAGTAGTAAAAGAACATATATCCCAACAAAATCCATCAAATGACATGGGAATTCAATTCGAACAATTAAACAAGGTTACAAGAGTAATACGATACGCGAAAAATAAAAGCAGACAACATACCTAAAAATGTTGTACTAGAAAAGTGCAAGCAGATGGATTGCTTGAAAATAAGCAGAACCCAGAAAGATAAAGGATTTGGGTTGTGCAGAGAACCAAGATTTTGATCGAGCTCTCTTTCTTTCCTATACAAATCACTAATTACTGTGACTGCGTACTACTTTTGCACGGGGTTCAAAAGTTGGCCGATCCAGTTTTGAGATATTGCCGGTGATTACGGACCAATCCATTGACAAATTAGTATAGAAATGGAATCACCCATCAAGTTGGGCATTCTCATATTTTCTGGATGGGAAATTGCTACTCGACTAACAAAGTGTAAATGGTAGGTTCCCGTAGTTTTGTTGTCATGGCTTTGACCGCTTATTTTAATTTTTTAATGATTAAGCAAAGTACTTGGTATTATATTTATATGTGGGAAATTAAATGAGGGAAATAATAGTTGGCGTGCCAAATGATCACTCTTTTTGCCTAATGCATTACTTTTTTTTTTCCTAAAATTTGTATTGCCTTAAACAACAAATTTTTCTCTAACTACTAAAAAAATTTGAGACTTGGAAAAAAAATCATTACACTAATTATAGAGAATATTCAAGACAGATAATTGAAGAGTTAATCCAAATGATACTCTCGCAGGTGAAGAATACTATCAAAACCAAAACTCTTACTACTTGAGCTAACTCCTACTAGAGGTTATTTTTACTTCATCTTTCAATAATATACGTATGTATAAAGAAAAATGATATTTGTAATCATAGAATACGCAAGTGCCACACATTATTTTTTAAAAAAGTGAATAAATATAAAATCTACATAAAAAATTAATTTTTAATAGTAAATCTCATTCTTTTTTAAAAGAAATGTGCGGTACTTACACAATCCATAACTATATCTAACATTACACATTTATAAAATAGAGATGTTTACTATAACTAATATAAAGTCTAATTTCAAAGAATAATTTAGTGTGAATAATGGTATATAAAATAAAATAAAAAATTCTATCTGTTTGCAAGTCAATGAGTAGAACATACTATCCATATAACTTATATAAAAGAAATTTAATTTGTAATATATTTAAATTTTAAAATTTATTTTTTAAATTAAATCATGCAGTATAAATATTTTGCTAGATGTGTTATGGGCGTATAAATATTTTTTTTTTGTCTAAAATAAATAGCATATAACACAGTAAACAGGCCCAATCTTCCAACTTCCAACCAAAGCGTATCTTCCAACGTTCCATAACCACCACAAATCTCAATCGAACTCGCAGTCATCGGACACGTTATCTATCGCACAGCAAATAAAATGGTCCTTCCACTCTCCGATGCTTCAAAACACTCCGATGCTTGTCCGTGGCATCATCTCCACTCCTCTTCCATCCTCTCTCCGCCTCACAACCCCTACTTCCCGCCCCAAAAACGTCGTCGTCTCAGCTCAAACCCGGACTAGTACGACTCCTATCCCAACCCACTACTCCATCTCCGACCAAGCCCTCGAATCCCGGGGCTTCGTACTCCGCCGCACCATCGACGACCTCAACCTCGACGACCTCAACACTGTGTTCGTGGCCGTCGGGTTCCCGAAGCGGGATCCGCAGAAGATAAGGCTGGCACTGGAGAACACGGACTCCCTGCTGTGGGTCGAGTACAAGAAGACGCAGAGGCCGGTGGCGTTCGCACGGGCGACGGGCGACAGCGTGTTCAACGCCATAATATGGGACGTGGTGGTGGACCCCTCGTTCCAAGGGATTGGGTTGGGGAAGGCCGTCATGGAGAGGTTGTTGGAAGACCTGCTATCAAGAGGGATCTGCAACATTGCATTGTATTCGGAGCCCCGAGTTCTCGGGTTCTATAGGCCCTTGGGGTTTGTGTCGGATCCTGATGGGATCCGGGGAATGGTGTACTCCACAAAGCACAAAAAGAAGAAGAAATAGAGTTTATTTTTTCGACAATTCTTGGTTTCATTTTGTTAGTGTCAATGGGGTATGATTTTCGTCACATTATTCTCTCTTTTTTTAGGCTAAGGTAAATGAACGTACGACAAAAGACCTTCCAAACTATAATTTCATCCAATTTCATTAAAAACATAGCAGTAATAATAGGTATGTCTCATTTTCCATCATGGTCACTTAACTTTCCCGTTACCAAACCGTAGACAGCATTTAAAAAAAAAAAAATTAACTAAAATGAGCTCTTCCCCAACATCCTCGCTTGGTTTGGTTGTGTTATTCTACGTTCTTTGACATAAAGCATTAAAAAATGAGAAGTGTTACACTACAAATGAATTATGCAAATATAATCTCACAATTTAACGTGATTTCATATAAATCGTTAGATCTATATTACAATAAAAATAATTTTATAATCTAATAAATTACATTAAAACATATCAGTTATGTAATTATTTTGTGATTAAAATATTTTTCTTCAAAGATTCACAAGGATATTGAACCGGAAAACCAAAAAGGCAGCCAAAAATCTGGTGCAAGTCAAAATTGCCAATGGATTTTATTCCCTAGTTCAGGGGGACAAGGTACATTCTTTGTGTAGTGGGCGCGCATAAGTGCCACTTCCATGACAGTTTAAGAAAAAGAAATTCCAGAGAGAACCAAAACTTGCATCTTCGAACTTGCTTCGGTACCTAAAGGAACATGTAAAGCAATTGATCCAATACAAAGGGTTCTTTTTTTCTTTTCTGTTTTTCTGGGGAAAAAAATGCATTGATATGAAAGTACAACACAGCTTTGCTCACTTCCAAGTTACAATGATTGCATCTCCAAGTTACATGGAACTAAATCATTTCGCAGCTCTAGATGAGACTTAAATCAGTAAGCCGGGATTCGGATTCCCACTCTTTATACAAACATTTTTACCATCTGAAAACTCTGTCTCTTAAACTCTACACCATCCAAAAGGATACAAAGAAAAGGATATGAAAGGGCAAGAGGGAGGGGAGGGATGGTTGTGTGGAGGGAAGGAAAAATAATAATATAAAAAATTCCTAGGCCTGATCATTCAAAGACCCATCCAGCCTTTTCTATCAACAAGGGATATCATATTCAAATCCTTGTTGCAAAACACCTAGCAAAGAGCTTTCTCAACTCCAAGACTGGTGATTGTGGGTGAGAAATTGATCCGTCCTTCTCTCACTCCTAAACTACCCCAAGCAAATAATCTACATACACTCATAAGCAAACCCACTTCAGTCATCATCACAAGATCAGTACTCATCCATCCCTTCCCTTCACAGTTAACTATAAGAAGTTGTGATATTACCAGTGAAAATGCCAAAACCAACCTGCGTTCAAGTTCATATAGTTGTTGATGCACCACTTAAGTTATCATAGGCAGTCTGGAAGCGAAGACCAGAACCAATGTGTCTCGATGTGGGGCATACCCAGCTCAGGACATTTGAACCCAGAACTTTTGTCAGGTTTTCATAGGCACCAAGATCATATGGGTGTGTATAGACACTCCCTCCTTTTTCGGCCAGCCACATAGCTCTAACTCCTTCATGGTACTCAATCGTAGTCTTGTTATGCAAAATGAGGTAGATATGCCAACCTAAGAGGATGCTTAGTGCCACACATAATGGGACTAGCAACAATCCAGAAATGACATATGCCGTTCTGAAAGAGTCTCCACTTTGCTGCTCATCCTTTGGATCATCAATAGTTAGACTACCAACAAGCAAGACCAGGGAATAGATGCATGCAATAACAGCATACATTACGAAAATGAAGAACGCCTTATAGTTAGCATGCCCAACGCAATTACTAATCCAAATGCAATGGTGATCCATTCGCAAAACACATCTTTTGCAAACACGACAATGATGCGCACGGGGAGGCTTATAGTGAGAACACTTCTGGCAGTACCTCAAATCCCCACCCTTGCGCTTGATCTCGTGGATGGGGTTCTCCGCATCTTCGATGTCGGGCGCATAGGTGGAGGGGACCTGACCCGGATCCGTGAAGACAGAAACAGCGTAGGTAAAGATGCACATGAGAGCAATCGCTGTGAAAATGATCGTGTTGAAGATTCCAGGGGAGGACATGAGGCCGAACCAACGTTCAATGAAAATGAAGACTGTTGAAAAATAAATGTAGAAGATGGACAAAGCGACGACGGTTACTGGCAGAGAGAAGCTGAAGCCCTGCTTCATTGCTTAAACCTTTAAGGAATTCTCTGAAACCCAGTAAGAGTTTTCAGAGGCACCGGCGTCAAAACGTCAGCGTGAGATGACCAAATTATTCTGTGAAAGCACATATCATGACAGTTAAAATAGGTAAAAATCAGAAGGAAGTACTCATCAAATGGGGAAATTACATTCCAGTTTGACTTCAACTCTTTGGTGGAATATATTTTCCCAGTAGAACAATCAGAAATCATATATCAAGAATACCAGTGACTGATCACGGCTTTTCACAATGATTTACAGCATGGCACATAGCTTCAACATCGCAAGAACAAATAGAAAAGAAACATCAAGGGAGCAGCCTCAAAGGCAGGCCTACTGAATAAATGCAGAGTCTGTTCTGCTGATCATGAAGTCAGTGCAAATCAATTTCAAGTAAACCTATTTACAACCAACATACTGAAAACCATAAACTTGAATTCTCCTAACATCGATCTTATAGCTTCCAAAACGGAAACAATATTTATATTTAGGTTTAATGGACACTCAAACGTAATTTGAATTAGAGTGCACTCAACATATCACAGTGATAATCTAATTTATACAAGAGGGCCTGTAAAAAACAGCTAAACAGAGAAGTAATCTAACTAGTACAAAACATTCTTAGACCAAATGAAAATCTACTACCCAATTTAAAGGTTTAAAGAACTTCTAACATCTTTTTGAAGTCAATTTGCCAATTGATCACTTAATAACATTCTTATTGTGCTCATAGTTCTCCAAACGGATCTTTTTTTTTTACTCTTATCAATAATCCTCTAGCCAACAACCCACGATTCCACTTATTAAATTTCAATCCAGTTGGACCCCAGCCAGAGATGATCCTTACCCACCAAGATATGCCTTTTTCGTTTTTTTTTTTCCCTGAACCATCCCTTCCTGATAATAATGGCACATAAAATAATGACAAGCGAAAATAATAGCTGAAGACAATTTCGTGGAGATGAAGCCCAATTTAGGTAATCGAAGGAGGATATGTACCTTGAGTTCGACGGTGGGTGGGATTAATGGGCGAGCCTGGCATTGTGCAAGAAAGCAGCAGAGCAAAGAATGGAAGCAATGGAGGCGAAAATCCCCATCCCAATAACCAAAGAAATCCCAGCAACCAACAAGTCTAATACAGGCTGCAAACTAAAACCCACCATCTTCCTTAATTTTTGCGTTTTCGGTTATTGGTTTATGGGGTATGATTCAGATCTGGAAAGACTTTGGTCAGGATATTTTGATGCAAGGGTTCCAAATCCAAAGTACTCCGTGGAAAGGACAAGGATCTGTCACTGCTAATTTATAAGGCTAGAGAGCCGAAAGGGAACGAGAGAACATGTTTTGGGAATTGAAAGGCTTTCGCTTTTGGCACGAACGAAGCCGCACCGTGTATCACGAATGATTCACCCTTCAAGATTTTGCAAATACAGCTATATTTGAAGGATCATTCTAGACGGGATACACTTGACAATCTCTTTTGACCAAATTAATATTAAAAAAAAACATTTTTTCATTATTTTTTAAATTCTCAAGTTTTTGTTGAAGAAAAGCAGTCAGATAAGTTTTTTTTTTTTTTTTAAATATATATAAATAAAAAAAAGAAAAATAGTTTATATTCAATTAGGTAAAAAGGATTATCAAGTCAAGTGCCAAGTGGTGTGCTTGCGCCTTTTTCTCTCATTTAAAATTGAAAAATGCTATTTACAACTGGCGCTTGCGACCGCGGGGTAATCGCCACATAAAAAATTATAAAAAAAGAAGAAGGTGGCTACACGCATGCGAGATTTCTCTTCTCACGACCCAGCCTTGAAGCCTTTTTGAAACCCTGCTTTCTCTAAAAAAAATGCTAAAGGCAACCGGTTGGGGAAACCGTGGGGTAATCTCCACCCACGTGGCTAAATAAATGCCACTGTTTCATGCTTTAGTCCAAAACAGATATCATGGAGAAAGGAAATGTCTTGAAGTAAACAAGAAATATTACAGTGGGGATAAGGCTTAGAAAACAAGGAAGAACGTGTACAGAGTGCCAAGGGGCTAAAAGAGCGAGGGAGATTTGCCAAGGGCCATGGTCATCAAGGGCCAGATCTACGACAAATCCAACCTCCAGAAGCCTTTGCTTATGGCCATGAAGGGCAAGATCTACGATTGCAGAGTAGGATGTTTTATGGACTAGGTGGACCTTATGCATTTTTTGCTGGAGAGGATGCTAGCAGAGCTCTTGCAAAAAAGTCTTTTGAAGTGAAAGATATGATGGGGGATATATCCGATCTAGGTCCATTCAAACGCGAGGCTTTGTAGGACTGGGAATCAAGTTTATGAGGCGTTTAATTCAGCGAATATTTCATTGTGGGTTTTGGAAGGGGAGTAGGAAGATATTTTTGCTGAATATTTCACTGTGGGTCAACTTGTGAAAGTCGAGTCTCTTTGGAGAGATGGTTATAGGCCCCATGCTGGGATGCTTCATTCCTTTATCTCTCAATCTCTTGTTCAGCGCATTTTAAGGACTGGCAAGTCGATAAATTTTCTTTGTGTTTGTTATGAGGATCGTGGTTGGGCTAATGCTGCAACAGAAGCTGCAATAGCTACTGGGGTGACAATAAGAAGAAGGGGCCTGGGGTACGGTGAAACACTGAAACTGGTTCCCTTGAGACCTTGGTTGATGAAGCGGCGAAGAAGAAACTGCAATTTGGTTTTCCAAGAAACGAAGAAATGGTACCGTTTTCATTTAATGCCACGTGGGACGTGGTTTCGCAGCGGTTGCCCTTCGCGGTTGCCTCCAGCAGAACTGCTCTCTGAAACACTTCTTATGTGGAATAGTAGCCATGCTTTGCGCTTTCTCTCATCGAAGTTCACATTGTAGAGAAACGTATCTGGTTTGGTGGGTTTTACTCACTCTACTAGACTTTACTACTGACATGAAGAGAGAGCCGGAGCTTGGGTCCTTGGGAATGGACAATATGGATTGAATTCAGTTTGAAGGAGGAGAGTGAGGAGGTTGCTTGTTTCCTGGGAATTTAATTTCTCTTTGACTACAGTTTTTTTGGATACTATACGACGTTTTCGATTTCGAGCTGATGAACCACGCAGTCCTTCTTTTTGGACAATATGGGTTGAATTCAGTTTGAAGGAGGAGAGTGAAGAGGTTGCTTGCTTCCTCGGTTTTTTTTTTTTTTTTTTATAGTAAAAAAACATTCATCAACATCATAACAAATCTGAGTCATTACGTACAGAGAATTTATGAGGCAACATGTTCCATTGCATAGACAGATCTAGAGACTTCTGAGGGCAAAACAATATCGCTGTCCGTAACAATCATTCATATTTCAATAGAAAGCAAATGACTCCAGAAAATTCTGAAAACGCAACTTCCTGTAAATCACTCCACTCCCATTTTCTACCGAATGGCAGCAACAACATCACCTTTGTGCTCACGAAAGGTTCTCTCAGCCACCTTTGGGTCCAACTCTAGTTCATTTGCAATTATGTCAACATCAGCTGTTACGAAACAATTTTACTGAACAACTTTCTTCCTTTTCATTGATATGGTATGTAAATATATAGCTGTACAGGGGAATGATATACATGGAAATAAGATCATAAACAGCTATACAATTAAAACAAATATTCAATAACTATCTAAGAGCAAAACTGGTGGGATTTGGCGGGAGTCATGAGATCCGACTTTGAGGTGCTGTAATAGTCTCCTTCAAGTTGGTGCATGAAGATCTGTAATGCCCAACTTGTGAGATAAATGATGGAAGAGATCAGAACCCAAGGCTTTGGTGAAGATGTCGGCAATTTGCTCGGAAGAGGGAAGATGAACAGTGGTGAAGAGGCCAGAACGAAGTTTGTCACGAATAATGTGGCAGTCAATTTCAATATGTTTGGTGCGCTCATGAAAAACTGGATTTTGAGCAATGTGAAGGGCAGACTGGTTGTCACAATAGAGAATCATGGGATCGGTGTGAGAGATGCCAAGGTCACAAAGAAGCTGCTGAAGCCAAACTAGTTCACATGTGGTGACGGCCATGGTGCGATATTTAGCTTCCGTAGAGGAGCAAACAACCGTAGTTTGTTTCTTAGTATGCCAGGAAATGGGACTAGAACCAAGAGTGATGAAGAAACCAGTGGTGGAACGGCGAGTGGTGGGACAACTAGCCCAATCAGAATTAGTATAAGCACAAACATGCAAATCATTGGAGGAAGAGAAGAAGATGCCTTGGCCTGGAGTGCCTTTGATGTAGCGAAAAACGCGAGTGGCAGCTATCATGTGCGGAAGCCGGGGGGCATGCATGAATTGGCTGAGAATATTCACTGCAAAAACAATATCGGGTCTGGTGATGGTGAGATAAATAAGTCGTCCAACTAATCATCGGTAAGAGCCTGGATCAGGAAGAAGATTGCCAACAGTGTCGCTGAGCTTCAGGTTTTGTTCCATAGGAAAGGAAGCAGGGCGCGAACCAAGGAGACTGCTATCGGCAAGAATGTCCAGGGCATATTTCCGTTGGTTGAGAAAGATGACTGAAGGGGATCGAGCAACTTCAAGGCCAAGGAAATATTTGAGAGGGTCAAGATCCTTGATTTTGAAGTGTGTGGAAATAACAGATTTGAAGTAGGTAACCTGAGAAAGATCATTGCCGACAACTAGGATGTCATCAACATAAATAAGAACAATGGTGAGGCTGGTAGTAGTGATCAATGTAAAGAGAGAATGATCGGCCTAAGACTGAATAAAACTTGCAGTAAGAAGAACAGATGTTAATTTAAAAAACCAGTTCCGGGAGGCTTGCTTGAGGCCACAGAGAGATTTTCGAAGATAGCAAACCCGTGTCTCCCCCTTAAGACAATAACCAGGAGGTGGTTTCATGTAAACTCCCTCATCAAGGTCACCGTGTAATGCATTGTGGACATCAATTTGGTGAATAAGCCAATTTTGGCTACGACAATGGCGAGAACACAACGGACTGTGGTCATTTTGGTAACTGGAGCAAAAGTTTCATGATAGTCAATGCCTTCGACTTGAGTGTAGCCTTTCGCCACAAGCCGAGCCTTGTGGCGCTCGACTGTACCATCTGCTCCTAGTTTGATCTTAAAAACCCATTTGCAATCGATGGGAGTCTTACCAGGTGGGAGAGGTTTAAGAGTCCAAGTAGAGTTGTCTTCAAGAGCACGAAGTTCAGAGGCCATAGCTTCACGCCAGTGAGAGTGGCGATTGGCTTCTAAGTAACATGTAGGATCAACAGTGGCAGTAAGGGCAGTTAAGAATGAATAATGAGCAGGAGAAAAATGAGAGTATGAGAGACATGTAGATAAGGGGTGAGAAGTACCTGAGGACTGTGCAGCAGTTAAAGTAGCAGTGGACTCTGTGGGTATGGTGGGACAAACATAATCAAGAAGATAAGTTGGTTGAGTGATAGTGTGGTGAAGGCGAGAAGGGGGGTGTAGAATCGGGAGATATGGTTGAGGATGAGGTGGGTGAAGAAGTAGGATTTTCTAGAATGGGTAAAGGGAGAATGAGGGAAGTAGGTGTATGTGGGGACACAAAAATTTGGAAAGGAAATAGATTTTCATGAAAGGTAACATCACGGGAATAGAAAATGTCATATGTGTCGAGATTGTATAACTTATAAGCTTTACGGTTACTCGGGTAACCAAGAAATACACAACGAGATGCACGTGGCGAAAATTTATCACGATGAGCAGTAAGAGTTTGAGCATAGCAAAGACAACCAAAGACCCGAAGATGAGTGTAAGTGGGTGAAGTTTTGAAAAGAAGTTGAAAAGGAGTTTGATTTTGAAGAGAGGAACTGGGGGTTCGATTGATGAGGTAAGCAATAGTAAGAACACATTCACCCCAAAATTTTAGGGGTAAATGGGCCTAAAAACGAAGACTACGAGCAATATTCAGGAGGTGCCTGTGTTTACGTTCCGAAATACCATTTTGTTGGGGAGTTTCAACACAAGTACGTTCATGAATGATGCCATGATCATGAAAAAAAGTTTGGAGATTGTGAGAGAGAAGTTCTTGGCCATTGTCGGTACGAATAATTTTAATGGTGGAATTAAATTGGTTTTTAACAAGGGAGAAGAAATGCATTAAATGGCTAAATGTTTCTGATTTAAAACGCATTAAATAAATCTAAGTAGTGCGAGAAAAATCATCAACAATAGTCAAGAAATAATGTGCACCACAAATAGAAGCAGTAGAATATCCACCCCAAATATCACAATAAAGTCGATTAAAAGGAATCGTACTTTTATTAGCATGAGTTGAAAAAGGTAAGCGAGTGTGTTTAGAACGAGCACAAACATCGCAATGAGAAAGAGTACATAGACTATAAAAAATATGAGGAATAACAAAACTGGAAGGATGACCATAGGGTCTTATTGTCAAGATTGTGAGCGGAGAAAGGAGCGGGTTTTTGTGGCTGAAAAATGTAGAGTCCATTGCAAGCTTCACCTGCTCCAATCAGCCTCTTCAACTGAAGTTCCTGAAAAAAACATGTAGAAGATGAGAAGAGGGCAACACAAGGTAAATAACGAGTGAGTTGAGGGATAGAGAGGAGATTATAATGGAAAAGAGGGACAAAAAGGACATTAGAGAGGATAAGGGTTTCTGATAACCGAATGGTGCCAACACCTTCAACGGGAACCATTTCTCCCGTGGGTAGCCGAATCTCACGGCTCAAAGGGGATTGCTGAAGGCTCAAGAATGATGATCGGCAGTGGCTCATATGATCACTAGCACCACTGTTGATTATCCAATCTGTGTGGGGATCAAAAACAAAGGGGGTTGAGAAGGAGTTACCAGCAAAGTTTGCCATCGGAGAGGGGGTTTTCAAGAGCATTCTGAGTTGTTGATAGTCTTCTGGCGAGAGCCCTGGGATGGGACTCGAAGAGAAGTCGGCAAAGTGAACTGTGGCAGAGGGTGGTTTCCCGAGTAGAGAAGGCTTGTGGTGGTTGCGAGGTTCACGCCTAGGTGGGTAGCCAATGATGAGCCAGCAACGATTGCGCAGGTGTCCATCTTTGCCGCATTCAGTGCATTTGAGAGGTGGTCGTTCATGGGTGGAGTTCCGAGCAGCAAGGGCTATGGTTTCCGATGGAATGTGAGAAACTTGGAGGAGCCGTTGCAGTTCCTCTTGAAAGAGGATGGAGAAGATACGATTCAGAGGTGGAAGAGGATCGGTGGCAAGAATTTGGGACCGAAGGGCAGCAAATGAATCGTTGAGTCCCAAGAGAAATTGGAACACCCGTTCGTCCTTTGCTCTTTTCTCTAAAGTGGTGGCATCGGTGGTGGGTTGGAGGTTACCTAATTCATCCCATAGTTGTTTGATGCTGTTGTAATAATCGGGTATGGAGAGATGATTTTGGTGGAGGTTGGAAATTTCTCTTTTGAGATGAAATACGCGAGCGTTGTTGCCGTGGCAAAAATGTGACTCAAGATCGAGCCAAACAGCACGGGGGTCATCGTGATAGTCAAGGGAATTGGCAAGAGAAGGGGTAATGGTGTTGAGAATCCAAGTGAGAACCATGTCCTTGGTGCGGCTCCATTGGGCATAATCAGGAGAAGTTTGTTGGGGGGGGGGCTTTGAATGTGCCATCAACAAAGCATACTTTGTTCTTGGCATTGAGGGCTTGGCGAAGGGCACGTTGCCATTTGGAGAAATTATTGCCTGTGAGATGACTGGAGATAAGGATACGGCTGGGAGAATCAGAGGGGTGAAGAAGGTATGGGGAGGAAATTGCAGGGGAAGAAGATTGGGAATTTTCAGCTGAAGAAGACATGAGGGTCGGTTGGGAAGGGGGCTCAGGATGGAGGTAGGCCTGATACCATGTTACGAAACAATTTTACTGAACAACTTTCTTCCTTTTCATTGATATGGTATGCAAATATATTGCTGTATAGGGGAATGATATACATGGAAAAAAGATCATAAACGGCTATACAATTAAGACAAATATTCCGTAACTATCTAAGAGCAAAACTGGTGGGATTTGGCGAGAGTCATGGGATCCTATTCTGAGGTGCTGTAATATCAGCTAAGGGAAATCCTGGAGCCATGGCTATTTTTCTTAGACGCGCATTCTCCAGTCGGAACATCCTTCTACTCCGAAGTAGCTCCCCCCTTCATGGCCGCGAGCTCTCTCATATGATTAGCTACACTACCAACAATTTCCACAACTCAGGGACTCACCACATGACTCTCACTCTCTTGGCCGTTGATTTTCTCAGAGAGTGTCGCAGAGGCTTCGCCAAAGGACGCAAATCAAAGGATGATGACGCTACAAGCAATATTGATGTTTCACCTTATATTGGACCCACTATTAATTTCCCTTTGCTCCCTTTGTTCGATCACTTTCTCTGCAGAATGCTTTTCCTAGGAATTTAATTTCCCTTTGACAATAGTTTATTTGGATACTGTCTGAGATTTCAAGCCGATGATAGTCCTCTTTCTTCTTTTGAGATCTCAATCCGTCCTTCTTTCCTCTTCTAGTCTAATGTCTTCTCGATTTTTTTTCTTTAAAAAAAAAATTTGTCAGAGCCACATAATCTGGTTACACACGGTTCCGCAAAGATGGTTGTACGTAGCAAAATCGATTTCAAGTCTATTCATATCATTTAAAAACGTGAGATTTTATTTATAAGATTTAAATTTTAAAATACATATTCTAAATTAAAATATACCGAAAAAGTAAATAGTTGTATAAAATTTTTTATGGAATGTTTTATAGGAGAAAGTAAATAGTTATATAAAATCTTTTTATAGGGGAAGTATTTTGAAAAATATTTTAATTCTTGAAAGATGGTAAGGCTTCGTTTGGTTACCAAACTTATCTCAACTCATTATTATAATTTTTTCAAATTCTAACACAAAATACAATAAACAATTCAATTTTTTTAAATCTCAAAATAATTATAATATTTTAACAATATTTTATCATATCAACTCAACTTATTTTAACGTCCAAACTAAGTACTTCTACTTTAAGATCTCTATACTACACACTACTTATGTGATATAATTCAATCTAAAATATAAATTTTAAATTTTATAAATTAAATATTATCATTTAAGTGATATAAGTAATATATTTTAGATACCAACTTAAAATTAAAAAAAATTCAAAAATGGAAACAAGGCGCCAATCCAAGCGGTGCCTAGTCGCACCCTGGTTTGGCCTGCCGATCGTCATTTATTTTTTAAAATTTCCATTCTTATTAAGATTTTTTTATTTTTCTTTCTAAAAATGATTTTTATAATCTTCTATTTTTATTATTTTTAACACGTGGCATGTGCCGTGTCCACACGTCTTCTCGCATTAAATTTTTGTGAAAAAGCATTAAATTTTTGTGAAAAATTATAATGAAAATTTGATTGACGGAGACTTGGGAAAGTCCTAATTGAAAAAGATGGAAATCGAAATGATAAAATTAGAACTGAAGTAATAAAAAGATAAAAAGAGTAAACTAAGAGACCGATTTCCCTTGAGAGAAAGATCAATTCTGTTGAGATTGTAAGTTGATTCCCACTAGTCGGTAGGGGTGGGCAACGGGACCCCACATGGACGGGATGGATCCTTATCTGCCAAATGCGGGGTGCGGGATGGGTTCAACCCCGCCTCGACATAGATATAAATAAATAATATATGTATATTATAAATTTATAATTAAAAAAAGAACCCAATCATCAAAATGATGTCATTTTGATATGAGTTGTTAACCCCTGCTCCTGCCCCTGCCCTTCCCTCCCACAACCCCCACTTTTAGTCTCAGAATCTCTTATCTCTCTCTCTAACCCTCACAGTCACCACTCTCTCTCTAGCTCCATAGTCCCTCCATCATACGTCATTAGGCCATTCTCTGTTGTCATTCATCTGTCGTACGCCTAGTCTATCGCCAAAGGTAAGCTCCTCGTTCTTGATTCACATGCAAGTGAATTATGGTTTTTTTTTTCGTTGAGTTATGGAGGATGAGATTAAATTCATGAGTTGGAGGATGTGATTGTGAATTGTGTACTGTAGAGGATTCAATTGTGCATGTATTTTGATGTTTGTAATTTTTAAATTGAGAATTTGAAATTCTTTAGGTTTCAGATTGGAACCCTTAATTAGTTTAGGCAAGATTGAAATCCCAAACATCGAGAGTGAAGAAACAAATGTAGGATTTCGGATTGGAACCTTAAATTAATTTAGGGGTTCCAATTCAAAACCTTTAATTTAGAGCTCGTGAGTTATGACAGAAAGAGATCGCCAAGAGACTAGAGAAGGGGTTGTGACAATCGAGCGCCAACTCTTCAAGTTTTTTACTTTACTTTTTGGACATAAAAGTATCCCAACAACTAAATTAAGGAAAAACAGTAAGATAGAGGTGAAGATAGACGGCTTGCAGTTTGAGCTAACTCCGAGAGACACCAAAATCTATGTAATGCGTGTGACTCACGCATCTACTTTAGTGAGGCCATGACGGTTAGATTTGGAACATTTGACAATGAGAAATTTTTTGGTCTAGAGCATGTGGCAGAATAGGCTCTGGGAAAGGGAGATGCGTGTGCCTCCACGAGTTGCTTTCGGCGGCACATTAGAGACACACCTGATCGTTTCGGTACACTATTGCTTCTATTCAAAGGATTAGTGGCATGGTAGCCTTCTCGTATGGCACATGTGTCTTAGAGGTTGCTGAAAAGTTGCATATTGGTCTTTTTCGATCTTAGAGGAAAAATGACAACAAAAACAACAAAAAAACTGAAAATAACTTTAGGGATAGAATAGATATATAAGAAAAGAGGAGGACGACAGAGTCAAAGCTACCCTCTCTCTAGCGAAAAAATTGTCACTAGGTGTTTGTGTAAAATCACCACTTGTACCAAATGTTTAAACTGATGAGAAGAGATATATTTGTATTATATTTTAACACTCTCCCTTACATGTGGGCCAGACTCTCCCTTAATAAGAGGCTCATCACTAGTCCAATACGTAAAATATTTAATTAATTGGGTGAAGTGTGGAGTCAAGATTTGAACTCAAAACTTTTACTCTGATATTATGTAAAATTATCACTTATTTTAAAAAATTAAGATGATAAAAAAAATTATTTATTTTATATCTTAATGAAAATTTTGCTTCACTAGAGAACGGGAGAAGTGGATAATAGGCCCAAATTTTTCTATTGGTTCTCTTTCTACCAAATGGCAAGTGTAGGACTTTTTTTCATAGTTATCCTGCGAATTGACATTTCTCAGAGAAAGGCAGGGGGACCCCTCGTATTTATTAAGACGTAACAGGTCGGAGCTGTTAAGGATAAGGCAGCTGTCAAAGATAGAGTTCAAACTTCCAAAGACTTAGTGATCTAGTTGTTATGTTTTATCTTATCAATTTGTTTTAGTTGTTATCAATTTACTTATCTATTGGTTAAGACTTCTACTACTATAAGACTTGTAATTCTCTATTAATAATACAGTAAACACATCTGAATAGTGTGGTTGATAATTTCCTCAACATGGTATCAAGAGCCTAAGACTAACGTCGGTCATGGCAGATTCAACTCCACCCATATCAGAGACTCACGTCTCTTCTCCGTTTACTCACCCACCCATATTTACAAACACTTTTCCTGCACCCACTACATCCCTTCCCAACTTCACTCCTATCAAGCTCACACGAGAAAATTACCTGCTGTGGAAAGCGCAGGTTGTTCCTTATCTCAAAGGACAGCATTTGTTTGCTTTCGTTGATGGTTCATCCCTCTGCCCTTCTCCCATGATCACTACTCCTACAAACCAAACGGTGCCCAATCCTGACTTTATGCAATGGATTATGCAAGATCAATTAATTCTCTCCGCCCTGAATTCCTCCCTCTCCAAAACGGTGCTTGCCCACGTTATCAAATGCCAAACTTCTCAACAGGTCTGGTCGACACTTGAACGGATGTTCACTTCCACATCTCGTGCTAGATCCATGAATCTTCATTATCAGTTGGCCACACTAAAGAAAGGAGGCTCCTCCATCTCGGACTATTTCCACAAATTTACAACCCTTGCTGATACATTAGCCGCTGCTGATCAACCTCTCAATGAGTTTGAGTTGGTTTCATTCCTGCTAGCAAGTCTAGGACCGGAATATGACTCTTTTGTTACTTCTGTAACCACCAGAGTTGATCCCCTCTCTTTGGAGGATCTTTATGGCCATCTAATAGCTCATGAATCTCGACTGGAGCATCACCAAACACCCACTGATCTTGCTGTTGGCAGTGCGAATTTTACATCTCGATTGCGTGGGTCTCGTGGTGGAAGAAGATCTGGGCGTGCCACTGGTTTCAGTAATGGTGCTCGTGGTTATAGCCGCTCCAATCGTTGCAGGGGTCGTGGTCGAGGTCCTCCTTCCTCTGACTCTCATCCTGTTTGTCAAGTATGCAACAAACCGGGTCACACTGCCTTGCGATGCTATCACCGCTATGACGAAGCATATGATCGTGAACCCCCCATGCAAGCCTATTATACTGGGTCATCTACGTCCAACGATATGAACTGGTATCCAGATACGGGCGCGACTCACCACCTGACCTCAGACCTCTCTAATCTCAACATCACTGCTGTAGAATATACTGGCCCAGATCAGATTCGCGTTGGTAATGGCACTGGTTTAACCATGACCCACCTCGGCACTTCTAACTTTCTACACCTACAATTTATTTTCTCCTTCATAATGTACTTCATGTTCCTTGGATTACCAAAAACTTAATATCTGTTCAAAAATTCACTACAGCTACTAATACTTTCTTTGAATTTCATCCCTCTCATTTTTTTGTGAAGGATCGAGCAGCGGAAAAATTCTACTGCACGGGCTGAGTAAAGATGGGCTTTATCCCTTCTTAGTTTCAAATAAAACTTCTTCCCCATCTGCACTTATTGGTGAACGAGCCTCACTCCATCAATGGCATTCTCGGATGGGTCATCCAGCTTTCAAAATTGTTCGTCATGTTTTATCAAAATTTTCTTTACCAACAGTCGTGTCTAAATCTAGTCTATCTTGTTCTGCATGTTTAAGTTCTAAAAGTCGCTAGCTACCATTTTTGAGTCATGTACTCGTGCCTCGGCACCACTTGAATTAATATATAGTGATGTTTGGGGCCCGTCTCCTATTCTTTCTAATAATGGTTTTCGCTATTATGTTACATTTTTAGACTCATATAGTCGATACACATGGTTTTATCCCATAACTTGCAAAAGTGACGTTATTACCATTTTTCGACAATTCCAACCTCATGCAGAACGACAATTTAATTGTAAAATTAAATCTGTTCAATCTGACTGGGGTAGTGAATTTCGCTCACTATCCTCATTATTATCCTCGCTTGGCATTTCTCATCGGAGATTTTGCCCTCACACTCACCAACAAAATGGTGCTATAGAACGTAAACATCGTCACATTGTTGAGACTGGTTTGGCACTTCTAACTCATAGTCATGTTCCTCTCAAATATTGGGATGATGCGTTTGATACTACATGCTATTTAATAAATCGAATGCCATCACCCATCTCCTACAATCAATCTCCTTTCACTTGTCTTTTCCACAAAGACCCCGATTATTCATTCCTTCGTGTTTTTGGTTGTGCTTGTTGGCCCAACCTTCACCCATATAATCGCCACAAGTTGCAACCTCGATCTACTAGTTGTGTCTTCCTTGGGTCTAGTCCCCATCATGAAGGTTATAAATGTCTCAACCAAATTACTGGGAAAATAATAATTTCACGAGATGTTGTCTTTGAAGAGTCCGTATTTCCCTTTCAAATTCAGTCTTCCACTTCTACTCAAAAAGAGACTCCCTCGGCACCATTTATCATACCCAATTTAAGGCCCGATTATTCCTCAACCCGTGCAGCAGAGCAGGCCTCGTTTGTGTAGGTTCCTTCACTTTTAGCCCACTCCAACATACAAACCCATCAAGCCCATACGAATTCATCTCCTTCCCGTATCTCCTCTGCCCCTTCACCCTCACTATCCTCGCAACATTGTCCAGAACCGAATCCACCAGATGAACCCAGCACTCACTCCACCACAAATACCCGTCCATCCCAACATCCTATGATCACCTGCTCGAAGCACAATATCTTCAAACCGAAAACCCACACTGATGGCACCATCAAATACCCTCTACCGAAAGCCCTAATTGCCAAAACAGTGCCCCTTCTGATTGAATCATCTTGTTACACCAACGTGACCAAGCATCATCAATGACGACATGCCATGAACCAGGAATTTGATGCCCTTCTCAGAAACGACACCTGGATTCTAGTACCCCCTACTGCTGCCCGAAACATAATTGGATCAAATGGGTCTATCGAATCAAGAGGAAAGCTAATGGTGATGTTGAGCGCTACAAGGCACGTCTAGTAGCCAAGGGCTACCTTCAACAAGGGGGGATTGATTTCTTAGAGACCTATAGCCCAGTGATCAAACCTACTACAGTAAGAACAGTTCTATCCATTGCTATTTCTTCGGGTTGGGAAATTAGGCAAATTAATGTACACAATGCTTTCTTACACGGTACATTGACAGAGGAGGTCTTTAGGACCCAACCTCAAGGGTATACTCACCCACAATTTCCAAATCATGTTTGCAAATTGAAAAAGGCCTTGTATGGTCTAAAACAAACCCCATGGGCATGGTTTTCACGCCTCAGTAATCAGCTTCTGCAACTGGGTTTTCATGGGTCACGATCGGATGCCTATCTGTTTATTCATACTACAACCACTTTCACTATGTATATTCTCATTTACGTAGATGACATTTTGATCACATGCTCACACAAGCACGCCATTGATGAACTGTTAAAATTACTGCATAGTGATTTTGCTATCAAGGATCTGGGCAATCTGAATTTTTTCTTGGGTATTGAGGCTATTAAATCTAACGGGCAGTTCATACTCTCTCAACATCGATATATTATGGATATACTCAAAAAGACGAAAATGCATGAAGCTAAACCCATCAGTACTCCCATGGCTACCTTTACAAATCTTAGTGCCTTTGACAGTGAAGATTTCGATGACCCAACTCTATTTCGCAGCACAGTTGGTGCTTTACAATACTTATCAATCACTAGGCCAGATATAGCATTCACAGTGAACAAGCTGTCTCAGTTCATGCACAAACCGAAGCTAACTCACTGGCAGTCCACAAAAAGGCTACTTCGATATCTCAAACAGACCATCACCTATGGTCTTGCATTTAGAAAGTCAAGTAACAACACTCTGCAAGCATTTTCAGATGCTGATTGGGCTGGGTCTTGTGATGATAGACGCTCAACTGGAGATTTTTGTGTGTTTCTTGGACCAAACCTTATCTCATGGAGTTGCAAAAAGCAAGCAACAATCGCTCGATCAAGTACTGAAGCAGAATATAAAACACTTGCCAATACAGCTGCTGAACTACAATGGCTTCAATCCTTACTGCAGGAACTTGGTCTCAAAATCTCGGCTTCCCCTACTTTATGGTGTGACAACATAGGCGCCACATATTTATCATCTAATCCAGTGTTTCATGCACGTACAAAACACATAGAAATTGATTTTCACTTTGTGCGGGATATGGTCGCCAAGAAACTTATTGAAGTAAAAATATTATCCTCCAAAGACCAACTAGCCGACATTTTCACAAAGCCCCTCTCTTTCTTCAGATTTGCAACACTTCGATCCAAGCTCAATGTAGTCTCCACTTCATTGGACTTGCGGGGGCGTGTTAAGGATAAGGCAGCTGTCAAAGATAGAGTTCAAACTTCCAAAGACTTAGTGATCTAGTTGTTATGTTTTATCTTATCAGTTTGTTTTAGTTGTTATGAATTTACTTATCTATTGGTTAAGACTTCTACTACTATAAGACTTGTAATCCTCTATTAATAATACAGTAAACACATCTGAATAGTGTGGTTGATAATTTCCTCAACGGGAGCAAACTTACAAATATATGCTTTTGTGAACATATTTTGGGACTAATGCACTTGAAGTTAACTTCTTCATTATCCTTTGACTTTGAGACAGTTTCCAATTCCACACCAAAAACCAGCCTCTGTCATTGGCTAGGAAAGCAACATCACTAGTACAGCAACATTTCCCTTTCAGAAGTGAGCTAAACTAGGCAGCCACCTTATCTTCTCAGATTCCTCTTCTGATTAACATGTCCTATCTGCTACAAATTCGCAGAGGATATGCTTGTTTCCTTATGTCAAATGCCCACTCGTTGTGAAGGAACTTAATTGTAATTGGCTACCCTGGCAAATCTGGTATTGAACATCAGCACCATTGTATGGGTAAACTTCAGAATTTTTATGATGACTCTTGTTACTTCTGTAATAGCTGCCTTGGGGTGTAAGGCTACCGACCAAACTAAAAGCTGATTGGGTTGATACCTGGATAAAATATTGAGATTCATTGTCACTTACCTGGCTATGATATGTCAAAGGTGGCATACAAGATGTAGATATGAGAATTTCTTTGAAAATGCAGAAGTCACCTGAGGTTGGCATTGGTGGTCTCCTTGGGATGGTTGGCATTGGTGGTCTCCTTGGGATGGGCTCTAGTTCTTTAATGTCAACTACAACAGCATCGGATGTCAGGAAAGTCTTGGCTACGGAAGCAGCATGCTCCAAACAACATCTAACTACCTGCTCCAGTATTTGGTAGGAAGATAATTTTATCAGCTGATGGTTTTCCTACATATTGAGTAGTCAAAGCCTAGACATTCTGGCTTAAACTGAAATCACCAATTATGTATGTTCTCAAATAAGCTTTTAATCTAATTTCATTAAGCAATATGTGTTGATGGTTCAAACTATATGGAAATTTAGACAACATCT
Organism: Cyclocarya paliurus; assembly: GCA_029856935.1. Taxonomy (NCBI): domain Eukaryota; kingdom Viridiplantae; phylum Streptophyta; class Magnoliopsida; order Fagales; family Juglandaceae; genus Cyclocarya; species Cyclocarya paliurus. The sequence continues at coordinate 34,390,215 of CM056945.1, forward strand.
TTCCAGAGGATCCCATAGCTTTCCCAAGTGGTGAAAATATATTAGGATGTGGTATCCCCATGCTTAAAATGTTTACGTGGTTGGGCTACTGATATGTGAATCTTCCTGACAAAGCCATTCAAGTAATGGTACCTTTGATGGATCGATGATTCCAGCCTTCACCAAATCCTCGTAACAGTCTCTTGCAGCGTTGTATCCATACCTAATATCATCATTAGAAAGAACCTGCAAAGTTTATTCAATGGGGCAGTTTAATGGATTCAAGATCAGTATCATGGGTTCATAAACTGGGATTATTTTTCCAATCTCAACTTATGTATGATAGGAAATAACAATGAATAATATGCAGAGACCTTTTCAATCACCAGATTTCCATTTACACCTGCATTTTTGGCTATCAATCTAGCAGGGTAACTCAGAGCTCTTTTGAAGATCTCAGCCCCAATCTGCAATAAACTTTCATATATAACATTACAGTCTTTATGTGCATTCAGTGGGAAATAATTGCAACAATGAAAAGACATTGATTTTTTTTGTAAGTAAACATTGAAAAGACATTGATAGAACATGATATGGGATTTCCTGAGAATACCTGCATGAACTTAAGTGGACTTCAAATATTAAAGACCACCGACTGAGATATCTAATCTAGAAAGAAAACAGCCAGGAGAAAAATTTATCATATTTCAATAAAAAGGTACCTTCTGTTCTTCATTGTCCAAGTGTTGTTTGATACCATCTACCATTGTAGATAGCCTCAAAAGGGTACAGCCCCCACCAACTACCACACCTTCCTCAATTGCTGCCTGTAATATGCCAAGTTAGAAGCTTACTTTAATGGTTGACAAACTAACTTCTTACAGCGTCAAGAAAGAAACTAGCTACCTTGGTTGCATTCAAAGCGTCTTCAATCCTGAGTTGTTTATCCTTCAACTCAACTTGTGTTTGTGCTCCTACCTAGGATTCAGTTTATCAAACTCAATGTATTAGCTGGAAAGCAAGTCACAGCCTCCACACTCCCCAATTATCAAGGTGCTGGCTGCAATATAATTCAGATTACCTGCAGAATAGCAATTCCCCCTGACAACCTAGCAATTCTCTCACTCAATAATTTCTTTTGAAATTTTTCTTCAGAGTTCTGCAAAACAAGAAACCATTCCATTGGGATTCTCGGGAGAATACTAATGATGTATAAATTCCTTCCACACTTCTGCAGTGTACTAGTGTGCATGTGTGGTTATTCAATCTTGCAATTCACTCTGCGATATAGAGCTTTAAAGCAGAAAGGACAGAGGCACAGCCAGAGACATTAGCTGAACCTTAACAAGCTCCTGGAGTTGAGAAACCCGCTTTTCAACAAATTTGCGGGTGCTCCCATCTGTAACTATTAGTGTAGAATCCTTAGTTATCACAACCTTTGAAGCTGAGCCCAATGCCTCCTTGCCAGCCTTTTCAAGGCTCAACGCCATCTCATCTCTGATTACAGTGCCTGCACAATTATCAAGATCCAGGCATGTAAGAGCATGAGGAATTTTGCAGAAGAAAAATGTTCAAGGGGCAGAGAGTGGCTCAATTTGACTAACTTCAGTTTTGATATATGAATAATTTTCTATCAATCAATCCTACCGAAGGTCATATTCATTTTTATAAAGGATTTTCATTCTGAGATATGACTTTAAGTCTGCCTATAACCTGCGACAACCCCTTATTTTTATGGATTCAGGATCGATGATGTAAATTTGTTAAAGAGCAACATAAGAAAATAGAATTTATTTCATTGAAATGTAAATAACATTCTATACGCTTAATTGCATATAGTTCTTAAAAATATGCCAAGCAGCAACTTCATTTATAGACTTTGAATACAGCAGATGATTGGGATGGATGTAGGAAAAAGTCTTGATTCCACTGTGACCATTTAATCAGAATTACGTATGTATGTAACTCGAGTAACTTTTGGTCTATTATTCATTTCAAGAATGTGTCTTTTAACTGCAGTTCTAATTCAACTCTGTATTGCATTTGTTTTCTATATTGGACATTTACTGTGCCTATAAGCAGTCTCTGTCTACCAGCAGCAAACATAGAAAATTGTAAGGCGATAATCTGCAGTTTTCTTTCGCAATAGCCACATGCCTCCAAAATGATTTACTTCTTTGGGTACCAAAGAATAAAAACCTGACTCCAAGACTGTTATTAACCAAAAGATCAATGCAGTGAATTGTTGGTTTTCTAACCATTTTACTCCTATGCTTTCATTAGTATTTTTATTATTGGTATTACATTGTAATTATTGCCATTAATAGTAGTATATGTTGTAGTGGTAGTAGTTGTAGATATTGTTTGTTGTTATTTTGATCACTATATTTTCTACCCTAACAAATGGTCTAACTCAAAAGCTACTCCAATCAGCATGTTAATTTGTAGTGTTTAAACAAACCTAAAGTGCGTCATAGGATATGGGGAGAGAAGATATAATAAATAAATAAATAAATATTCTAAAATATCACTCAGAGATAATGTGATCAACAGGCATTTTGATCTAAGAAAAACTAATAAGACAGAAAAGTGGAGGAAATGCAAAACAAGATCCAAATATATACAAACTACATAACATTGAAGCAATGTATCAACCCAAAGCGTATGAGCATAACAAAATTAAAGTTGACTTTCTTTTTTAGCATCCAATGGAAGGAAATGGATTTCTAGTTAATTGACATATAATTACTTTGAAAAATGATGCTATGATATCTAAGATTTGGTACTTAATCTACTACCTCCAGTCAAGATGGCAATGTCATCTAAGTAGTGGCTCTTGCGCTCACCGAAGGCTGGAGCCTTAATAGCAGCTGCCTTCAGCACACCCCTGAGTTTATTTCTGATTACTGGAGCTAGAGCTTCCTTCTCAATGCCCTCTGCAACTATCACAATGGGATACTTCTCTTTAACTGCACTGTCCAGTATTCCAAACATCTCCTTTGGGTTTGTGATTTTTTTGTCGACCAAAAGTAACTGCAACCAAAGAATTTCACACTCTTGTAATTACTTCGTGGGAAAGCATGCAAGACTCTATTAATTTTGCAATTCCTACCTTGCAGTTATGGAACTCCACTGTCATCTTTTGTCGATCTGTTACAAAGTATGGGGACAAATATCCACGGTCAAATTGCATTCCTTCTACAATTTGTAGATTGTTCTCGGTGCATTTCCCTTTTTCTATTGTCACTACTCCCTTCCTTCCCACTTGACGAAGAGCATCAGCAATCATGTTTCCCACTGAATAATCATTGCCTGCACTAACTGCAGCAACATGTGCTATTTCATGATCTTCAACCTGCAAATGTGAAAATGTGATATGTATTGCAGTTTAGTAAAGCAAATGATATGATACTTACAGTGTTTCTTGATGAAGCCAAATAAGAAAGATAAACTTGTTTACCTCCCTGGAAATTAGTTTGAGTTCAGACACAAGGGCATTTGCAGTCTTCTCAATCCCACGAGCAACTTGAACAGGATTCATACCAGCAGCAATAATCTAGAAAAAGAATGATGTTTAGAATAATGTAGTGGCGGCACTTGATTTAAATTACTAATCCACTATTTCACACTGGAAGTGCCTTTAAAATAAAGAAAACAAAATATAGCTGTAAGATATAAGAACTACACATAAGCCAATTCACCAATAATTAACAAGCCCTGCCTATATGAATTTTCTAAAGATGCAGCCTCACCTAGGTGGTAAGGCCTTATTGGTGAAAAACTGGCAATCAAAACTTGGCTTCATATTAATCTCTAATATGTAACTAATTCCAAGTTTTTAGAAAGAGCATTCACATTGGCACTAGTTCAATAGTAGAAATCCCACCTTCTAACTATTGCCTAGTATTTTAGAAAGCCTGCATTATAGCACAATGTTATAATACATCACAAGAAACACTTCTTCTGTTGTAATGTAATAGACAGGCTACTCACATACAACATCCATTTCATACCTTCACGCCTTCAGCAATCAGACCCTGGGCAAGAATGACTGAAGTAGTGGAACCGTCGCCAGCAAGGTCATTTGTTTTAGCACCAGCCTGTCTCACCAATTTAACTCCAACATTCTCCAAAGGGTCCTCCAATTCAATCTAATATAACAATTTGGAGCAATTTAAGAGGAAATATCATGTTGAGAAAAGCAGCCCCTGTAAATCTAGATTTTCCTTTTGTAGTTGATGTTACTAGAATAATTACATTTTCCTTTACTAATGATGTTACTCATCCAATTATGTTATTGTCTCACTAATATAATCATGAGTGGGCCAACTTAGAATGATACTTGAAGCCAGTTAAAATAATCTTGTGTTGAAAGTATCCCAATGAGTTGGAGCAAAACAATAGCAAGAGTTATGAGGAGATAGGGGAATGAAGTGGAGGTACTTCTAGAGTGTCTAACACTATGATGGAGATGGAGATATGTGTATACGAATAGATATAATGTTCTACATAATACAGTCAACTGCCTTTTGTCCTAAAATCATATGATTTCTGTATCATTGTTTAATTGCTTGAGGCAGGACAGTATATGAGGGGACAACTATTTACAATGCTGATCACTCGGCTGCAACAATTTTGCTATCATTTGAAACGCACAAATACAATGCTTATAGTTCTATTTCAAACTCCATGAGCCTATAGCAAAATTACGAGTACTCGGTTATTGTAAACTTGCGTTTAAGACTGAGGAAATAAATAATAAACAGTCAATTCTACATGAAAATTCGAACTAAGCAACATTAACCACAATTGTCAAATTAAAATGAGTGACCAAGTAATTGTACAATGTGAACAAGATAAAAAAAGAACAAACGCGAAAGTGTAATGGGGGAAATAGATAACTAGGAAATACCTCTTTGAGAACAGTTTCACCGTCATTTACAATTTTTGGGGGTCCATACTTGTTCTGCAATACTACATTCCTTCCCTTGGGACCCAAAGTCACCCCAACCAGCTCAGCCACCATGTCCACCCCTGCCTGCACCACCAGCCCGACCATTCAAAATCTTGTCAAGCAAAACATAATTGTGGGTGTAACAGAAGCTAGTGCCTTGAACTGAAACCTGAAGCTTCCTCGTGGTTGAACCGTCGCGGTTGAAGTAAAGCTCTTTGGCCATGGCTCTCGGGATTAACATGGAAGGTGAAGAAGGCCTTCTGGGCAGTATTGGGTTAGTGAAATTAAGTGCAGAGATGGGGGTTGGAGAACTTGCCATGGCTTGGTTCGGTTCGGTCTGCCGGTTTGAGTAACAAATATCTTCAAAGATGGTTTTCCAAGGATAAGAGCAAGAGAGAAGGCAGAGGAGGTTTCTGAAGGCCAAGAGAAAAATCCAACATATTTTGGCGCTATTCCAAGATCAGCGACGTGTTTTTTTCTAATTATTACAAAATTTATATTCTTTATGACTTAGATATTATTTGAGGCAATAATCTCTTAAAAACAAAAAACTAATGGATTCATAAGGTTATTGAATTTTATTCAAAAAAATTAAAGAGTATAAATTATATGTCGCGAGGGGCCATATTACTTTGACTTATCATATTATGGATTCTTGATTCATCTATTCGTTTTAAGTAACTTTGTGATATTTGTTGATGCATTTTTTTGGTGTGGTCCAACACAATGGTCAAATTGATGGTTTGTGTCATAACCAAGGCCCAAGGATGTTTTAAGGCCCAAAGCCTAGCCCATCCGATTTTTGTTTGTTTGTTTTTTTAATAAAAAAGAGAAGCACCAAAGGGTACTTGACTGCCACTCCAACCTATCTTCCACCGTCCCCATTGTCGCCTACTATTCGAGTGCAGCATATTAGGTGGAAGCTTGTAACCCAGAGTTTGAAGTAAATGCATAAACCAGAGCAGTTCGACAGTGGTGGAAGCCAAAGCTCGGTACTTTTCTTTGGCGATATAACGGGCAATAGTGTTATGTTTCTTGGCTCCCCAAGACAATAAGTTTGGTCCCATGTAAACGGCAAAGCCAAATGTTGAGCAGCGGTCGTCTTGTGACCCAAACCAGTTAGCATCGCATAAACCTTGAAGTGCAAATAGAGGTGCTTTGGTGAAGTGGAGATCAAGATGGATTGTACCCTTGAGAAATCTGAAGGTGTGTTTAACATCTTGGAGATGGGGAGCACAGGGAGCCTGCATGAACTGGCAAACGGTATTAACAACAAAGAGCATGGTTAAGGTGAGGTATTGAAGGGTGCCCACCATCTGTCAGTAAGGGTGGGGCCATCAAGTGGAGTTCCTTCATGGCCAGAAAGATAAATCCCAGATGCAATGGGTTTAGAGATGGCTTGTGCACCATCAAAGCCAAACCATTGTAGTAAAGAAAAGAGATACCGTGATTGATTAAGAGTTGGGGTATCATTTTCACGAGTAACTTGAACCTCGAGGAAGTAATGTAGATCTCCCAGATCTTTCATATGAAAGACAATTGACAAATGAGAAATGAGAGCAGCAATGGAGTAAGTGGAAACTTTTGGCGACAATAATATCATCCACATTAATTAAAAGCATGAGTACCTCAGGGTCACAATGTCGAAAGAACAAGGAAGTGTCATACGGACACCGTTTAAAACCCAACCGCTGAAGATAAGTACTGGATTTAAGTACCATGCGCATGGGGTTTGTTTAAGGAACATGGGTACTGCGAGTTTGAAAGGGCAATTTGGAAGATTTTCCTAAAACACAACTTTCACAAAAATTCACTTGTTATTTAAAATAGAGAGACAGAGAAACAAAGCATGAAGATTTCTGATATTGGGGATTGCTGAGTCGAGCATGCCATGTGTTGCCAGACACTTTATTAGTCACAAGATCCATTAGAGATGCATGAGAGTGTGGGGGAGACAAAGGGTATAAGCCATCATGCACGAGCCCCTTAAACCACACTTGTCTGGTCTACAGGTCCTTAATTAAAAAGCCCCAAGGATAAAAACATAAAATAAAAATTATAGTGATTGGTGTACTATGAAACCAAAAGAAGCTTCTTCTAAAGAGGTGACACAATAAAAAAAAATTTCAACATCATAGATGTATGAGAAATTGTAAAGGTTGCAGTGTCAGAAATGGGAAGGATCGACCCATTGCCAACCATTACCAGATCAGTGCCTTTTTAGGATTTAATACCTTAGGCTTTAGTAGTTGTTAGAGCCATATGATGATTTGCACCGGTGTCTGAGAACCAATGTTCATCTTTGGTGTCACCAGCCTGGACAACAAGGAGGACTTGGTATTGATCTACCTCTTCATCCGAGGCACAACATGCATTAGCTTTGTGGTTTGAACCACCACACCGGAAGTATGTAATGCGAGAGGTGTGACCACCATGGGCTGGATTTCGGTCACTGTTACCATGGTTAGAAGGTTGTTGAGCACGACTCTTGAGACTGTGGACTGCCACGATAACCTTTTGAACGATAATTGGAGCCTCTGGCCTGGTTAGATGTATTTCCATTTGATTTAGATCCAATAACACGGTTATTATACAAACAACAACAGAAGAATTGTTGTGAGTAGCAGAAGAAATACGTAGCTCAAAGTCTTTACGCTTACTGATCACATTTTCTAGTAAAGGAAAATTGTCTCTGGCATTAATAGCAGCCACAATGGGATCAAATTCTGATCCCAGACCACAAAGAATGTAGATGGTGAATTCATCATTATCCATAGGCTTTCCAACATCAAATAGAGAAAAGCCAACGACTTGGCCTTGTGCAGATACTCTTCCATGGATGAAGAGCCTTTAGTGAGAGCTTGAAACTTTTCACGCATATGTTGAATACGATCTCTTATATATCGATCTTACAAGGTTTCAAGAACTTCCCATGCATCATGCGACGTCTCACAATTAATGACTAGAGAGAGATGTGCATCGGAGAGAGAGCTATTTATCCAACCAAGCATCAACTGGTTAAGGTGCAACCACTTTGTTGCTATCGAATTCAGGATCAACTGACGATTGTCATCAAGAATTGTGGTGGCTGGGCAGAACAATTTGTTTGTGAGATATCTTAACAAACCATGACCTCTAAGATTGGGGAGCACTTGTACTTTCCAGAGGAGGTAATTTGAGGAGGTAAGTTTGGTAAAAATGTCTGGTAGATGAGTTTTAGCTAAAAATAACTCAAGTGAAGAGGTTTCATCCATAAGAGGGATTTGAGAGGTTGAAGAAGAAGACATTTTTCAAGAAAAAAAAAAAACTCGTGTGGCTTTTGATACCATGTAAATATGGAAATGTCTACAAAGATACATGGCTTGTATATTGCCATATATAAAGATTTATAGAGGAAGAGAAGTTACATGTACAACTATTATGAGCTGTGTAGGAAATAAATAAGGAATGTGCAGCTACTACTAATGTAAAGATTAGTTGTATAGAGTGCGAGAATAATGGGATACAGATTGCAGTGTATAATAGTAGGCATGATACATGGGGTTGGTTCTCGGTTGTTTTGTTGAACTCTTGTTTGTTGTCTATTTGATTACTCATGTTGTGTAAATTGTTAAGTTGTTGTGGATGACATTTGGTTTGGATTCTCGGTTGAGCCATGGAAGTGTGGATTTGTAGTTTTGGCATGAGCTTGTTGTCGAATGAGAGTTGTTACGGGTTAAGGAAATGTTGGTGGTTGGTTGTAGTCCTAGGGATGATGTTATAGAAGTATGAAGTTGAGTTTTGGCCATTTGGCTTTGTGTCGATGGGGACTTGATAGTGTGGTTGTTGTTGAATGTAAATGATGCTTTAATTTTCTTGTTTTATTTCTAGTTGTTGCCGAGTTATACTTGCTGGGATTTTTCCATCATTCACACTGTTTTACAGTCGTAAAAAGGGTTGCTAGAATTTTCTATATTTGCATTAATTTATAGTTTGTGAATGTTTATTGAAAATTTCTACCCTTGTTCTAATTTACAGCTTGGGAATGCATGATGAAAATTTCTCCATGTGCATTGTTTTTGATCATGTAATTTTTGTTGAATTCTTTATCATTGGATGATTTATAATATGTAAATTATTTGCTAAAATTTAATCATTAGAATGCTTTATGACTTATAATTGCTTGCTGAATTTCTTACCATCGAACTATGATTTAATATGTAAACTTGATTTTGAAATGTTGCTTGATTTATGGCTTATAATGGGTTTTACGTGGGTGTGTGTGTATCATAACCCTAAGCCAAGATGAGGTATTATCTTAGTGAAGCTGCTTTGGTTACTTGAGAGTGTATAATACTGTGTGATGTCTCATGAATTGTAACACTTGAGTGAGACGGTAACACTCTCAGCCCAAAGTCGTGGCCTCTCTAATGGCAGAGGCTAGAGAACGTCATGGTCAAGGAGGGGTGCGAAGTCGATCGTCGCTCAAAACGAAATCACTTGCACATTTCTTATCTGTGGTATAACGAAGAGAGCCAAGGTGTATAAATAACCCATTCACAAGAGACCGTGGGGCACACATTAATAAAATGGATATTTTGAAAACTGGATTTTTGGGTATATTTCAACTTGAGTGAAAATTGTGTTGAGTGCTTGTGTTTTGTTATGCGATAAACTTTTGGATGAAGTTGACTGTTGTTTAGTTAGGCCTAATTTAATTAGATGTGTAATGCCAACTGTAATAATTTATTGCATCAATCACTTGCATATTTTCATTTCCACTAGCATGCATTTTTTAGTATTGGCCTTAGTTTCACTTACTAAGATTTTTTGAAATCTCATCCTGGTAGTCCCATTACGGTCCTAGTTCTAGTCCTTGGAATCATAAATTTTGGTGCAGATGGAGACTTTGGTGGTAGTTATGGACATGGAGATCTTATTAAGTCAAAAAATTGAGGATCGAGGCTTTTCCCCACTTGTTATGTCGTGTTTAAGTTTCTTGAACAACCGGATGACTGTAAAAATTCATTGAACTTATGATTTGGAGACTTGTAACTTATGGGTCATTTAGTTGTGATGTATTTAAATTTCTTTGATATTGTATTTAGATTTAATGACAACCTTTTATTTTCTACTACAAATTAATTGCACACTTTTTATTGAGTATGTGAGCACACACTTTGTTATGACAAAATGTGAGGGGTGTATGACCCAAATGACATCTCAGTGTTGCAGTCTTTGTCGAGGCGAGGGTGCCACAACTTGGGCATTGATACAACACACAAACGCTCATCCTTGAAATAAACAATAAATAAAGCACATAAAATGTAAATAAAGAGAGAGACAAAAATTTACATAGTTTGGCATCCATGGATCATTTGGGGGGGAAGTTCACTATTTTTTATGATTTTACAGTGTCTCATGACTTTTCATATCTCTCATTACAATGGAAGAAATTAGATTAAATGGAGGTTGAAAAGGATGCCGTCCTTGTAGAAATCTAGAGAGGGAGAGCCAATTATCCTCGTTGATTTGTAGAGATTCTATTTTTTTATAGAGGACTATTTTCTTCTTTGAATTAGTTGTGAGTCCTACTTGCCTTAAGTCACTTTCGTCAGTCAACATTTCTTGTCTTTATCTCTTCCATTCCTGGTAATGGGTTTTAGGCTGAACTCTAATGTTAGGAACGATAAGAGAAAAGGTAAAAGAACCAATCACACACGATACAAGATTTACGTAGTTTGGCAACATGCATACGTCCATAGGACTGTAGAGAATTTTATTCAGATGATAATCAAATACACATATATGAAGAACCCCTCAAGTACCATATAATCCACTTTACTATCTCCCAATGTTACTTTTCTGGATTGCTCATGTACATACTCACAACTCCCACTTCCTGGGCAATGTCTGATCTCGTATAGACCATAACATACATAAGAGAGCTAAGGCATAGGGTACCACATTACACATATAATCATGCTCCTCCTCTATATTTGGAGACCGATCCTTATTAAGTCTAAAATGACTTCCCAAAGGTGTGCCTACTGGTTTGCCTTTGTCTATGTTGAACTTGTTGATGACTTTTAACATACCTTGCCTGTGAAAGTCTCAATGTGCTTTTGACTTTGTTCTCGATAATTCTCATGCTAAGGATTTGTTTAGTAGCTCCTAAGTCCTTCATTGCAAACTGTTTTGACAACTGTTTCTTCAGCTTGTTAATCTCCTCAATACTGAACCCTATAATAAACATAACATCCACATACAATAATAGAATAATATAGGAGTTGTCAAAATGCCTAAGATAACAACTGTGGTCGGCTTGACATCTGGTGTAACTAATAACTGCATGTGAAGTTGTTAGACTTTTTGTATCACAACATTAGAGCTTGTTTTAGGCCATACAAGCTCTTCTTTAGTTTGAAAATGAGACTCTTCTTTCCTTGTACTGTGAACCCCTCTAACTGGTGCAATATATGTATTCTTCTAAATAACCATGAAGAAATGTTGTTTCCAAATCTAACTACTCAATATGTGAATTCTCTATAACTACCATTTATAGTATTAACTTGATTGTTGTAATTTTCACAATTGGAGAGAAAAGCTTCAGAGTAATTAATGCCTCCCTTCGGTTGAAACCCTTTCATGACGAGTCTAGTTTTATATCTCTTGTTGCCATCATGCTTAGTGTTGACTCCCACTTGCTCAAATTTTCATTCTGTAATGTTTCATCATAACTATGTGGCTCACCATTATCAGCCAAAAGAATATAATTCAAGGTGGGTGAAAATCGTTGTGGAGGTATAGTAGTTCTAAAATACCTACGAACAATAGCTATAAGGGTACATGACTCTGGATCTGGCTGTTAAACAATAGAAATGAGTGCACTAGGCTCACTTTCCTTGTCACTCATACTTTTGCTTTGCTATGTGATCTCTAAAAGTTAATCCAGGCTTATAAACTCAGATTCGTAAGGAGATGTAGCTGCGGTATATGCTGATGTACTAGATTTTTTCTTGTACACAATTTTCTCATGAAAAATCTTATTTATACTCTTGATGATTTTTCGATTATGATCATCCCAAAAGATATTGCCAAATGACTCATCCCGATAGCTAATAAAGAAACATTTTCTCGATTTGGCATCAAACTTGTTGTGAGCATTAGAATCAATATGAACGAAGCACAACTAAAAGCTTTTAAGTGAGAATGTTTCACCTCCTTTCCGCTCCAAACCTTCTCAGGTTATATAACCCATGATTAATTAGATAAGTTGTAGTGTTAAGTGCATATGCTTAGAATGTTGGTTGTAACCTAACATGCAACCTCATTCTCTTAGCTCGCACAACGATAGTCATGTTCATACGCTCAGAGATACCATTATGTTGTAGAATTTCAAAAATAGTCTTCTCCATTCTAATATCATACGCTGAGCAGTACTTCTTAAACCTTCCATCAATGTAGTCTCCACAATTATTGGATCTCAAACATTCTGGTTTCAAACATGTTTCAGTCTCAACCATGGCTTGTCATTTATTGAATGTCTCAAATACATCAGGTATAAACTTCAGAAAATAGATTCATATATTTCTACTTTAGTCATCAATAAAGGCGGCATAGTACCAAGAGCCTCCAAGAGATGAAATCATGGAATGCCCCCACAAGTTCATGTGTACAAGTTCTAGTTGTCTTGACTTCAGTGCTCTACCACCCTTCAAGAAACTCACTCTTATCTGTTTTTTCAGAATGCAACTCTCACATATATCCAGATCAATTAATTTTAGTTCTGATTATTTTCCATTTGACAGAATTACCCTTATGCCTTTCTGATTCATATGACCAAGTCTACAGTGCCATAGTTCTGCATTATTCTCAACTTTAGTGATTGCAATCACATCACTTGATCCGATGTCATATACAGAGTGCTAGTTTTTTGACAACGAGCCGAAGAAACTATGAATGACCATCATCATCATGTTGTCCCACATAGATCATATTTTTCTTCAACTCAAGAATATGCATGGCTTTCAGCAAAGTCTACACATTTCTATTTGGGAGTATAATGCACACATCTCCCAATCCTAGGACATCCCACAACATTAGTGCCTTTTCATCAGCCAAATACACTTTATCAATGTCACTAGCAACATAATTATGTATGATTTATAGGTGTGAAGTGGTGTGAAATGAAACTCTCGAGTCTAATACCCAATCATCAATTGGACTATGAACTGTAAGAAGTAGAGCATCATGTACTTCCTCATTCATAGCATTTGCAGCGTCATTCTCAATCTTCTTCTGATTTTTGCAATTTCTTTTTAAGTGACTTGTCTTGCCACAATTCTAGCAAGTACTTTGTTACCCAGACCTTGACTTGCTCCTGCTCTTATTTCTTGATTTTGATCTACTCTTATTTGAGTTCTTGTTATGTCTGCTGCCCTGAGTGTGTTAAGGGTAAAACTTGAATATCATCACATTTCAGCTTCATTTTTTCAGCAGAACTGCTTATAGTCATTCTCATGGCCTGCCAATTGTTCGACAATGTGGCCAATAGAATCAGTGCTCGAATTTCATCATCAAACTCAATCTCAACATATAACAATTGATTTGTAATAGTGTTAAACTTGTTTAAATGTTATGCAACAGACGTACATTCTGTCATTTTCAAATTGAATAACTTTTTCATCAGCTGCACATTGTTATTAGCCAACCACTTCTCATACATACAAGATAAGGTCGTTATAAGATCTACAGTGATCTTTTCCTTGATAACCTTGTATGCTATTGACCTTGATAGAATTAGTTGAATGATACCCAGAACCTGTCGATCTAACAAGTCCCAATTCGCAACGTCCATGTTGTCCAGCTTTTGCTCTAACAGAGGAAGTTGAAGACTCTTTCTGTAGAGATAATCCTTGATTTGCATTCTCCAACACCCAAAATTTGTATGGTCAAACTTTTCGATTCCAGACACATTCACTTTTTCTCCACCCATCGTTCTCACTCAAACCCGAATTTGGCTCTTGATACCAATTGTTAGGAACTATAAGAGAAAAAGTAAAAATAAAATTAATCACACGCGATATAAGATTTACATGGTTCGACACCGTGTCTACGTCTACAAAACTGCATAGGATTTTATTTATATGATAATCAAAGATACAATGTGACGTTCATATAAGGGTTTAATACAATATATAGAAAACCTAATTGGCGGGCTAGGTTGGATTTAGACTTCAATTTGGGCCGATACAACCCCCATTGAAAAAAAAGAAGTTATAACAGATCAGGGTCGGGTCATCCATAACCAGGCTCCACACATAGAAGCCCAACACCTTGTTCATCTTATATCCAACAATATTTTTTCTAATTACTAGCATATAAACATAACAAGATTAAAAAAATCTAACTTTAAATCAAATTTTATATATTAAGATGCTAATGTCACACTCTGATGCTATTTATTATAAATTGATTTAAAGTTAAATAATTCTACATTAGTGAGTCAGTGACCATTCAACTTCGTGATTCCTGCAAGTATGTCGCTAGTAGGAGAAGCTGACCCGTAAGACTATAAGGTCACCGTACATCATTTTTTTTTTATTACGAAGCATTGATATATTATTTTGCGTGTGAGTTGTTATATATTTAAATATGTTCAAATAATAATAATTTTTTTATAATAATTAATATGAAAGACTTTGACCTGAAGATGTACTATTAAATGCATAAAAAAGAAACGTTAAAATAGAAAGATATATCCATATCCATATATTTGTGAATATTAGAAAAAAAATACTAAAGTCCTCTACAAGAATTTTAAGCATAGAGATATATAAAGTGAACCCTATAATATTTATTGTTATTGGCATAAATAATTTTGAATGTTATTATATGATCAATAAATATTTTAAAATCCATTTTATATATCTATTTTTCTCTACTTTTCAGATCATAACTCCATAGATCTTGACCCGTAAACACCATTACTTCAGAATAAGAAAGACTAATTAAATCTTTAATGATTACTCGTGAAAAATCAACACGGAAGGTTTTTGAATTTACATGGCAGAGTTATTTGAAATGATAACATTAACGCATACAATATTTCTGTGGAGAGTAAGCTTGATTTCATCTCATCTTATCTAATCATTATAATTATCTCAAATTCTCAAATAAAATATAAAAATTAATTCAAAATTTTCAGATTTTAAAACAAAAATAATATTAAAAAAAACGAATTATGCTACATACAATTACTTTTGCGCATTTTGGTGATGTGATTAACTGCAACAAATCACATTACCAGAGTGCACAAAGAGTATGCAAAAGTGACTGCATATAAAATTTTTGTAAAAAATTATGTTCTAATAATATTTTATTTAACTTTCATATAATCTCATATCATATCATATGTGTAACCAAACGAGACAAAACTCACGGCTTTACTTTTCTCTTTGTAGGAAGACATACTAATTAATCTACAAATTAACCAACTAAATTGATTTACCTGAAATGTATGATGAAAATCCCAAAAAAATGTAATAAAAAGGATATTTTTCCAAAATGATCAATAAAAACATTTTGTATGTTCTCACCTTTATTGATGATTAAGCAAGTCGATTTCGTGGAAGGCTTACAATCCAAGCATAAGATTGTAGGGAACCTGAATTCAATTTTTAAGTCCAACCACCTCTCCTTTCTCACTTCTTCTTCCATGTTTAGGTAGGTCGGAACATTCTCTCTTTAGCTACCCCTTCTCACTCTTTTAATTTAGTTTTTTTTTTCTCCTTTTCCCACCTACCAAGTCCGTACCAACTCCCATGCCTACCATTCTCAATCACTGGTCTTTTGCTTTGATTTAAAAATCATTTCCTTCACTATCTGCATTTTCCTGAAAATACATTTCTTCAACTTTTAATTCACATTTGTTTTGATCTTATTTATAAAAGTTTGAATCCCATGTTTTCTGAAGCATCTATAAGAGTTATTTTAGGAAGCTCGGTATTATAATTGTAAGCATTCATTTCTCATTTATCACTGGTTTTTGGGTTTTTCCTCTGTTAAATATTGTAACATTTAATCTCAATCATTTATTTTGAAACTAACAATTGTGATTTCTGATGTGTCCATGTCCCAATGATTCGATGGTGAAACGGAATTAATTACTAGATAGCAGCAACTTCATTTATAGACCTTGAATACATGTTTTCTTCAATTACTCGCCTCTTCTGGAACCAGAAACTCTCTCTTCTCTCTAGAAAGTTTTCATCCTCTCTCATAAATGTTTCCACCGAAGTGCAAGGCTCCATCCTCCTCTCCCTTCCCTTTTCAGTTCCTGTTTGTGTATAAGTTTTTCAACAAGTGTTTTTAGTTACTCCTTTCCACTAGTTCGGTTTTAGTCGAATCTACTGCACTCCGGTGATCGATGGCCTGCACGTGGCCCACCACGAAACTTCCCATCCACCATCTACCGAAATGAAGCGGAACTGCAGCAAAAATCCTTGCGTGGGAGGCTCACACGCGACTTTTTCCGCGCTTGACCGCCACTAGTTAAGATGACAAAATGCATCTAGCGTTACACACGCCACACCGGTAGATTCTTCACCTCAAGAGCTTCCAGATCTGACCCACCCCACCTCACAATCATCGGCGCGTGGTCCCCACACACCGTTATTGACGAGTGTGAAGAAACTCAATCTAGCCCACTCGATGCCAGTCTCCTAACTAAGTTTTTGCTTTTCCTAACTAATGATCTTGAAGTAGGGAATACGAGTCTCTTTAGAAACATCTCACGACAACAAACTATAGTGTACCTTCAGCATCCATCACCTCCAGCGGTGTCATCATAGAACTGTAAAAAACCATCATTTAAGACGACACCCTCTTTTGCATGGTATGGGTGGGGACCAAGTTTTTGGTCCCGAAACCTGATTTCTTTTTCACCTTAGCGTTGTGGTTATTATAATATTGTGTTTGTTGGAGAACCATCCCCTCCTTATGTATCTCACTTTTCGTTTCTTAATGAAATATTTGCTTGTTTAAGAGAGAGAGAGAGAGAGAGAGAGAGAGAGAGACCTTGAATACACCAGGTGATGGGATGGATGTTGGAAAAAGTCTTGATTCCACCCTGACCATTTAATCATAATTATGCATGTATGTAACTCCAGTAACATTTGGTCTATTATTCGTTTCAAGAACGTGCCTTTTAACTGCAGTTCTAATTCAACTCTGTATTGCATTTGATTCTATATAGGACATTTACTATGCCTATAAGCAGTCTCTGTCTACAACAGCAAACATAGAAAATTGTAAGGCGATGATCTGCAGTTTTCTTTTGCAATTGTCACATGCCTGCATAATGATTTTACTTCTTTGGGTGCCAAAGAATAAAAACCTGACTCCAAGACTGTTATTAGCCAAAAGATCGATGCAATGCATTGTTGATTTTTTAACCTGTTAGTGTAAAAATAATATGTTCGCATGTTGTTATGATAAAATTAAGTCCAATTGAGTTATATATATGTTGAGTAGATTTTAGGTTGCAATTGGAATGAAAAGTGCAAAGATTGCAATTCGCAATATTTGATGAAATTGACATATCCCGAGCAAATTCATGTTTTACAAGTATCTTCAAATTTCAATGTTTATAGGGTTAAAAGAGCTTGACAATATCAACTAAATAGAAAGTTCGCTCGACACTCTCTCAACACTTCACTTGAGCTAGCATTTCGAGATTCCCTTTTTAATTAGGGTTTGGACTTTCTAAGTAGTCTACTCAAGTCCTAATTATATATAGAATAATATGCTGGACTTCTAGGTGGTGGAGAGAGGCCCAACTTGCCGTAATTATTGTGTTCTTAAGAGAAAATATTGAGGAGATTCATTGCGCTTTGAAGATATATTCTCTCCTGATAAATAGGCATCTATCATATTGTGCTCGTGTTTGAGTGTTGTTGAGTCCATTGGTGTGGATATGTTCTTTGGCCGGAAGGATTTCTTGAGCTGCTTGGGTGTAGAGATCGAATTGGTACTCGTGGTGAAACTATAGAAATGCCGGTGGTTCGAACTTATCAGGATACAAAAATCGAATGGGATATTCGTGATGTTAGATTTAGTTACTTGAAGGGTCTTGTAAATGTTTTTGAATTGATTATAACAAACTTAATTTCTATAGTGGACTTTAGGTGGTGAATTACACCCGGAGTGGTTTTAAATTTTGAAAACATTATTCAAATGAGTTTCTACTTCGTTACCAAATTTGATGTGTTGATTATAAATTTAAATAGTCCAATAAATTTGGAAAACACTTATTCATCCCCTCCAGGTGTATTTAGGATCTGAACTGCTGATTTTTTGTAACCATTTTATTCCTATGCTTATTACTACAACTATTGTTTATTGTTATTCTGATCGCTATATTTTTTACCCTAACAAATGGTCTAACTCAAAAACTACTGCAATCAGCATGTTAGTTTGTAGTGTTTAAACAAACCTCAAGTGCATAGGCATAGGATATGGGTAACTGGAACGCCTAACAAAGTTAAGAGTCAACTTTCTTTTTTAGCATCCAAATTCCAAAGGAAGGAAGTTGATTTTCTGGTTTAATTGACATATAATCAATCTGAAAAAGGACGCTATGATATCTAAGATTCGGTACTTGATCTACTACCTCCAGTTAAGATGGCAATGTCATCTTGCGCTCACCAAAGGCAGATAAGTGTGACAATAGAGTATTTGAGCGTTAAACGTAGCTTACCTAGGCCTCGTTTGTTTTCGGAGATGAGATGAGTTGATATTAAAATTAAAAAATAAAATAAAATATTATTAAAATATATTTTTTAATATTATTTTTATTTTGAGATTTAAAAAAATTAAATTATTTATTTTATTTTGTGTTAGAATTTGAAAAAATTGTAATGATTAGGTGAGATAAGATTAGATGGATTTGAAAAAGTTGAATTGTTTGTTTTATTTTGTATTGAAATTTAAAAAGTGTAATGATGAAATTAAGATGAGATATTTTTTGAAAACAAACGAGATCGTTTTACACTATATTTATTTGTAAACGTAACTTACGTACGTGCAACACTATTCTTATAAAACAGTACTTGTCAATATTGTATTTTGTGAACTTACGTTTAAGACTTAGGTATCACACTCTAAAATATACTATTGATAAGCTCTCTAATAGAGTATTTGAAACATAGATGCTCTAATGTCACACTCT
The DNA here is from genome assembly GCA_029856935.1 of Cyclocarya paliurus. Lineage (NCBI taxonomy): Eukaryota > Viridiplantae > Streptophyta > Magnoliopsida > Fagales > Juglandaceae > Cyclocarya > Cyclocarya paliurus. The sequence goes on from CM056945.1 coordinate 34,409,360, forward strand.
CTAAAAGATACTATTTATTAAAAATTGATTCAAAGTTATTTTCTTTAGTTATATATTTATTTTATTTCTCTTTTGAAAGCAGTGACTATTCAACTTCGTGATTCATGCAAGTATACTATTCCGTTTAGATAGTTAAAATATTTCATCTTATTTAATCTTATTATTATAATTTTTTTAAATTTTCACATAAAATATAGTAAAAAATTTAATTTTTTCAATTTTCAAAACAATAATAATAGTAAAAAATAATATTCTAACAATATTCTATTCAATTTTTAACATTCATCTCAACTCATTATCTAAACTTAACCTAAATTGATTTGCCTAATTTGCAAGATGATAATCCAAAAAAATGTAACAACAATTAGGCTCGGTTTGGATGACCAAAGCATCTCATTTGTATCTCATCTGAACTCTATGGTCCCAAAGTTTTGCCTATCCAAACATTGCATTTCATCGCTAAGTTTTAAAAAATCCACTTAAATAAACAGTGTAAAACTGACAGTAAACAGTTCAAAACAGTAAATGAACGGTACAACCTGACTTGAACAGTGTGCAAACAATGTAAAATCTCAAAGATTTGAGTACTCTATAAATACCGTGAGATTCACACTTTTTTCAAATCCTAAAAAGTTAAAACTATCTAATCTCACTATCTAAACATATTTTTTTTTTTATAAACTATCTCATTTTATCTTAATTTAAAAAATTACACTATTATTTTAAAATATCTCATCTCATCGGGCCTTACATTTTTCTAAAAAGCTTAATAAAAAACAAAATATTCGGACCTGTTCATCTGCATTCAATTGTAGGGAATCTGCATTCGATTTCTAATTACAATCAAAGCTTAAGATTGTAGGGAACCTGTATTCAATGTTTAAGTCCAACCACCTCTTCTCCCTCGATCTTTTTTTTTCTCACTTCTTCTTCTCACTCCTTAGCTACCCCTTCTCACTTTTTTTTATCTTAATTTATTTCTCTCTCCTTTTCCCACCTACCAAGCACCAACTTACTACGCCTACCATTCTCAATGACTGCTACTTTGCTTTCATTCTCATTTATCACTGGTTTTGGGTTTTTTTTCTTTGTTAATCTCAATCATTTATTTTGAAACTAACAATTGAGATTCAAGGCCGACTTCTGATGTGTCCACCCCAATGATTCGATGGTGAAAAGGATTTAATTTCTAGAAATTAATTCTCGTGTGTCCCAAACCACAAATGATTTCCCAATTGAAGAAAAAAGAATATATATATATATATATTTATATTTATATATATATATATATATATTTATATATCTACTTCCAAGCCACTTTATCCGCCCGCGTTAAAAAGATGGGTAAAGCTACAGCAACCAAGTCGGGAGCCAAATTTGGGTCTCAATAAGTGTATGTCATATTTTTTTATTTTTTTTATTTTTTTTACATATACTTTTTTAACATTTTTAAATATTTAAAAAAAAATTCATAACATCATTAAAAAAGACTTCCTTAATCACTAAATAATAAAAAAAAAAAATTACATTAGGACACACTATCGGGACCAACTTCGGTGGGTTTAGCATTTCTGTAAAAAGATATTCTACCCGCAGCGGCAGTTTAATAGTGATCGATGGATCAATATTAAATGCTTATAAGATGCAACAAGATTTTGGATGTAATGGAAATATATGATGTTTGTTGTTACAACAACATTTTGTTGACTTTTAACTGGGCTTTAATGCTGGGATATATATAGAAACATCGAAAATGTTAGAATATTATCGTAGTTGTATTAGAATATATTCATAATATTCTAACATATAACTTATTTTATATTATAATTAATTTATTATATAAATAATTAATTGATATCATTAATTTATTATATTTCTATTAATTTATCTCTAATTTCTACCCTAGCTGCTTCCACAGAAACTGGCTTCCAAGATAGAGAAAAAAATTAAGGGTAGCAGTACTGCAGCAACTGAGGAATTCTTCCGATTAGTGCAATCTTTTTTTTTTAATGAATTTTTTTAATTCCCTTCAACAATTTTTTTTTAAAAAAATCATAACATCATTAAAAAATACTTTCTTAATCATTAAGTTAAAAAAAAAAAAAACTGCCGGATCCTTTATAGGAAAATATAGTATTTTCCAAAAATTAATGTGCGATGACACGTTAGTCCATGTGTGTAGTGTAGAATGAAGAACAAAAATAGACGAAAATCGAATGAAACTTCGGCAATATGATGACACTCCTGTGAGGGTATTTGTCCCACAAGTTGGTGATAGATAAAGGAAATTGAGTGCTTTCATTGAATACCAATGATCCTTATTTATACGCTATGAGACACTGCTTGGCAATGGGCATAACCATTGGAAATACAATGGTTGGCAAAAGGCACAATCATTAACAAGTGATACAACCTTTTGATTAAACCAAAAAATTGTGTCTCTTGACACTTCTTCAACTATCAGCCTCATGGAAACCGTCGCCATGGAGAGGGTGTCATTCTAAGGGTGCACTGTTTGGTGATCACATCCCTTATAAGAATTACATCTCCCACTTAATCACGTAAAATAATGATGATTTAGTTGAGTATTTTACCTTGATATTGATATAAGTTTTCTACTACTCAACTCTTATCTCCATACTCTTGCAAATTGGTGTTAGAGCACGACAAGTCTCTACGTGCACACACTTTTGTCATTACCTTATCTGACTGCACCCTCCACCATATGTGCTCCCACTAACCACATATAAAGGGTGATTTCATTTCACTAAAACAAATTAATGAACGGTATCAATTCTCCGTGACTAGATCAATAATAGATATCCTTGTCACAATTAACGACTTCAGCCGAATACATAACACATGTATTGATCTGCGCTGAATTTTCGTTAAGTACTTCCTCTAAAGGCTACTCTTGAGACTTTCTCTAATCACCTTATCAACGACTTTACAAATGATCGACCAATTATTTGATTAATCAACCTGCATTGAAATTTTATTAAGTATTTACCCTAAGGCCATTCCTGAGGTTTTCTTTAATTGCTTTATCAGTAATTTTACAAATGACCAAAATTCTCATTTGGGTATCATCATAACTCCAATTTTCTAGGTGTCCTTAGAAATTCATGAATTATGCATGTTGACCATAAGGTTGCTTCACCTAGGTTTCTCTCAACCCATTCTAGTCACATGTTCTCTGAATTTCTCCAGAGATAATCCTTTTGTCATTGGATCTGCTACCATCTTGGTCGAGAAAATAAAATTAACATTAACCTTACATCTTTCAATTATATCTAAAATATAGTGATAATGCACATCAATGTGTTTTTCCTTGGAACTCTGTGTTCCACTTTTTATCAATAAGAAGACAGACTGATTATTATAAAACACATTGATTGGTTCTGTGGATGTATCCAAATTTAAGCTTTTAATGAAGTGTTTCATCCACACCACATTACTCATTGCAAGACTACAAGTAATATATTCTGCTTCTATAGTATACTTAGCAACACAATCATCTTTCTTACTTAACCAAGAAACTGTTATTCCACCAAATAAAAATATATATCCATTTGTAGATTTTCTATCATCTATACCACGTCCAAAATAGCATTACTATAGTCGATTAATTCTAGATGACTGATGCCAAAGCACAATTTCAAATTTTCGATACCTTGTAAATACTTTAATATATGCATCATTACTTGCCAATGTTTCTTATTTGGATTGGATTGATATTTGCTTACCAATCCTACTGCATGACAAATATCTGGTCTTGTACTTTTTATTGCATATATGAAGCTTCCCACAACTTGAACATAGTGAATTTTAAGCATTTCACTTATTTCCTTGTTGTCATTTGGGAACATACGTTGATTTAAAGCATGACCTTTGCAAACAGGTGTATTTAAGGATTTACAATTTTTCATACCAAATATTTTACGTATTTTTTCTAGATATTTTTCTTGATCTAAATACAACATATTTGAATTTCTATTTGCTAGAAATTCTTATACCAAGAACATAGGCGTATTCACCCATATCTTTCATTTCAAATTTAGATTTCAAGAATTCTTTTGTTTCATTCATCATATCTAAACAATTACTTGCCAGTAATATATCATCAACATATAATTATAATAATATTAATTTATTATCATTTTTCTATATGTATACACAATGATCTAGTTGACTTATTTCATATCTCATTTCCAAAATGACTTGGTCAAACTTCAAGTACCACTGTCTTGAAGATTGCTTAAGTTTATACAATGACTTCTTCAACCTATAGACTTTTTCTTCATGTTCTATAATTTGGAATCGTTTTTGTTGAATTATAAATATATCCTCATTTAATTCACCATTAATAAAAGCTATCTTTACATCTAACTGATATAATTCCAAATTCATCATAGCAACAATAGACATGATAATCCTTACGGATGTGAACTTCGCCACAGGGGAATATGTGTCTACAAAGTCTACACCTGATTGTTAAGTATATTCTTTGGCCACTAACCTTACTTTATATTTTTCCAAACTACCATCAACTTTAAATTTTCATCTAAGAATCTATTTACAACCAATAATTTTTCTATCTTTTGGAAGATCTATTATATCCCAAATATTATTTTTGTTTATCTACTATATCTCATCTTTCATGGCCTCAAGCCATTTATTTGAATTAATACTATTGATTGTCTCAGAAAATTTTTTAGGATCATTTTCTAAATTTTTCAAATTGGTATTTAGTGCATAATTATCTTGAAATAATATCAATGATCATCTGGTTCTTTTATTCCTACTGTCTCCAACATCAATACCAGAAGATTGATTTTCATCTGATTTTCTTTTAATAATTTTATTATTCTGTATCTGAATAATATCAAAATTTTCATTGTCAGACTATATGAAAATTTGTTGATTCTCTAAATTATTTAATAAATCTATCTTATTAACTGGAGTAATAAGATTTGTATTTTTCAAGAAAACAACATGTCTACTTTCTATCAATAAACTTTCACAATGATAAAATCTATAGTCACTTCCGTTTTCTACATACCTAATAAACCTGCATTCCTAGGTTTTACTTTTCAATTTATCCCTTAGTGGCTTTAGGATAAGCACTTGTGCCTTACAACCCCATATTTTGAATTTATTTAAATCTAGTTTATATCCCGTTCATATCTCGTAAGGTGTAAGAGATTTTGTTTTGGTTTCAACTCTATTTAATATATATGCCGCAGTTGATAATGTTTCACTCCAAAAATGTGTTGGTAGATCAACATATGTCATCAGTGATCTTGTCATATCTAATAGAGTTCTATTTCTTCTTTCTGTAATGCCATTTTGTTGAAATTTATATGAAATAGTAAATGTGTCTTATACCATTCAATTTGCATAAATCATCCAAAACTTCAAATTCGCATCCTCTATCACTATTCTAACATTTAGTGGGCATACCGAACTGGGTTTCTATTTCTGCTTTATATTCTTTAAATTTCTCAAGTGTCTCAGATTTATGTTTGAGTAAATAGATATGCTCATATCTTGAATAGTCATCAGTGAAAGTAATAAAGTACTTCGTTCCTTTATGGGTTTTAGTTCTAAAATGTCCACAAATATCAGAATGTATAATTTCAAGTAATTCTATGGATTTCCAACTTTTTGAAAAGGATTTATTACTCATTTTTCCTTTGATACATGGTTCACATATATCAAAATTATCTGAGTTTGTTTGTGGTATTAATCCACTTTTACAAATCTCTAATCATCTTATTTTTATATATATGGTCTAATCTTAAATGTCATAAATATGCACAATCAGTTGATACATTCAAATAATCAGAAATAGATACTTTATTAACATCAATATTCAGCACATATATATCGTGATCTTTCATGCCTTTCATTGATACATTACCCTTACTTATAACAATGGTTCCATGCTTAAACTCAACTGTGTAGCTTTTCTGATCTAGTACAGGCACTGATACTAAATTTTGATGAATACAATGTACATATAATACATCACTAAGTAAAATACCATTCACTTTAAATTTACATGTATATTGTCCCAAGACATTGCAGTATGTGTTGTTGCCCATATATACTTCGTACTCTTTTGTTTGTTTATTTTTAAATTTGACAAACATATATTTGTTCCTGTATATATGTCTTGTTGCTACAGAGTCAACCCACCATGAATCTGACATTGGTTCCCCTAACATTACTTCTGAGACTGTCATTACAATTTTCTTACTTTCTTGTACTTTTTTCTTATTACGATATTGTGATTTGTAATGCCCATTCTTCCTACACTTAAAAATAGTTTTCAGTAAATAGTTTATTTTATTTCTTTTTCAACAATTTTTTTTCTTAAACGGTTTTGACTTCATCTTGTTTTGTGTAAAACGCTTGTCTTTAGTAATCAATTAATTGGATGATTCACTATCTCTATTCATTCTCTTCATCATTTCTCCTTCAAGTACCTAAAACTACGAGAAACAATGTCATTGTTATTTAATTTCTACTATGTGTTAGAGAAGTAATAATGTGATCTTAAGATTAAGGAAGACTATTTAGTATGGTTGTAACTTGCATTTTATCAAATGAGAAGATGACCAACATCATATAATTCTTTTACAATCAACTCCATTTGAAGTACATGATCGCCAATGTCATCATTTTCTTTCATTCAGTTATACTTATCCAATAAGAACTGTATATAAGTATCCAATCTTAAACCATACTTAGCCTCAACTGCATCCATAATTTCTTTACCAGTTTCGTAGTCTTCAAAGAGAGGAATGATATGATCATCCATACAATGCAAAATTAATGCTTTTGCCCATACATTATGTTCTTCCCATTTATCTTCACTTGGTTCGCTGCTCCCACTTCCATTCAGCCCATTTTCTACACCTTCTGATGGCTTTGGTGTTGTTAATGTTTATAAAGTCTTTTCATTGGTTAGAAAAAAAGTTATATAACTTTTACAGGCTCGAAAATTTCTTCCATTCAGTTTTTCTATCCCCAAGGGATCAATACTTTTCTTCGGTGCTATAAATAATAAACCATAAAAATTAATTATAAAAAGAATGTAGAAATAATAAATGTGTTCTATTGTAAATAAATTAAATACAATAGTTTAACTGTGAAAAATTAAAATTATTACAAATTCAATAATAATAATCCTTGGATTTAATTCAAGGTGGAAGTCTCAAAATTCTCCTATTATATTTTAAATAAGGAGAATAATGAAAGAGACACCCCATTCGAGGATTCCTACGAACTTTCCTTGATGTTTCTACCTTTTCAAAGAATTTTTGGCTAGAAACTCAACCAATAGGTGCTCTGTATTAATTTTGCACAAAATTTAGAGCACAACAGTTTTTGAATAGACCAAATCGAGTTTGAAATGATATTAAACGACCTAAATACCAAAATTGGCTCGAACCGGTTCAGAAAATTGAATTAGTTATTCAGTCAGTTTAAACCAAAACCAGGTTGAGAAGAAGAAAACCAGTGGTTAGCAACTCGTTCAATAGCGCGATTAGTGGCTCGACTCAGAGATTGGCTTGCGGCATGTCTTGAGTCTGCAAAAGGTGATGAAACGACGTCATTCGGATTGGCCGAAACAACATCGTGTTGTTTTTTACAGGTGGCTTCCAACATCTTGGGAACGACGTTGCTTCACTCCTTGCCCAAAACAATGTCATTTATTATGTGTTAAGGACGTGTTTCACACCACCAATCACACAGATCACACCTGCAGTAATGAGGAGACAATTCTAGTCACCCTGCATAAACTCCAACGCTTAAGTTAGTAATAATATAAGATTATGTATATAAAAGTAGAGATCATGATAGAGGATGTTACCTCCATTAGGAAGATGCGGTGTGGTGGTGAATAACTCTGATTGCCAGTCCTTCGTGATCAATTATTTAAATGAAGTGGAAATCTCTTGTTTTGTAGGAGTTATCTCATGTAGGATATTCGTACTCTACCTTGGGCCTCATCCCCCACTCTTCGAGGTTATCTCACCTATAATTGTGGTTGTGAGTCCTTTACTTATAGGACTCTTAGCCTTAAGCCATCCACAAGTTTTTTTGGGCTTGCGGGTGGACTCAACCTTGGATATGGGCTTGGCCTTAGACGAGTTCTCAGTCTAGGGGTCTAAATGTCCCCTCCAGTTATCCCGCTAATTTCCTTTGTGCTTGCACATGAGAAATTAAACAACCAGGCTCTTTGCCTTTCTCTCTTTTGTTGGTTACTTACCCCGCTAGTCTTATTCGCATCACTCCACTCTTTTTCCCTTTTAGGAAAGACGTGGGTTACGTCAACCATAACTGCTCCCGCTCATTTAATGTGCTTTCAAAGAGTACTTGACTGCCGGCGCAGCTAAACCTTTTGGATTCCCCAAGATCTTCATGATTACCTTTCTTGGGTGCATTTTACATGCCGTTTCATCTTTTGCCACTTCTTGCCTTACTTTCTTATGCTCTTTCGTCTTCCTCATTCTCCCTCATGTTCCATTTTACTGTTTTCTTTAGATTTCCTCATACTCCCCTTTACTCTTTTCTTCAGATCTTTGTAATGGCGGGTCGCAGTCCTGCTATGAAGGTAACCAAGTAGAAGCCTGAATCTTCCCTTGCTCGTCAACCCACTTCTTTCAATGGGTACTCTTGGCGCTCGGTTCTGGGTGTGGAAGACCTCGTAGAATTGAAGGAATCCTTCCGCATTCCTGAATCGGTGGATATGCATGTCCTAGAGAGGGGATGTGTTGACGAAGAGGGCTACGGTGGGTTCGTAGTCCTAACGGGTCATTCTCTTGCGAACGGACTTCTTCTTCCTTTCATCCGCCCAATGCGTGATGTTGTACATTTCTTGAAGCTCGCTCCTGCCCAGCTTCACAGTAAGGCGTGGCATGTGCTGATGTGTTCCTGCATCATCTTCCACTGTGTTCTAGAGCCTCTTGGGGAGGCGTATCCAGATCTTATGACAAAGGAGTTCTTGTCTTTCTATGGGGTGGTGTCCTTGCTAGGGAATATTTGTAGCTTTCGTGTGCATGGGTAACGTCTAGCAGCCTTCGAAGGGCATTGCTCCAATGCCAAGCAGTGGACTAGTAAGTTTTTCTTGATCTCTAGTGATAGTTGGGAATATCCCACCGACGAAAGGCTTATTAAAGATTACCATGTTTTGGCCAACTGGGGGTGCGTACCTAATGATAAATTGTTGTCATTGGGGTTGATTGATAGTTAACAAAATTGAGTGAATCTCATCCGTGAATGGGCGAAGAACCATGACCGCGATGGCTTGGTTGGAGGACCTCCTTTCCGACTCCAGTATCAATAGGTTTCTATCGATGCCTAGTCGGGCCCATGTCATGGGGAAAAAGCTCAAACCAGTTCCCCCCTTGGGCGAAACAGAGTGCTCCCTAGTCTGGGGACCAAAATGAAATGCCCTCATACTGAGGGCGTGACGCCTAGCAGTGTTGTTGGCTCCCCTGAGAAAATGATGCAGGGGGCGGGCTTGGATGTTGTTGTTCCTGGCCAGGCCATGCCAATGGTGTCCCCTGAGAAAACCTCCCTGTTGCTGATCCCCGATCTTGATGACCTGGGTGCTTTGATGAAACAGGCTCTTGAGGATCTCTCATTGGCCTATGATCTTGAGGTCCCTTTGGGGAATGATTCAGTGGGCACCCCTTTAGAATCCTTCTCAGTTCCTGTTGTGGATCAGTGCTTGGTGGTGGGAGTGCTTTAAGTGACATATATGCTGCCTTTGCCTTGTGGCGAAAGTGATTTGCTGACAGAGCGCTTGGTATTCCCGCCCCTATGGTTAGCGACCTCGAGGTTGAAGCGGTGGGTGGCGGCACGGGCTCTAGTACAGGGTTGAGTTTGGGTTCCTCTACGCATTCTCTGTCTTGCACCACTTCAAGCGGCGAGACTTCGCCCACGGACCAAGATAGGGTGTCCATCCCTTTGCCAACACCGTCGTCTTTTGGCGGGGAGGGGGACACCACTCCTTGCAAAGGCGGGCAGGTCCCTGGAGACCAGTCGTTCGTGGAGTCAATGGTCCAGGGCAAAGATTTGTTTGGTCAGCAGGCAAACTTTTGTCAAAATGAGTTTGTTGGTGAGCCTTTTGTCAAAACGTTTGTCAAACTTTTGCCCACGCTCGAGGTTGCGGTAGCCTCAGATCTCTTGTTGGGGTGTCCAGCGCAGGATGGAGCCAGTTCCATATGGGACATTGCCTGGGAGGAGGATGCCGGTCCTCGTATTTCTTTACCTCATTCAGAGGCAGTCATGGAGATGACAAGGCACCTGAGTAGACTGTTGGCCCCAATAAGGCTTCTTCTCCTCCTTGTCTGCTTTTGTTTGCATGTTCTTTCTTTGGCGTTCAGTGGCTCATAACTATACTGTGTTTGTGTGGAATGTTGAAACCCTGGCGTCTTGGGTCGTGGAGGAGAGCTCCCATTTGAAGGAGAAGGTTCGCGAAGGCGAAAGTTCTCCTCTTTTGCCAAGTAGAAGAACAACCACCTTAAGGATAGTTGAATTACTTGCGCTATTGTTTGGAGCAGGCTGATGGTCATGTGCAATCCTTGGAAGCTGACCTCGACTCTCTTCATGAGGAGTTGTCTTACCTTCGGTCTGAACTCCTTCGTGCTAAGAGTCTACACCCTCGCAATAGTTTCGCCCTGCATGCGGTTGAGATGGAGAGGGCTGCTATCCGGCGGAGGTTCTGCATTGTTTCGCTCCTTGCTCAAAATGATGTCGTTTAATATGAGAACTGGTTTCTCAGCAGCCTCCAAAATGACAACGTCGTTTGGCTCCTCACTTAGCCAAATGACAATGTCGCTTCGCCAAGATTGATTTGAATTTTGGTGATCGTCTGGACGAAATGACATACTCGCGCAGGGTCTTCTTCTTCTTATTCTTCTTCTTCCAAGGTCTTCTTCTTCCTCGTGTAGACTAAAACCAGACTCTATGAAGTTTTTGTGTTTACTTTCGTCCGATGAGATGGTGGCCGGCGTTGAGGATTCTGACATACTCTTGACATCCACGAAATCTGATAGCAGAGAGGAACTCTTGCGACCCCCCGAAACAGTAACAGTGGGTGTAGAAAAACTGCACAGAGCACTATTTTTTTTATGTTAAAATATGCCAATAATTTTTTTCAAAATAATAACTTACAAGATTTTGAAAACTCCCAGTATACTTTAGGCCTCCCATTGTAATTTGGAAGAGTTTTTCTCTAGAATTTGAAAGCCTCCGAAGATGATTAGAATATGTAAGTATGGTTGCCAAAACAAGCACTTGTCTATTGATTGTCTTCTCAATGTGCAAAAGAATTCTCGCTGTCATTACCAGGCTCTGATACCATTGTAGAAAAATGAAGAAAAAATGGACGAAAATGGAATGAAACTTCGGCAATATGGTTACACTCCCGTGAGGGTATTTGTCCCACAAGTTGGTGATGGACAAAGGAAATTGAATGCCTTCATTGTACACCAATGACCCTTATTTATAGGCCATGAGACAATGCTTGGCAAGGGGCACAACCATTGGAAACACAATGGTTGGCAAAGGGCACAACCATTATCAAGTGATATAACCTTTTGATTTAGGTTGTATCTCTTGACACTTTCTTAACCATCACCCTCCATGGGAACCATGTAACGACCCAATCCTATATTTTTAGGAATAAATTATGGATAATTTTGTTAGGCTCAATAAATGAGTTAAAGCCCATAAAAGGACTTATCAGATAAGTTATACTTATTTTAACATAGAGATAAGGCTTCATTTTTTAAAACTCCAAACTCCTTAGTGTTAGACTCCAAACACCATTAGCATTCTAGGTTTGGTCTTCATAATAAAATCCCTAACTGATTTTCCTCCATGAATTCCAAGCCATGCACGTCTCTCTCCGTCAGTACTCACACATGCATGTCACTACGTCTATTTATACACTTCATACACAGTCCCTTGCACATATTGCCTTTCATGCATCCTAGGGTTTTTAGAGCCGAAACCAGCCCCTCTTGTCTCCAGACTATCACGTCCTTTTCTCCCCACCGTGAATACCAAAAATAAAACAACATGTTTCTACTCAATCCTTCGTCGACCATGAGAAGAGTCGGATCACCTCACTGCAGCCACCGTGAAACCACCACGCAAACAGCTTCGGTTCTCACCACTAATCGTGCACCAGCACCCCAAAGCCAAGCCAACCACGCCACTGCCGCACTACCATTTCCTCTTGACGCCACAACCCACCCACGATAGCCAAACGCACCCTTGTTTTTCACACCAAAAAACAGAGCACCGGTTCTTCCCATGCACGACAATCTCTCAAGCCTCCTCAGCCCATCCAACCGAGAACCACCATATAGCAGCCCCTCCGCGCAGCCAGTTGTGAACCCACGTAGGAAAACAATACACTCAACCTCACTGAAGGACCTCTGTTCTTGCATCTAAAAACAGAGCATGACTCTTCCCTTCACAAGCTGCCCAGCTGTGAACCACTCTCCACCACCATAGCAGTCAACATCGCCAAGCTTGGCAGCACCTCCCCAAAACACACGGTGAAATTACCACCGTCCTCTCCCTCGGTAACCTGCCTCCTCTCCCTCAAGCCGTGTCCTCCCCCTCTTGTTCACCTCATCTCTCTCACTCTCCATCTCTCTCACTCTTCGTCTCTTTCTCTCTCTCTCTCTCTCACAGTTGCATAATCGCCCACTCGCCGGAGTTGCCACCACGCCCCTCCCACTTCTAGTCGCTGCTTAGCCCTACCAGATGTTCACGGTTAAACACTGCCCTTCGCCTCTCACGTAAGTCCAATCCTGATTGCATGCAACCCTTAGAATAAAATTGTTAAGTGGGTTAGTTAATTACAAAAATGCCCCTACTTTTTAAGATTTACAGTTTGAGAATAATGTAGTGTTTGGGAGACTTTAAGTTTAGAAAATAGAGGATATTTTAGTAGTTTAGGTTTTAAATAAAGTCACAGGTTTAATTAGAAATTTATGAAAATTTGCATACTTATTTTATAGGTGACCGATTTCGTGCCGAAAAGAGTGGATTAGCGTTGTAAGGTAAGTAGCATGATCATACCTTTATACGTATGTATGGTAAACTGCTTGTCTTTTATAAAAATATTATGCATGTACACCTTCCATTGGAAGCCCATTTTTATGTACCCAAGTCATAATAAAATTATGAAAATTCAAGATTTTATGAAAGAAGTTATGCATCAAAAGATTTATGAAACGTCATGATTTTATGTGAGAGTTATGTATTAAAATAATTTATGAAAGGCCATGCATGATTTTATGTGAAGACTTATGCATTGAAGTATTTATGAAAAATCATGATTTTAAGTGAGGAAACATCTATCACGACATTTATGAAAGAATGCAATTTCATTTGCAATCTACAATATGATATGACAAGATATGACAATTATGTATGTGATTTTTTTTGAAATCTATGATATGATAAGTATGCAAGTATGATTATGATGAAGTATGAATTATAAGATACGTAACGATCTATGTTATGATATGAAGACGGTACCTATGTTATGGGCATATTGCATTGCCAGGTCGTACATGCTGGTAGTGCATCCAGTATGTCTTCCTCATGTATGGGTTTTACAACTCATGGCCATGGGTGGAATCGGAATCTAATTAGATTCGCTAACCCTAACTCACAGGGGTCAACAGTGGGTAATGACCTATGAGAAGTGAAAGATAAGTTCATATTCATGTTATTTACGTATATATTTATGAGTATGCATGTTTTTCAAGAAATCTTATGTTTATTATGTTTACTGTATGATGTGTTGCTTATTAAGTATTCGACTCATTTTAGTTTATTTTTATGTTTTTAAACCACCCAGGTGATGACATTTATGAGGATAAAACTGCATGACAGGACTTGACCTAGGAGGCGAGGTAGAGGCCTAAACAGATTATGCTATGATTAGTTTTATGGTTTAAGGTTTAAATAAATTATTCTGATAAGTACATGAGGTTTTCGTATTTTCTTAAATAAGTGCTTCCGCAAACTCTATTTTTGATTTTAAGTATTTAATAGAATTTGTTTTATTTATGAAATCTTTCGCATCTGGTGCGTTGTTTAAAAGAAAAACTTTTTAAGTTCAAGTTTAATAGTAGCACACTGGCACCTTGAAAATTCTAAAATATCTTTATTTGGGAGCGAATTGTTACAAATCATCATCATGGAGAATGTGTCATTCCAAGAGGTATACCGTTTAGTGATCATTCCCCTTATTATTACATGCAGACCCACACATACAACACGCGCATGAAAGACAGCATGAACTCAGAAATATGGAAAAGGGGGCCGGGGGAAGAGGGCATGCATGCAGCATGGTGGGACTTGGGCTGAATGCTGATGCAGTATATAGCCTATGGAAATTGCGAAAAGGTACCGTTCCTGAACACCTGAAACGTAGGCTTGATCGATCTACAAACATGACATGATCATCCATATAATTCCAAATTAAGTTGGAGAAAACAAAAGTATTATATATCAAGCTTTGGCTGAACCACGTCAGGCACTGGCAGGCATTAATTTTGCCCACACCAAAAAGCTAATTAGAACAGACAGTTCTTTTCTTGGGTGTTTTCAGTGGACTGAGTTTTCAAATGTTTTGCTTGTTATAGTAGTTACTGTAGGAGGAAGCACTAACACCAGCACCCACCACCACTATTTGTCCCTTTTGGCCGTCATATTCTGTGCAACACTAAACTGGCCATGGGGCCTCCTTGAGGTGTGACTCAAGCTTATTCCCCACATGGCTCACCCAACTCTGCTTCTTCTTCTCCCTATTGACAACAATATTAGAATGGATAGAAGATTTTGCATTACCCAATAACTTTTTCTTCTCTACTGTGTCGTGTTCGATCCTTCCGGCTGGCCTGATTCGTATTGAACAGGCGGAAGTATACGATCAAAGTTTTGTTGGTTCTGGATATGATGGAGAGATGGTCATTAATTATTCAGTCTTTGATATCCTTATATCCACTTGCCAAAAAAAGAAAATGTCCCTTTTTCAGGAATTCTGTTCTTCAAGCTGATGACATGATATGTGCGGCGAGAAGAACTACAATAGTTTCATCTAAGTATTGATTATAATAATTGGAGGGAATTGAGCCATGCAAAGATAAAAGTGGTCAAAAGATGTTATTGGAAGGTCTGTTTCCGCACACAGCTCAAGGTGATCATGACAAAAGACTTGGGGAAAAACCATAGTAGACATGAGGGACATAGCTAGACTAAATTAGGAAAAACAGCCCTCGTGACTATTGACTAATCTTAATGAAGCAAGTCTACAGTTTAGAGATGGATTGGTTGGAGGATTCAGCTCTGAGATGAGCCGTGTTGCAAGGAACCTCTTCTAAGTCTCTGAACGTGGCAGTGTAAGGGCTGTCAATTTGCAGGCTTGTGAACATTTGGCGAAGATCAGAAGTTTCTTCCTTGAGCCTTGCATTCTCCTGAAGAACTCGGTCATGGCACTCGGTTACATGATTCAACTTTTCTATCAGGTTGTGGTTCTCTGTTCGAAGCCTTACCACCTGTGACCAGAGTTCATCTAGGTGCTTTTGTTTCCTCATCCGTGATCTGCGAGCAGATTCTCTGTTAGAAATCATTCTCCGCTGCTTCCTTTCATCGATGATGCTGAGCTGATGCTCCTCAGCCTCATCAGAAGTACTGGAGTTATTGCTGATACAGGAGTATTGTGGGTTAAGCTCATAGCCTTGAGAAGGGAGGAGAGAGTTGGGTAAGTTGCTTAAGAATCTATTGAAATAAAGGTCAGGTATGTTGCTCTGCATCATGCCAAAGCCAGCTGTGGGAATTGGGATAGGGGTTTCTTGGGCTAGATAATGGATTCCAGTGATCTCAGCTGGAAGCATAATTCGAACTTTGAAGATAATGATATCTGAAGGGTTTTGTTGCAGAGATTGCTGAAGAGGATAGGGAATTAGGACATAGCATGAGAAATGGAGGGATTTTATAGGAGGAAAAATACTAGAGAAGTGGGCCAGTTTGAGCAACAAAGTGTTACAGCGTCAGGGGGCTTACATGAGAAGAATTTAAAAACGATATTCTGGAATGCCACTGCAGATGTCTATCTAATGATACATGAGGATGAGGTATTAGATATGCCTCTCTTTACAAAACCACTTTACATCATATTGATGCTGTTTTCATGAGTTCATGTCATGGGTCGGTGACTTTTTATGCATGCATGCATGCATGTATCCAAATAATTGAGTATAGACATGCATGCAGCATCCATAGAAATTCAATATTATTTGGATAATCATTTTGGAATCAGGTATAATGCTTACAGGAGAGAGAAGTTCCTGATGTGGAGTTGCAATAATTTAGGTATGGACTTAGTTGAAAGAAGAAATAGTGTCAAAAGTCAATTTGAGGAGAGTTTTTTTCTTTTCTCAAATCTTTTCCTTTTTTTTGGCTGAGGACTTCACTTCAGCCAATTTTAGAGGCGTACTAATACTTTCAAAACTCTAGCTAACAGCCAAAAAAAAAAAAAGACTTCTCATATATGATTGGTGACGAAATAAGGTCAGTTTAAAAAGGGAAACTATTAAATAATATTAAGGCTTTGACGATCCTGTTTACTACAATTTTGATGACTCACCAAGCACTTCATTCTGGATTGGAGGGACCATCAGGATGCAATTGTCCACATATATATTATATTGCAGATCACATTGAACTGAACTAGCTCAGCAATACCATTATCTGCAGATCATCCCTGCAGTATGAAACACTTGAAAAAGTATTACTTTCTGAACACAGATCAATTAATTTATGCCTGTCCATACAAATAAAAATTACAAGCATTTGTGATGGATTATTTGCGACAAAAACAGACTCATTTTAACAAGAAAAAATCATTTTCACTGAAAATAACTGGCCAGTTTTCTTGTAGCGCGGCCAGGCAGAAAGTAATTAGAAAGAGCCCTTGATCCAAACTTTTACATGAAGAATCATCATGCATGTTAATGGTGCTGTATCGATCAGTGAATATTGTTATATATACATATATACACGATATTAATGTTGCAGAAAATATGACATATTCATCTTGGAAAAAGAGAAAATACATGAGTAGTCGAGATCATGACTACTATATGAGGGTTGAGGTACGTTGCATCATATCATGATTTGAAGGTTCAGTGCGTCTTTATATGTTTAAAAATCTTGTTCTTCTTCCAGGGCGCATCATCAACTAGCTACTAGCACCTCTTTTTATGATCCATGTATACAGAAAGAATGTATACAGCTCTTCTAATCTAGTTGCCTCATGAACTAACATCATATCAAAGATTTATAAATAATAAATTAGACCTAATTAAATGTGGAAGCTGCTGGAGTGAGTCTCCCGGCCGGCACTTAGAGCATATATATATACATATAATCCATTATATGCTTTCTTGTTTGCTTCTTAATTAACTCATTGTTGCAGATCATCGATTATTTTTATGCTCAATATTGAGGCCCACATGGAATTATAATACGATAATAAACACAAAAAGAAGAGTGATCGATGCGAGTGGATTAGCTCAAAAAAGTCTTGGCAAATCCCAGAGGCAGCAACTTGCAAACGCAAACGTTTTATTCTTTATATTTTAATTAAAGATGATCAGTTTCAATATTCTAATATTCCAATCTTTCTTGTATGTTTTACAATTAAAAGTACGCAGTTTAGGTGATTCCCCACTAGTTCAGAACACTATCTTTCCTTCGGCCTACCTAGCTAATTCTTATATTAATGCTAATTATCCGATCCATGGTGGCTTCATTAAAACTAACTGGGAAAAAAAAAGGAAAGTAAAAAGCATTTTAGCAGCTTTATTTATAATCTAATAGCAAGTTGGCCTATTTTTTAAAGAATATTTTTGTTAGTTACTCATCATGCAGCATACGTTTCTTCTCTTTTTTTTTTTCTTTTTTTTTAATTTATTAATAATTTAAGTGTTCATGCCAAAATTATGAGATTAGTTTATTATGTCCGTTTTTTTGCATTAATTTTCTGTGAAGTACCTTTAATCTTTCCCCGGCCTAGAATATATATATTATATAGAGTAATGATACAGGTACAATTTTTTTCTTACAACGTTTACACAATCATGTTTTAAAAATTCAGAATACTTTTTGTAAAATGATGTTATTTTTAAAGTTATTTTACAAAAATATATCTCATTTAAAATAGAATCACGATATAAAGGCCTGTAAAATGAGTTCATGTGTATGTATTATAATTTTCCATATATTTTATCATTATTACGTACTTAGCACTATGTGTATATGAATATAGATTAATAATAATAGTACTGATTGAGCTAAATTGATATGGAACCTAGGACTAAAAATCTTGGCATCAGACAATATAGATCTAGACCATAATAAAAATAGGGCAGACCAGAGACGGGCATGCGCCACTCAACTTGTCATGCATAACACTAAATATATGATTAATCCCGAGAATATTTGGCCCTCTATGATCCACATATATACCAATTACAATCAACAAAAGAAAGAAAGAAAGGCCATGAATTATTGGGTTTGATTAAATATTATAAGATCACACGAGGAGGAGAAGAGAGCCGAAATTTATTAGCTAGGGTCCTACGTACCAACTGCAGAAAACAACAAAAGAGTAATAGTACTGTGTGCTGAGAAAAATATAAAAGGATCTTATAGCATCATCCATGGCTGGCTGGCTGGCTGGCTGCAGGCTATCTACCTAAATTTGTTTCTTATATATATATACATATACATATACATATATATATGTATTTACTTTCTCTGTACGTAAATGAATTTAGCTTCTTTCAAAAAAGAAAAATTATGCAGACAAAGGAGGAGAGAGTACCGCAAATGGACCTTGAATGCTGGGTATGGAGGGGGACTCGATTTAACGGCTACTCATTTTGGTACCAACGAGTGTGGGTCCATTTTCACGATCCCGCGTGGGTGATGCCGGCTGCAACCAGCCTCCCCACCCCCACCCAATCCCACACTCCGCGTCAATTCAACTCCAGAAAAGCCAACCCATGATGATCTCTCTCTCTCTCTGTCTGTCTGTCTCTCTCTATCTCTAAGACTAGTAAATGACACACAGACACCCACATATTCTTGAACTACAATGACATCTTAATGCACGACTGATTAAATATTGCTGGAAGTACTACCCTGCATATATTCTGCGGTACAAGTTGTTGATGGATCACAATATGTGTTGCGAGTGCTAAATTAAATGATCATCAATATGCATGTATTGGCATTCATTGTATATGTGGATGATTGATTTTGTTGCTCAGTGATGATGATGATAGTTTTCCTTTCTTTGTAAGGCAGGGATCGATACATTTTAATTATATTGGTGCATGCAGCAAATACTTGAACAAAAGTTATAGTGGTATATTTAAATATAACAGTTTTATTAAAAGTCTATGTCCCACACACCCGTATCCGAATGGGTTTAGACTAATTCAAATATTATCACTTAATTAATGAGTCATACTGAGACACGAATACCTCTATTCTAGTCATAGTGGGACATGAATTTCTCTAGGTTTCATGATGAGCAGAAGTCTATAAATAGTACTGAGGGGTTAATGGTTCTCACCTACAATATTATTGTGTCTCTCTAGCCATTAGGAGATACTCGAAGGTAAAGTTATTTGAATGATCCTTCTATCATAGTCAGGTCATATTCTTTATCGAACTGTAATGGAGGAAGATATGTTTTCTAATTGTTGTTATCGTGGATCATAGAAAATTGAAGATCCAAATATTAACGTTCATATTAAAATATTTAACATGTGGTATCAGAGCTACAGGTTACAGATATTTTATGATTTCGATAAAATATATAATACGTAAATGTCTTTGATTTTATACATGCCTCTTGTGTGTTTCTCTCAATTCTTATTTTATTGTGGTCTGACTGAAAAGTTGAAAATTATATCTTTCTTTCAGTTTGAAACAAAAACTCACTATTTGGGAATTTTATTCTCACTGAAGATAAATTAATGTTTCAGTTCTTCATATGAAAAATTCTGATCTTGATGTTCATTCAGATACGTGGAATTACTTTTGTCTATGCTTGGGTTTTATTTTTCCTCCTTTTTTTGTATTGTGTTTGTGTTGGAAAAAGAGTGAAAATCAATGGAAAGTTTTATCCTTTTTTCGTATGGTCTTCACAGAGAGTAATGAGAAGGTAGTAGTAAGTGGGGTCTGGAAGGGGCAGCACAAGGTGGTCGGAGTACCATCGCTGGTACCCTGGGATGGAAAGCCATCGTCAATGCCATATAGAACACCTTTTGGGTGGTGGCCTGATCTGTGAGATGGGTTTATAAAAGAAACAAAAAAAAGTGAGAGAAGTAAGAAATGAGGTGGACGTCGGCGATAGGAGGAGGCCGGGGAAGGCATGCCGGCTTTTCCTTGCTGGTAAAGCCCATAGTTGCCCCAAACCGAAGGAAGATTAAAAAAGAAATATGGGGTAGGGCTGCTTGGGGATGAAGAAGTAAGGTAGAGTTTCTTAAAACCCGTTTGGACCTTGGGCTCATACTGGGCCGTGGGCTTTGGCCCAATCCAAGGAAGTGAAAACAAAGGGACAACCAGCCAATACAATCTGCCACTGTTGTGGCCCAACCCCAGAACATCAACCAAAAAAAAAAAATGAAGGAAAGGGTTGTATAGTTGGGCTTGTACAGTAGGCCCAACCAGCTTCTGTTCCTTACATTGAACTGAGTTTCGGCCTGAGTTCCTAGACCAGCAGATTATTATATTATTTTAATATTATTTATATAAAAAAAATCTAAAAAGAATTCTTTCTTTCTCTTCTCTTTCAAAGCATGTACTTTATTGTTTAATAAATGTATGATTTATTTAAAGTTGAATTATGGCTATTAGTTATAAAATTCTTAATTATTGTTTCTTATGAATTTTATTCTATGGTAGGCCATATAAATATATGAATTATTTGGTCTTGAATGATGACTATATGTTAAAAAAAAATTAATTATTGTTTTCTATAATTTTATTGTATGGTAAGCCATATAAATGTATGCATTATTTGGACTTGAATTATGGCTATTAATTATAAAATTATCAATTATTGGTTTTATGATTTTTATTGTATGGTTGGCCATACATATATAATTGTTTATCCCATGTGTGGCAAATGGTTTGCACCAAAATAAAGGAAAAGACCTACTCCTAAAAGAGGGTCTACTACTTGTTCAGCCATCAAGATAAGGTTGGAGAGAACAATTTGTATTTCGGAGTTTACTCCCAAAGGAGACTTCTGATGATAAAACTGGTTCATCTATAGAATTTAAAAATGGAAGAAACACTTTGTATATAAGAGTTTACTCCCAAATGAGATTTCTGATGATACAACTAATTCATCCACATAATTTAAAATTGGAGGGAACATTTTGTGTGTTGGTATTCACTTCCAAAGGAAGGGTCTCGATGACATTATTAGTTCATCAATCATAGTTTAAATTCATCCATAATAATTTAAATTCTGTTATTTTTTATGAGTGTCAAACTTAAAGCATTAATGTGATCAAAATGCTTTTCTTGCAATGAATATCATTACAAGGTTTTCTGTACAGAATGGCTCTAGTTTAGATAAATATGCGGATGTCAATTTTACACGAAGACCTTGTTTGGGAATGACTCTAGTTCTAGACTCTGGTTTACTCATTTTAAGTCGAATATTAATTATGGAGAATATGGGTAAGGGTTAGAAAGCTATGATGTTTATGAAGATATGATTAATTACTATATATCAGAACTTTAGGAATGAAAATTGTGAAATCTTCTTATTTTTATATAGAATGATTTATTTAAGATATATCATTATTTTATCAAAGTGATGATATATGAACAAGTTGGTTAGATTGATACACATTTATTTTGTTAATTTGTATTGAAAATCAATTGTATCTTTTGGGAAAGGAATGGAAATGATGGTCATGAAAATGCAAGAATTGTGTCAATTGAATTTTGAAAGAAACAAAGATACATAAAGATTTAAGTTCCCTAAGCATAAAACATGATTCAAAGGGAAGGGTAAATTTTTTCTATATACGTCTTGAATCAAATCTTATAAATGTTTATACTTATTTTTTAGGTTAAACTCGAGTACAAATGTTCATGTTTCATTTGCTTGCATGAGTTTCACATCAAACTTGATAAATGTTGATACTTATTTATTTAGTTTCTTTTTTGTGATTAAACTTGAATACAAATGTTCATGTTTCAATTTGTTTCAAAATGTCATTTATATTTGTTCTATTTTTTCTTCTAATAAATTTGTTTATTTGTCATGCCTCCATATTAATTTTTTTGTTAAAAGTTTTTCACTCCAGAGGCATGTACTGGAACCAAAGGAAAAATGATTTATAAAAACTTTTACAATTTGTGGCATAGAAGTTTGAAGCATGATTAAAGAAAAACCTTATTTGTGGCATAAAATGTTCGAGAATATCTCTAAAGAAAACTTGTAAAGATTCGTAAACAAAATATTTTCCACATTAAAATTTTTTTTAATCTCAATATGTGTGTTAATTTGTATAAAAGAAAAGCAAACCAAACATATCAAGAAAAGATGCCATAAGAAATAGAGTTTTTTTAGATAATGCATATAAACACATGTAAACATTTTTCTCTATAATGTTTGATAGATAGAAGTATTTCATTGCTTTCATAGATGATTTTATGGTATAGATGTATCCATATGCTATATGTGAAGTCTCAAGCCATTGGTAATTCTTGAGATACTTCTCACGGGAAGGAAATGCAAGTAGGTAGAAAGGTGAAAATCATCGAATTGGATTGAAGTAGTGTCATGAAAAATATTAAGAGTTGGGCTATAATCCTGACCTATTTCGTTAACTTATTGAAAAAATGTAGTAAAACTCTTAAAAATAATGGTGTAGAACTTATATCGTGTTCTTAGTAATGTAGTCTTAATGACTTATTTTTGAGTTATGATTGACCAAAGGCGTATACATGTATAGATAGTCAAATTAAAGTAATACTTTAGAACTCAAATGAAAGAAAGTTGAGTCCTATAATAGTTATTGGGTACATTATCATTATTGATTAGTCGGGAGATTACAAAAATTTAGGTTGTGTTGTTTCTATTTATAGTTTGAGTTTTGAGAAAACTGAAATCTCAAATGCCTTAAAGTTGGCAAAATCAATGGGAACATAGAAACTAGAAATGTGATTGTCATGAGGTGCATGCTTGTACTTTGAAAATGCTTGTAGTTTCTTTTTTTGATTTTCTCAATGACAACATGGAAAACCAAGCAAATTGGATAAACACCGCTAAAGAATTGGTCATGGAGATATCAGAACAGGTAATCTCATGTAATTTTCTTGATTTGTTATTTGGTTAGACTGTGTAGTGAATTTTCAAAATTTGAATTTGATATAGAAACAAATAAAACTTCATATGTGTTTTAACAAGTTAATGAAAGAAGTGATTTTGTAAAATATCGATGCATAAAAGTTTAATTGAAATCCATGAATCAATGTAAAGTCTATAATTTCATCTAATTGCCTAAAATGTACAAAAAGTATAATGAAAATAGGTCTTGGAGACAAAACCATTTAAAGGCAATGTTAAACGATATAAATTCATACTTGTAATCAACGATTTTACTAAAAAATGAGTATTGATCAGAAAGAAAGATTTTCAAATAAACATGAAATGACTCATTTAGGATCACTATAACATTAGTAACTCATTACACTTTAGAGTTACATCAAATGATGTGAAAATAATTGTAGAGTGAATGTTTGAAATCTATAAAAAAATGAATAAAAGTACAACTTAGAAAAAGTAAAATATTTTTGAAAAATGGTATCTAAAATTTGATAATACCAATATTGTTTTTGAATTTAAGAAAAATATTTATTGTTAATGTATGTATCTGAAGGCCAGTGGGAGTATATTTGTATTTATGGTCATGCATGTATATGAGATTTTGTTAAGTATAGGTATTGGGATTGAATTTGAATACCAAAATGAAGACTGTTAGGATTTTCTCAATATATTTTTATAGAGTTTTGAAAGACTTTGCATATAGAATTATTGGTCAAGAAATGCTTTAAAAATAAAATGTGAAATGTTCAGTATTTTACAGTATTTTTTTTTTAAAGAAACAATCATCTTCATTGATATCAGGATGTCACTCATTACAATAACAATCTCTCTCTACAATTCTTTGAATACTATCAGGTATGCCTTCTATCCAAACTAATTCATTCTGTAAAAGTAAGCTTTCCTTAGCTAAAGTGTGTGCTTCTACATCGTTAGATTTGTGTATATTGAATTGTCCAATTTGTCCTCCCATTTAACAGTTGTTTTATGCCTTCAATTAGACTACCATAAAAAGAAAGATCTTCACTTGCATTTTTACAACATTGACAATCACTTGTGCATCACCTTCAAAGATAACCCTTTCCAATCTTAGTTCCTTGCATATATCCATAGCCTTCCATAGAGCCTGAGCTTTAGCCACAACAGGTTGATCTACATTGGACTTCTGCCTTTCAATAGCAACTAAAGGTTCCCCATCTTCATCACGGATTATAACCCCTATTCC
Organism: Cyclocarya paliurus; assembly: GCA_029856935.1. Lineage (NCBI taxonomy): Eukaryota > Viridiplantae > Streptophyta > Magnoliopsida > Fagales > Juglandaceae > Cyclocarya > Cyclocarya paliurus. The sequence goes on from CM056945.1 coordinate 34,434,058, forward strand.
CACCTTCTTGTCTACTGCTGCATCCCAGTTGGCTTTAACAAAGCCTGTCCTTGGCTTTTCCCACCTCAAGGTTCTGCTACAGCTCTCTTCATTACTCCTCAGGACTGCCTTGTTCATCTATATAGCCTGCTTGTACTCTATCAAGTCGTTGTTGGCAATTCTAATGACTTGAGTAGGAGACTTAAATTTATCCTCAAAGATACTCTTGTTCCTTCTCATCCAAAGGCCCCTCATCACCATAATAACCTCCTTTAATTCTAGTTCATTGAGCTTAACAGTAAGTTTTTCCCATAAGGCCAACAGATCATGTTCTTCATTTTTCATTTTCTGTATAACACTTAATGATTTTGACCACACATCACCAACTATAGGGCATTGCCAAACCACATTCATAATTGTCTCCTCATCTTGTTTACAAATGGGGCATAGAGGATTGTTTGTAATTTTCTTCAAGAAAAGGTTTTTTCTGGTAGCAAGGAAATCATTTACAGCTTTCCAAAGGAAAAGCTTAACTTTTCTTGGAACATCCAACTTCCATATACTATCCCAGCCTTTAACCCTCTCCTCATGCTTAGAATTTTCACCTTTAATGGCCTACTTTCTTCCCATCTCCAAATGGTATGTAGTCCTAACAGAGAAGAGACCTTTTTTTGAGGGACCCCAATCCAGTTTATCCTCCACCTCCATACTGCTTATAGGGATACTATAGATTTGGTCAGCCTATTCCTTTTTAAAGATATATCGAATTAGAGGGACATTCCACTCCCCTCTGCCTTACATCAGTTCACAGACTCTTGCTTCTTTATCCAACACAGAAATAGGGGATTGGACAGAGAAGGATGAAGGGGTTGGAAGCCATATGTTCCCCCAAATTTTGATCTTTTCTCCATTCCCCACCTTCCATTTCAATCCCTCCTTGAGCAAGCTCACTACATTCCACACACTCCTCCACAGAAAGGAAGGTCTATGACCCAGATTGGCTTCAAGCAAAGACTTGTTTTTAAAGTATTTCTCTCTAAGAATCTTGGCAACAATGCTAGTCTCATTCTGAAGGATCCTCTATCCTTGTTTGGCTAATAAGGCCAAATTGAAACTCTTGAGATCCCTACACCCCAACCCTCCTTTACCCTTCTGTTTCCCCATCCTTTCCCAACTACACCAATGCACTCCATTACCACTTTTTTGATTACCCCACCAAAACCTGCCTAGCATGACATTGAGTTCTTTACAAAGTTGCTTGGGGAGCTGAAATACACTCATGGTGTAAGTAGGCACAGCTTGAAGAACAGTTTTAATGAGTACCTCTTTCCCTATAATAGACAAAAAAGAATTCTTTCAATTGTTGATTTTTTTCCATACTCTCTCCTTTATACCTCTAAAAGCATTATATTTAGAACTACCTACAATTGCAGGAAGTCCTAAATAATTCTCATAATTCCCTCTCAACACTGCACCACCTCCCTCCATTATCCTTCTCTTATCATCCTCCTTGGTGTTTGAATTGGAAAAAATAGCAGTTTTGTCCTTATTGAGAAATTGGTCTGATGCTTTTTCATAAAGGCTAAGCAATCTGTGAATGCTATCCCATTCATCTATCTTGATTCTACCAAAAAGTATGCATTCGTCAGCAAAGAGTAAGTGGTTTATTTGAGTCCCCCCTTGAAACTGTCACACCCCTTGTCTCTCCTCTGAGATCTGAACTGTTGAACAAAGAACTAAACTCTCAGCACACAGGATAAACAGATAGGGTGACAAAGGGTCACCTTGCCTCAATCCTCTCTAGGGCTTAATTAAACCACTGGGTTTTCCATTGACAAGGACAGAATAAGAGACAATAGACACACACTTCATGAGCAACTCTATCCATTTTGCACGGAAACCCAACCTGACCAAAACTACTCTAGATAAGCCCACTCAATCCTATCATAAGCTTTTGACATGCCAAACTTAATGGCCATACTCCCCATTCTACCTTTTTTCCTTACTTTCATAGAGTGCAACATCTCATATGCTACTAGACTATTGTCTGAGATAAGCTTCACGGGGGAAAAGGCACTTTGATTAGGGGAGATAATCTCATTAAGGACCCCTTTCAATTTATTAGCCAACACCTTAGCCATTATCTTATAAACTAAATTACATAGGCTGATGGGTTTGAAATCACTAGCCAATTTGGGATTAGAAATCTTGGGAATGAGAGCTATATAAGTAAAATTTGTAAGGGGAGTTAAAGAGTTACCATCAAGCCAACTCAGTACATTGTTGCTGACTTCCTCACCAATCGAGTTCCAATGTTTCTGGAAGAAACATGCTCCAAACCCATCGGGTCCCGGAGATTTGAGAGGTGTCACGTGTTTCACAGCTACTTCTATTTTTTCTCTGGTGAAAGCTTTTGAGAGCTGGTCATTCATGCTTCTAGTCACATATGGCTTCAAACTTTTTCGAACATTCCTCAATGTCACCACTTCCAGGTTTTGAAGAGGCAAAGAGTTTGTCAAAAAAATTCTTAAAAACCCCTTCCAAGCCTTCAGGACTCGTGAGTGTTCTATTTTGTTCATCAAAAATCATCTGAATTCGGTTGTGTTTCCTTCTCTGATTTGCACAGCTGTGAAAAAACTTGGTATTCTTATCCCCTGATTGGTACCAATTAACCTTAGCCCTTTGCTTCCACTTCAAATCCTCTTTCTCTAACAAAACTCCAATCTCCTTTTGTAATACCTTAATGACTGCAACATTATGTCTCCCCTCATTCTTTTGTAACTCCTTAATAAAGCAGTTTTCTCCACTAGTACATTTTTTTGATCAATTGTTATTTGCTTACTCCATCTCACCAAGGTATCTCTAGCCTCATTCAGTTTGAGGGTTAACCCTGAGGAAGGCTCCCTACCCCTTGACCTTTCCTGCCAAACTGTATTAATCACCTCTCCACATCTCTCATCCAAGGACCAGCAAGCTTCATATTTGAACAATTTCTTGTGGCGTCAAACCTTATCAATTTTCTAGTTCATGCACAACAAAATAGGCCTGTGATCAAAGCACCTTGCCACCAATACTTCCACCCACCCATCAACATAGTCTTCCTTCCATCTAGTATTAGCTACAACCCTGTCCAGTCTTTCTCTAGTGAAAGACTCATCCCCATGCTTGTTGCTCCAGGTGTACTAATCCCACTTCCAGCCCAAATCAAACAACTCCCCTTGCTCCAAAACTTCCCTGAACCTGGCCATCTGTCTTTCTGTTTTATGTTTTCCCCATTTCTTCTCATTATGGGCTAGTATCTCATTGAAGTCACCTACCACACACCACCCCTTGTCATCTTGTGGTTTAAATGAACTTAGAATCCTCCAAGTCTCTTCACTCAAGTTGGTGTCTGGCTGACCATAGAAGCATGTTAACAGCCACTTCACATTTCCATGTTCTTCTTTTATCCAAGCATTGATATGCCATCTAGAATAGTTTAGAACCTCAACTTCTAGAGGTTGTTTCCATAACAACATTAAACCACCTTTTTTCCCTATAGGTTCAATGACCAAACAACCATCAAACTTCAACCTCCTTCTAATTTTCTCCCCATTAACCTTTTTAAACTTAGTCTCCATTACGATCACTACGTTGGGCAACTTATCCTATACCAAATGACAAAGGTCTTGAACTGTCCGAGGGTTCCCAAGCCCTCGGCAGTTCCAACTCAAGATTTTCATGATGATGGGTGGGGCTGCTGCACAGCCTCCACCTCTACAACTGAACACCCTTCAACATTCACAACCATACATCCTTCCATCCCTTTAACTTTTTTCCCTACTCTCCCCTTCTCCTCTAAGTCAAACCCTGATCTCGGCAACCTCTTAGAGGGTGATAAATCAATGACCAACTCACTTTTTTTTCCTTTTCCATACACCTCTAACCTTCCCATTACTATTGTTTAGGCTCAGCCCTTTGCTCCCCTCCACCCCCTCAAGAGTCCCCTTTGTCAAAGACCCCTCATCCCTCTCTGCATTCTTGTCTTCAAAAAGAACTAGCCCCACTAACTCCTTATAGCTACTTTCCTCTTCAACCCTTATCTCCACTAACTCCTGAGTGGCAGGAACCACTTCTACCTCTTCCTCCATGTCTCCCTCCCTCTCCTTATCTGGCCTTCCCTCACTTCCCTGAGAAATGCTTCCCACATTTTCGTTATTTACGTCCTACATAAATTTTTTGTTAAGCCTCTCAGATCTCCAAGTAATTTCCTTATTTTTTGGTCTACACCCGGCTTTCAACCAAGCACCATATTGATGCTCCCCATCCTTCTTTCCCTTGCAACCCCGAACACCATGAGCAATACATCCACACTTAAAACAAAAGTGAGGAAGTTTTTCGTACCTTACAGGGACCCATAGAGCCTTCCCCTTCAAGTTGATGGTCCTCCCTCTTGCCAGTGGATTATGAATGTCTACCTCAATAAGGACTCTAAGGAATAAACCCTAACCATTGCCATCTTCCTCTGTGTCTACCTCCACTACTTTGCCAAGTGTTCTACCTAGAAACACTCATTTCTCGTTGTTCATACATGTGAGGGTTATGTCATGCAACTGGACCCAGAATCTCTCTATGTTAAACTGCATATGTTGAGGGGGTGTAAGGCCACCGAAGTTCATCAACACAAACAGCTGGTTATCAAAGAGCCAAGGTCTTCCCTCCAATATTCTTTGCTTATCCTCGACATTTGCAAATTCGACCATAAAAATATTCAACCCCACCTCATGGAACTTTGCTCTTCTACTAATCCTCCAGATTTTGGGCATAACAAACTCAATCACACCCTTGCTAATCTTCCTCTCTGCCCAAACTTTCCCTACTAGACTCACCTCTTCTTTGTATTTTGAGTCTACTGATTCGACTACATATTGATCAATGTACGCTGCCTCCTCCTCAGACAACTTCAGATTCTCCCACCAATGCTCAAGCTCATTCATCTTGTCACCATCGATGAGCCACAATCACTACTAAAAACTTGTACTCACCACCACAGGACTCTTTTCTCCCTGTTGTGATATCGTCTTTGCCACCAAAACCCATCCCTGCCACCACCTACATCATCCTCTACGTGCAGCGGAAATGTTTCGTGAATAGTACCTCCACTCCCAACCTCCACTGATTCTGTTAGAATCCTGGTGGACCCCACTTCACCTCAGCTTCCTTCTAGAGAGAAAAAAGCCAGAGAAGATTTTTTGTGATTATTTTACAGTGTTCTTAAACTGATTAGGTTGTTAAAAAAATTATGTATCTAATGGTTATAAGGAATAATTTGATAGTTGCACAAACTTGTATACAACTCAACATTAGTGTTACAATTGTCATCCTTGGTTGTTGCCAAAGTAACCCAAGGATGTTTGACCAAAACAATGCAAAGCTATTTGCAAGAAATTAAGGACTATATTGTTGCCTTTAAACTGATACTCTTAAGGTAACTGAATATTCAGATTCTATTTTATGAAATTACGTACTCTAATGATAGATACAGTTATGGTTATATATTTTGCTATCTAGTATAGTTATTTTATGAAAAAGTATGAGACAAATCTCTTACTGCTTCACATGCAATAGGGCTGAGTTTGTGGTATGCTTTGAGGCCATAGTGTATGGTATGTGACTGAAGAAATTTATCTTAAGATTTGGAATTGTGGACTTTATAGCTAGCCGTTAAGAGTGTATGACAAGAATCCCTAAGAATATTTTTCTCCGAATCATGAGTATTTAATAAAATTTTAAATGCCAAAGTATTAAGGAGAAAGTATAAAAACAAATATGTCCATATCAATATTGCATTAATAATTATATTTTAAATAATTTGTTGAAAAGATGAGTCTTATGTCTTTATTCATGATGTGAATATGTTAAAGAGATCATTAATATGCTTAGTATTTTGTTAATGAACATTGAAAGATATCTATTTTGGTTGTTTATATTTTCTTGTCTATCTACTTTATATATACATTAATTGGTGTGGATGAATGATGACAAGATAATGTCTAAAATAGACATAAATTGGAGCCCAAGGCACTACAGTATTAGTCTTAATTGTCCAAAGTAAAGATCGTGTTAAATCAAATTATTAGTCTTATGGAACCTGGAAGGAAATTTGTTGGTTATATAACAGAGAACTACCATGACTCGCATTGGTAGCTGATTTGACATTAATATTACGGAACTCATGTAATGTATTTTGAGTTAGGAAAATTTTCTAGAAATAAACGTACGCAGTGTGGTTAATTTTCTATAATAAACCCATGAACGAAAAAATTTATTTATAGGTGTATGGGCAAGTGAGAGAATGTAAGAGTTTTATTAAAACTCTATGTCCCACACACCCATATCCTAATGGTTTTAGACTAATTACTTAATTAATGAGTCATAGTGAGATATGAATACCTCTATTCTAGTCATAGTGGGACACAAATATTTCTAGATTTCATGATGGCTAGAAGTCTATAAATAACATTGAGGGATTAAGGGTTCTCATTTACAATATTATTGTGTCTTTAGCCATCGAGAGACATTCGAAAATAAAGTTATTAGGGTGATCCTTCTCTCATAGTCATTCAAATTCTTTATCAAATTGTAATAGATAGAGGTACGTTTTCTAACTATTGTTATTTTATTATCATAAATAAAAAAAAATTGAAAATCCAAATATTAATGATAATGTTAAAATATTTAACAACAAGTACTTGAACAAAAGTTATAAAGTTGTATATTTATTATGGTTCGAGCAACATAGCTAGAACTAGCTAGCTCAATCATCTAAAAACTGTAATGCAAAATGCAAAACTGTAAAAGAAGTATGGTCTGATCAATTTCCACAATTAATCACAGATGCACTCCACACAAATTTGCTAGCTCTTGGAATGCAGGTACAATACAATGGCAATAATGGAGACTTGGAAAAGCTCTTCTTGATAGCGTGGGGCATGTGGTACAGAAGGAACTAATTGGTACATGAAGCAGTGATCCTTTCTGCTATGCAGGCGACAGATCACGCTTTGATGTCTTATAAATCTCACTTACAAGCGCACGACCCTCTTGAAGGAAAGAAAGTTGGTCGCTGGGTGCCTCCTGACCAAGGAATCCTAAAGCTAAATGTGGATGGGGCAGTGTTTGTAAACCAACAGTGCTGGGGTGGGAGTTGTTCTAAGAGATGACAAGGGTAATGTGGTCCTCTCAGCTTCTAAGAAGGAAAATACGCTTAATGATCCTATTGAGATTGAAATGCTAGCAATTTTGAGAGGTTTGCAGATTTGCTTACCTCTTGGAATATCACAGCTTGTTATTGAAAGTGATTCTTTGCTCATGGTGAATAAAATTCAAGCTAAAAAAATATCAAGATCACTTTATGGAAACCTTGTGATGGAGATCAAGCAACTTATGCAACGATTTTCAAACTGCTTTATACAACATAGTGGCTGTTTAGGTAATGGTGCAGCCCATGGGATGGCAAAACATGCATAGAATATTGAGGATTTGATAATTTGGTGGAGTTGTTATCCAAACTGTATTGCCCAAGTTATTTGGTCTGATTCTATGTTGTAATCTTTATTTCAAAAGTATTGAATAAAGGTATTTCAGTTATAAAAAAAAAAGCTGGTTTTTGGATTAGATTGGAAACAGCTAGCATTTGCTTATCTGTCTACCGATTTTCCCTCTTTCTCATTATGCTAATTAATTCCATGATAAAGGCCAACACATTATTGCATTGGTCCTGCAATTATTTTCGGATGATTTCATCTATCCAAAGTGGTGTAAGTACTTCTAGCTCTGTCGATCTCTGATTCCACTTGTCACCACCACCTGATGACAATATTTATATATATATATATATATAGTCTCTTGAAAATTCCATGCGCATGATCGATCACCTCATGTTTTCAAGCCCTTTTTAGGGTTCCTCTCATCATGGGTCTGAGGTCTCAATTGTTTGGTACCTTCTCCTGTACCTCGTGCATAAATGCAGTAGTGTCTCCACTTTCCCTCTCGCCACTAAACAACCCACCTTTTTTCTTTCTTTCTTTCTTGTTCTTCGACCCAAATTCCTCCTGAGGTCATCACATTTTGTAGCGACAGGTTCAAACAGGATAAGCTCATCATCATGCATCCTGATCTATATATATATTCGCCATTTTTAATTCTCTTCTGCAGCTTAAATGCATGATGATGATCTCCATATATTATATATATAATATATTTTATTGCATCAACTCAATCGTATCTCCCGTCTTGTTTATTAACTATATATATAATAATGATTATATTATCCAAAAAACTTCTCATGCTGCCATTAATGTTGTCGATCAGTTATGTGTTCTTGGTCTTATCACGCATTAAGTGGTGGCATATATCATATTATGGGTACTGCATCTTAGAATATATCATAATATAAATCGTTGACGTTCCTGCTTACGTTATTTAATTAATGGCGTATTAATCCACTAGGCACTAACAATGTGGATGTTAAAGTTGATTAGGATGTACATTAATTCGTTCGATCTATAAAGAAACCAGCATTATTTAATATTTATATTTATTATATATATAAATATATATATGTAGTACTCATCTTAAATCATCATCATCCTATATATCCACCATTTTATATATAGTAGTACTGCATGCCAAGAGTAATAATAAGATCCGTCCGTTGATGATAGGATAATATTTCTCAATGAGAGGATCATTATATTGGTCACAAATTATGAGAATCACAAGCATGCATGCTTCCTAGTACCATAAATATATGAACTTAGATCTAAGCTCAGTATACAGTGCTGGCTACAGTTCTTGTGATCAATATTCTCTACCCCTTTGAATATAATTTATATAAATATTAAAATGCTACCCGCCATTCTTTTTATAATCATTTTAATTCTCATCGTCACATTATATAGTATTAAATGATTTGAGATTATTTTTTATATTTAACTTATAAATTAATTATTTAATATCACATCATGAAATCTCGAGACGATGTTGATATATAAGATCAATGATAAATAAAAAATTTCTTATATGAAATGATCATAAACGTCCATGCCACATCGATCCTTTGTGACTTAATTAGGTTGAAAACCTTATAAAAAGTTTGGTCTTTTTCGGTTATTTATGATCAGTTTTTACCTAATTAATGCTTAATATAATATATATATATATATATATATATATATATATATTCATATATATACTTTTTCTTTTCTTTTTTTCCATAGAAATTAATGATTAAGAGATATGACTCTCCAAATGCTGAGAACCACAAGCTAGCGAGCGCTCTTCTTCCCACCAAACACTAGCTAGATAATTATATACCCAGTGACATCAAAATACATGATAAGGTAGCTATAGCATATATAAACTCGACACCGGCATGATGATGCGGAAATGTGCAAATGTTGTGGTTATCAACGTCAACTAATTTGAACCTGACTAATTACTAGGAAAGTGGCGTAAGCATATCATGATATTTATATATAATTTAAGGTTTTGGTGTAAGCTCCATTAGGAATTTAATTGCTCCATCCTGCATCCCTCAGTACTTTCAAATAGCTAGCTTGCTAGTTACTTTGAAACAACTTGGGATTAATTAGTTCTGTTTTCTGAACGATAATTATTGTAAAAGAAAAAAAAAATCTACAGATATAAAAAGATTTTAAAAAAATAAACTCACAAGCTATTGTAATTTGATGTGGTACATCAGATTGTAAAGTTAATTTTATTATAATATAGATCTAACATACTACATCAAGTCACATCATTTTATAAGTTTATTTTTATAAAATATTTTTGTACCTGTAACATTTTTCTTGTAAAAATTTAGGAGTGTTGTAATTATTGCAAGCCACTTCATGTCACTTGCAAGAATTTTCTTCATTTTTTATAAGGTAATGAAAAAAATAAAAAATAAATAATATTTACAATTTTACTATGTGCAAACCCTTCGTACTCATTTTGAAAATAAGTGAATAAATCTTAGACTAATCAGTTATGTGAAAAAACTATTCTTTTAACGGTGAATTCCACTTTTTTAAAAAAATGAATACGCAAAACCTACCCATTCAAATATGGGTGAAAACCAACACCTTCGGTTCGGTTTTTGAGCAAAACCGACGCCGACCGAAACTTACTTTAAATTTTTGGGAGAGAAAACCGGCTGAAACTGGTCGACGGGGAGGAGAAACACCGGCCGAAACCGTTGCCTCATTTCTCTGGCAGTTCACGGTCGGTTCTCAAACCGAGCTTCATCTGAGAGAGTTGAGAGAGAGTGTGTGTTGCAGACGAGAGAGAGAGAGAGAGAGAGAGAGGATGAGAACTGGGACGGCAACGCGAGGAAGAAGATGAAGTTATTTCGAAACGACGCCGTTTGATATAAACCAAACGGCGTCGCTCTACTTAATTTTTTTTTCATATGTTATGAACTAAACGAAACCGTTTGGTTTAAGACAAACGGCGTCGTTTTATTTGTATTTTAAATACAACTAAAGGCTTAAAACGATGCCGTTCTACTTAAGTAGAACGGCGTCGTTTTGAGTACAGAATAAAAAAAAAAAAAAAAAGTTTCTTTAGTCGGCCGGTTCAGCGGTTTGAACCAGATTCGAACCGATGCCAAACCAGCCGATATCGGTTTTCTCTATTTTCTGCCGCACGCCGACTGGTTCTCCACAGGTTTCGGCCAGTTCTGAACTCCGACGGCCGGTCTGAGTCGGTCTAGGTCGGTTTATCGGTTCTTTGTACAACCCTACATTCAAACATTACTCAAAGTAAAATAAAATGCCAAGCTAGCTAGCTAGCTAACTTTTGCTGTTATAAATAACTCAATTTTATTTGATCACTTTGTCCAACTAGCACTATGCTAATTCAATAATTAATACTGTCGATTGACAAGTGCGTTTCATAAGATCCAAAAAAAAAAAAAATAGGGTCCTAAATTTTAGTACTCCTCTTTGAAAAATATAGAGGCCAGGAGAGAAAAGTGCCAAGACAAAGCAAAGCCACTCATTAAAGCCAAGCTTTTCAAGGTCTTTAGAAGAAATGAGTGTCCTTTTGAATGCATCAGGAGACACCTGAGGCCTACTACTGTCTTCTCCATTCTTGAATGGGACAACTACCGATTGATCAACAAAGTATAACCACATTATGAGGTTTGCCATAGTATTAATACTGAAGTCTCTCTTTCTTTCTTTTTTTAACATTATGCGGTGATTAGTAGTGTCAATGACCTGGCCCAACCACAACTTTATTTGTAGAAAAAAAGGAAGCACAGAGAGAGAGATCATGTATATATATATATATATATATATACATATATATATATATATATATATTTAATGACATCATATCTTTGATCTCGGCCTTTTAGGGTTTGATTATATATATAGTACTTCACTAGTTAAGGTTTAAGATAACATGATCAGTCCAGTCAATGGATAAATGTGACGCATGCACGCCCTCGATCCCATGATTAATGTTCAACTACTAAAAATAAAAATAAATTAAAAATTCATGTATAGATAGCTAATTTTATAATTAATTAGTACTTAATTTCATTTTAAAAAGAGTCGTCCGATATTCATATTATAAACATGAAAAATAAACTAGTCAATATTAATATATATTTTTTTTTATCGATGTTTTAAAGTAAAAATTACAAAATGACTCAGGCATATTATATGTAAGCTATCTGAAAAAAATTAGATCAATAATTTATAATTATATATAGACATTAATTAATTAATTTCTTAGATTTTAAAAGCAATAGCCACATATATATATATATATATATATATGAATTAATACGTACGTGATATTTATTAATGAAGTGATAAAATCTATTGAAAATCAAATGAAGTACGTACTGATTAATCATGAAATTAATGTGCAAGTTAAGTGCGCCATATTTAATTAATTAAGCTTGCTATCCACAAATTGTGGCCAGAATGAGTGCAATAATGTTGCATGGTAATTAATATTAAGATCACATGGGTTAATTTTTGGAGTCCATTAATTAATTAATTTTCAATTAGTCAGGCTGCTAATTATACTGCCAACTTGCTCGATCTCTAATTTCCCCGGCCGATCGAGTACTACTGGAAAATAATTAAGCACGTACGTACGGGCCTTACGCGTTCTGTATACATATCATCCACGTTGAAAATCTCTCAAGTATTCTACGATCTACATGATCTTCGACCTTCTAGCCGGAGCCCGCCGACCGACGACAAGATCACGAATGATTGTGTAATAACCTAAACCCACCAAAAGTCGAGCCCATCCAGCCCAACCTCTTTGTTTTTATTTTTTTATTCCTTCTTCTTCCTTTTCATAAATCCAACAACCCCCCAAAAATAAAAATCCCTCTCTCTCTCTCTCTTTCCCCGACACTCAGACGCACTCTCACACACGCCACTCTCTTCCTCTTCAATTCTCTCTCACACACAATTCCCACCGCGTGTATATATATACATAATATATACTCTTGTTGGAGTATAGCCTCTCATATCGACAGCATGGAGTTGAAGTTCAAAGAAGAAAAATTGAAGGCAGAGAAGAAGCTAAAGAAGACTTAAAATGCTGTTATTTCTGTTATACAGTTATTTTTCTATGTAGTATAAATATTACAGATCTTCATGTATTTCATATCAAGTAATTTCATTTGTTCAAATCAGATTACATAAACTCCCGTATTCTTTCTCTGTTTTTCAGTTTTCCTCCTTTATTCATCGAGTTCTCAACATGATATTAGATTGAAAATCATACTTGCTTCTGCATTTTTTTTTTCTCTAGTCTTGCAATCTACATTGCAAAATTCTACTCGAGAAGTTTCTCGAGAATCTTGTGTTTCTTGCATTTTCTTCTCAAATTCTTGGTAAAATGACAGAAGCGAATTCTCTCAATTCTTCATCTTCTCGTACCTTTAATCCTTCAAATGATTCTTCTAGCTCATATTATCTTCATCCTAGTGATAATCCGGGTTTTCTCTTGGTCTCCAAAGTCTTTGCAAGAGACAACTACATTGCTTGGAGTCGCTCGATCACTATTGCTCTAACTGTCAAGAACAAGGTAGCTTTCATTGATGGCTCGATTACTACTCCTCCTACTAATCAGCGTATTAATCAAACTGCTTGGCTCTGTGCAAAAATTTGGTACTCTCTTGACTCATGAATTCTATTTCTAAAGATATTAGAAATAGATTGCTTTATGTTGCATCTGTTGTAGATCTATGGAATGAGCTAAAAACAAGATATTTGAGAAATGATGGACCAAAGGTTTTTCATCTTGAAAAATCTCTAAGTTGTATAAACCAGGGTTCATCTTCGATTACAGAATATTTCAATGCTTTCAAGACTTTTTGGGATGAGTATATCAATTATAGGCCATTCCCAACCTGTACATGTGGCAAGATGGCTTCTTACACTTGTGATCTGTTCAATTTCTTGCTACTTAGACAACAGTTAGATTATGTGTTGAAGTTTCTTGTAGGCCTAAATGACTCTTATGCTTCAGTAAGAAGTCAATTGTTACTTGTTGTTCCATTGCATAGCATGGCTAAACTGTTTTCTTTGCTGCTTCAAGAAGAAAGTCAGAGACAATTGACTAATTTTACAAGTATTGAAACACATGCTTTGTTAGCAAAGCATGTTACTCAGCCTAATCAGATTACTCAGTTCAAGTTCTCCAAAGACAAGTTGAAGAAATCCTCACTACATTGTACTTACTGTGGCTACAATGGTCATACAATTGACAAGTGTTTTCAATTGCATGGCTACCCCCTGGATGGACTGGACCTAACAGAAAAAGAAATCCTCCCTCTGCACATGCAGCCATTTCAACTAAAGAGGTCTACATTAAAAATAGTAATGAGAACCAAAGGTTTAGTTTAACTGCTGAAGAATTCAATAAGCTCCTAGCACTTGCCAATTCGAATTCATCTACTTAAAACACTGGTACATCCACAACAGCAGTAAATCTAGCCACTACCCCTCAGTTTTCTGGTAACCCTTTTAATCAATGCAATTCTATCTCTACCAAGTTAAATTCTGAATTTTCTTGGATCCTAGATACTAGTGCAACAAATCATATGATCTGTTCACCTCTATTATATTCTTCTACTCCTAAACCAGTTACAAGTTCTATAAATCTTCTTAATGGACAAACTGTTCCAGCATTATATATTGGAACTGTAGGTCTTTCTAGCACATTACATTTAAAGAATGTCTTGATGTTCTTAGTTTTTCATTCAATCTATTATCTGTTTCTCAACTAACCAAATAATCTAATCTTTGTCTATCCTTTTTTGGTTCTCATTGCTTTTTATAGGACCAATCAATGAAGAAGATGATTGGGATTGCCTTTGAGAAACAAGGACTTTATCACCTACTTCAAGCTTCCTCAAAAGCTAATTCCTGCAAGCAGTATCAGTTTAATTCTACACCAATTTTTGTATCAGCCATTACTCAAAACCAGTCAAACCTTTGGCACTACAGATTAGGTCATGTCTCGAATTCTAGAATACATTTTCTTAAACAAATAGAGAATTCAATAACATCTGACTGTACAAATGTCTGTGAAATCTGTTCACTAGCAAAACAGAAAAAGTTTTATTCCCTGTATCACAAAATATTTCTAATAAAGAGTTTGAATTGATTCATTGTGATATATGGGGTCCATTTTCTACAACTCAGTTTAACACTTTTGTAAAAACCATTAGAACAGACAATGGTTCATAATTTATCCTTACAAAATTTTATAGTGAAAATGGAATTTTACATCAAAGAAGTTGTGTAGAAACCATACAACAAAATGGAGTGGTTAAAAGCAAACATCAACACTTATTAAATACAACTAGAGCTTTGATATTTCAAGCAAACTTACCTTTAATTTTTTTTGGAGTGATTGTGTATTGACTGCAGCCCATATTATAAATCGAATTCCAACTCCTCTTCTCCAAACAAAACACCTTTTGAAATGCTATTTCACAAATTACCAAATCTTTCTCGTTTAAAGGTTTTTGGATGCTTATGCTTTGCATCTACTCATAGAAAAAAATTCGATCCAAGAGAAACCAAATGTCTATTTTTAGGATATACATCTGATGTCAAAGGTTATAAACTCATGGACTTAAACAAAAACATAATCATTATTTCTAGAAATGTTGTGTTTCATGAAACCAATTTTCAATTCAAAACTCTTCCAATTAATTATGCAATACCTACTTTTTTGTTTCCCCCTTCAGAATTCCAACATGATTCCTCTCATATAAATAATCCTATCCATTCTGATCAAAATAATTCCTCAATAAATTCTAGTGAATCAGATTCCCCTCATATCGATAGCAATCATCAAACTGACTTAGCAAATTCTATCCCTACTGATTCTCATATCAAAAAATCATCCAGAATTAAACAATCACCAAAATTTTTGTTTCTATTGGTTGTTCCTCTAACACAGGTAATCTCTATCCTATATCATCTTTCATTTCTGTTAGTAGACTTTCAACACCACACAAAGCTTTTTTAGCTTCAATTTCTATTACCAAAGAACCCAAAACATATCAACAAGTTGTAAAATCACATGAATGACAAGTTGTTATGAGAAATGAACTCAATGCTTTAGAGTTAAACAAAACCTGAGAACTTGTTACTCTCCCTAAAATAAAAGACCATAGGTTGTAAATGGGTTTTTAGAGTAAAATACAAGGCTGATGGAATTATAGAAAAACATAAAGCAAGGCTGGTAGCCAAAGGCTACACTCAACAAGAGGGATTAGACTTCTTTGATACTTTTTCTCTAGTGGCCAAACTTACTTCAATTCGATTATTGTTAGCTATTGCTGCTATTAAGGGTTGGCATATTCACCAATTAGATGCAAATAATGCTTTTTTACATGAAGAAGTTTACATGGAAGTGCCCCCTGGTTTGGATGTTAAACAACCCAATATAGTTTGCAAACTGTTAAAGAGTCTTTATGGCCTGAAGTAGGCCTTTCGACAATGGTTTGCAAAACTCTCTCAAGCCCTTCTTGGCTATGGCTTTACTCAAGGCAATTATGATTGCTCACTGTTCATCAAGAAAACTGCCACTTATTTCATAGCATTACTAGTATATGTAGATGATGTTCTACTAGCTAGTGATAGTCTAATTGAGATTCAGCAACTCAAGATATTTCTACATGATAAATTCACAATCAAGGACTTGGGGCAGCTGAAGTACTTCCTGGGATTGGAAGTAGCCAGATCAAAGTCTGGAATCTCTCTTTGTCAAAGAAAGTATACTTTGGATATACTTCAAGATACAGGGCTCATAGGTTCCAAGCTAGCTGCATTCCCAATGGAATCTAATCTTAAACTTAGTACAGATGATCCCAATCTTTATGAAGATGTCTTGGGTTATAGAAGATTAATTGGCAGACTACTATATTTGACAGTTACAAGGCCTGACCTGGCCTATTTTGTTTAGGTTCTTAGCCAGTTTCTTGCTAAACTAGCAGTGTCTCATTATCAAGCTTCCATGCGTGTGCTTAAAGGTTATTCTTCTTTTCATCTTCAGATTTAAAGTTAAAAGCCTTCTCTGATAGTGACTAGGCAGGTTGCTTAGACATCAGGAGAAGTGTTATAGGTTATGCAATTTTTCTAGGAGGCTCATTAATCCCATGGAAATTGAAGAAACAAGCCACAGTTAGCAGATCATCTGCAGAAGCAAAATATAGGGTTGTTGCAGCCACAACATGTGAGGTGTAGTGGTTACTATATGCTCTTCAAGATCTCAATGTTGATTATTCTTAGCCAACAATGCTCTACACTGACAACAAATCAGCTTTGTCCATTGCAACCAATCCAGTACAATATGAGAGGACTAAACATATTCAAATCGATTGTCATCTTGTTAGGGAAAAACTATAGCAGAATGTTATAAAGCTTTTTTTTATTCCCTCAAGATTACAACTAGCAGATATCTTTACAAAACCTCTCGAATCATTGCCTTTCCATCATAATTTGCACAAGATAAACATTATAAATATACATGCTCATCTTGAGGGGGGTGTTGGAGTATAGCCTCTCATATCGACAACATGGAGTTGAAGTCTAAAGAAGAAAAGCTAAAGGCAAATAAGGAGCCAAAGAAGACTTAAAATACTGTTATTTTTGTTATATAGTTATTTTTCTATGTAGTGTAAATATTACAGGACCTTCATGTATTTCATATCAAGTAATTTCATTTGTTCAAATCAGATTACACAAACTCCCGTATTCTTTCTCTATTTTCAGTTTTCCTCCTCTATTCATCGAGTTCTCAACAACTCTTTCTCTATTTTCTATTAAGATTCCTCAGTGATGAACAATAAATTATATGGAAATAATGCAATCACAGTGAAGAAAATGACACAACACAATGATGAAAGTACCTCAAACATTCATACTCATTGGGGGATTCGAGGTCCCCAATTCCTCCATAGAAAGATAACTATCTCATATGAGAAATTGCTCTAGAATGAATGGAAAATCCATCATGGCGTGATACTTAACTGACTGTAATTGAAAATACATAAAAGTCCCTGTAACTAACTTTTGAAGATAAGATAAAACTACACCGTTTTTAACATTTCAAACAGTGCGTTTACATAAAACTAACCCAACCCCTTTTGTAAGTCCAAACTATGTTGTTTCCCCCTCCTAGAACAAGTGACATCGTTTTAGCTCCTTAAGGCTTGAAAAGTTGTGTCCTTTTGAGCTTCTGAAGACTAAACTCCCCAAGTCCCAAACAGCCTTCTTCATTTTGCACACTTCCACTTCAAGCCCCTTACTACCGAAACCCTAAACTCCCAATCTTTACCTCAATAGATCTTCAAGCTCGAAGGCACCTAACATTCTCCTTCCCTTAAAAAACCTTTTCCACAAGGTGTGGATACAAAGCCTTAATTTTCAACAAGTTTTTCCAATTATTTTCCTCCTCCGAAAGCCCCAACTATTTAATCAACAACTCTTCCCCCTTGTTGCCTCATGCGCCGATCTCACATAGCCTTCATCTCAGGTATCACTCGCCGTCACTATTGATGGGTGGAAGGGTGGCCAATGGCTAGATCTGATCCCCTAACTTTCTCTTCAAGTACGACACGTGGAAGACAGGGTGGATCTGTGAAGTGGAAGGCAACTCAAGTTTGTAGGCAACCAAATCGAGTCTCTGAGCCACCTTGAAAGGACCATAGAAGTGCGGTGCTAGCTTCATGTTCTGCCAACAGCCACAGACTTCTGACGGTACGGCTGGAGGCGAAGGTATACCCAATCTCCCACCATGAACTGTCGCTCTGTCTTTTTTTTGTCAGCATAATTTTTCATCCTTACTTATGCTGCCGTGAGTTTCCCCTTCAAAATGCTGAGAATTTGTGTTCTGTTTCGTAGCAACTGATCCGCTGTAACATTGTTAGAAGTCCCTGAAATATAATCAAGTAGTCTTGGGGGAGCATACCCGAGAAGGCCTCGAAAAGGGACATCTTGGCTGAGTTATGGTAGGTACAATTATACCACTACTCAGCCAAGGGTATCCACTGACTCCTTCCAGTAGGCTTAAGACTTGCATAACAACGCAAGTATCCTTCCACCACCTTATTCATGGCTTCGATTTTCCCATCACTTTGGAGATGATAGGCAGAACTGAAGTCCACAAAGGTTTTCTAGAGCATAAACAACCTTCCAGAAAGCACTTAGGAACATGGGGTCCTGATCTGAAACTATGGTTTTTAGGAAACCATGTAGCTTTAACACTAAACCTAGGAATACTTGGGCCATTTCCAAAGCTGTGTAAGGGTGTGCTAAGGGCATCAAATGCCCATATTTGGTGAATTGGTCAACCACCACAAATAACTAAGTACCCTTTTAATTTCGGAAACCCTTCGATGAAATCTATTGAAATATCGGTCTAAGTTTGTTGAAGTATAATGAGGCATTGTAGAAGACCAGCTGGGGTTAAAGTTTCATACTTGGAGGCTTGACATGTCTCATACTCCCTAACCCATTTTTTTATGTCTCTTTTAACACCTATCCAGTATAAGTCCCTCTTGGCTTTTTGGTATGTCTTCAAATAGTCTGAGTGTCCAGCCATGGGGTTGGTGTGTATAAATTGTAATACCTTTGGCTTGAAGGGGAATCGGGTACAACGAGAATGCTCCCCTTTCCCAAAATCAATCCCTGTTGTAGTGTTGTCCTCTTAGGAACCTCTTGATGATTCAACAAGTTTTCCATCAAAGCAGTAGGAAACGAGATTTGTGCACACAACCCCAAGTCTTCCTCCCTTCTTGATAGAGCGTCTACCACTACATTTTCTTTGCCCTTTTTGTACTTAATAAAAAAGTCATATCCCATTAGCTTTGTAATCCACCTTTGTTGGGCCTCAGCTCCCACCCACTGTTCTAGCAAGAATTTAAGTGCTTGTTGGTCTGTTTTTATGATAAAAGGTTGTCCAAGAAGGTATGACCTCCATTTTTGCATGGTCGTGACTAGAGCAAGTAACTCCTTCTCATATGTCAATAACAATAGTGCCTAGCCCTTAAGGGACTGACTGAGGTAGTAAATAGGTTGTCCGAACTACATTAACACTTCCCCAATGCCCTTCTCGCTGGCATCACACTCACTTACAAATGGCTTAATAAAATCAGGTAATTTTAGAACTAGTGGGTGGGAAACAGCTTGCTTTAAGGCTGCAAACACCTTGCTGGCCTTTAAGTTCCAAGAAAAAGAATTTTTCTTGAGTAAAGAAGTGAGAGGGGAAGCAATAAGCCCATAATTCAAGATGAATTTCCAATAGTACCCCGTGAGCCCTAGGAATCCTTGTAAGGCCTTCACATTCTTAGGCTCGGACCATTCCAATATAGAGGTAATCTTTGAAGAATCAGCCATTACACCTTTAGCATTTATAATATGACCCAAATAATCAACTTCATCCACAGCAAGCCAACACTTGGATTTTTTTGCATATAAGCAGTGCTATTTCAACATGTTTAAAACCTCCCTAAAATGATCCACATGCTCCTCCCAAGACTTACTATACACCGAGATGTTGTAAAAAAATACAAGCACAAATTTCCTTAAAAAGAGTTTGAATAAATTGTTCATTAATCCTTGAAATGTAGCTGGAGCGTTGGTGTGGCCAAAAGGCATCACCAATAACTCATAATATCCGTCATGGGTATGGAAAGCCGTTTTAGGAATGTCACTAGGCACCACTCTCACTTGGTGATATTCCGATCGTAAATAGAGCTTAGAAAAAATCACCAATCCAAAGAGTTTATCCTAGAACTCATTTATCACTGGAATAGGAAACTTTGTCTTTACCATTTCTTTGTTAAGTGCCTTATAATCCATCCAAAGCCGCCAACTGCCATCGACTTTACGAACCAACAAAACAGGAGAGGAAAAGGGACTAGAACTAGGTTTAATCACTCCGGATTTTAACAACTCAGCCATAATATTTTCTATTTCCTTTTTCTAGTAATAATGGTATCTATATGGCCTATTTGTTATGGGTTGAGTGCGTTCCTTGAGGACTATTTGGTTATAAAGTATGTGTTTTTATGTTGAGTTGTAATTGGAAATATTTATGTATTACCAAGAGGCTTGTAAGTTGGGTAAAGTGTTTGTAAAGGTTGGGTGAATTGATGCTTTTAGTTTTTTTCTCTCTCTGTAATGGTTGTAAAGGTTGGGTAAAGGCTTGTAAGTTGGGTAAAGTGTTTGTAATGTTGAGTTGTAATCTTTCATCCTAGATAGTTTGGGCATTGCATCACTATGAGCTTAGTGTATTTGTAATATCTCTCTGTCTCCACATTTAGTTGAGTTTGTGATCTAGCTAAAGTATAACTAGATCACAAACACTTTGATATAGCTAAAGTATTGATATTCTGAATGTGTTTGTGATCTCCCTTTGTCTCCACATTTAGTTGAGTTTATTTTTTAATTATTCATTTGAGTTTTTAGAATGAATGTTTTGCACAAAAAATTCTAATTTTTCCCATGACTTGATGGAAAGAACTTGCAATTTTATATAAAATATGTTATCTCAATGTGTTTTTGCTACTATTCTTACTATTATGCATGGTTTGGGGTTTCTATTTTTGGTTTCCAACATGCCTATGCATCTCTATAGGGTGTTGAATTCCTTTACTATTGTATGGTGATTGATCTCTCTTGCACTTGTTTGTGATCCACCCACAACCATTGCTCATTGTTGTTTTATCACCACCTATGACAATATTAGTTAAATTCTTCTCCCTTATAAGTAGTATATTTAATAAATTTTGAATATGAAATTTGTTAACATTTGGTGTTGTGAATTGTTGAGAATATACTTAGTTGATTATTCTGTAAAGGTGTGTTGAATATGAATTTAATAGTCAAGTGTTAGTGGTGGATATTAACTAGAATTAATTCATGTTGATGTCATTGTTATATAGCTGAATGTAGACGTTATTTACGTTGAAATAATAAGGAAATAGAGGCCAGTATAGGTGTTGTCCAACAGTATGTTTGTAATCTAGAAATTTGGGATGTATCATTTTGGAGGATAATCTTTTAGGACAAGTCTAAATTCGTATTATTAAGGATCGGGTGAAATTTTAGAATTTAGTGAGATCATTTTTTAGTGTAGAAGTTAACGGATTGTGATAATCTTGACATAGGTTCCGAGTGACCTTTTTTTTTTTTAATAAAGAGCTGATAGTCACACACATAGCAGCCCCGTCCCAAATTTATTCCAAAAATCCCTCACTTTAGGTGGAGGAAAACCAATATAACAACCAAATAACTTTCTGCACAAGCCTATTAACAAACAAACCAATAAATGATGACCCCAGCTAGCTTATTCGCACAAGAGAAATCCTTAAAACTAAAAACTTCAAAGACGTAGAGAGGGGAGACCTGATGCGTCTAGCCTAAGCATGCCCTTTACTTTCTGCAGTAGTGCATCATGAATTCCATACCTTCGAGCCATACCAACTTCACCCTGTCTAGCAAAGAAATCCGCGACTTGATTTACCTCCCTATCCTAGCAATGAGAGCTCTCAATTCTGCCATATTATTTGTGCCATGTCCAAACATCGACGAAAACACCGCCTTAAATGCTCCTCTATCATCCCTTATAACACAGCCACCCCCACAATTTTTGGGATTCCCCCGAAAACTACCATCCACACTGAGTTTAACCCAACCTATCCTTGGTTTACGCCATCTAATTGTGCATGGTGAACGTTTAATACAAAATCTAGTTGGAATATCCAAAGCACAAAGAACTTGAATATCCATTCAGGATGGAGGAGCCCCTCCATTCATATCCTCTGAAATTGCCCGCAACCAGTATTTCACTTCCATCCATACTCCATTCGCCGATTCATAAATAGACTCCGTACGAGCCTTACATCTACGCCCCCATAACTTCCAGGTGATCAGGCTCAAAAGCAGACCAACCAACATCCCATATTGTGATGCTCGACGTGCACAATTCAGCCATAAGATAGTTCGGGCTTTCCATGCACTTGTTGCCATACAGTTAATTCCCAAAGCCACCCCTGCTTTTTTCCAAACCTCCTGAGCAATTGATCCCAAACAAAGAACATGGTCTAAAGATTCAACTTTTTCATTTTGACAGCAATTACACCTTGACGCCAACTGACTTCTCACTGATTGTATGTGCATATCAACCAGATGACAAGCAAACCAAGCTTTCCACATGCAAATAGAAACACGCTTCGGAAGAAGAGGATGCCAAGACCATTTTAACCTTGGGTCCTCCTCTCTACGATCACGAACAACCTCCCAAGCACTTGCCGTATTAAATTTACCATCTATCGATGGCTCCCAGATGGGAATATCCAGCCCCTCCCTACAAGATAAACCTAATCTCATCACTACATTAGCCTTTTCTTCTCCCAACAAATCCAATAACATGTTAACATTCCACCCATCTCTATCCCAACACTCACGAACCTACAGCTTATTATTTGGCACATTCTGAACCTGTGCACATAATGGACCCGAGGCTAGCCAACGATCACACCAAAAAGAGGATTTTCCTTCCCTAATTCGACACCGAACATGACCTAGCACTTCAGGCACAACACTCATAATAGACCTCCAAAACCGAGAGCCCTTATTTGGATTTACCTCCCATAAATGTTGGCCATTTTCATATACATGGCCTTAAAGAATTTAGTCCACAAGTTATCAACTGTCAACATGCGCCACACAAACTTCATATGCAGAGATTTTTCCACTTCAACAAGATCTCTAATTCCCAATCCTCCCTCATAAATAGGCTTACAATAATTAGACCAAGAACACCATTTCCTCTTCCCTCTGCCATTCTTTTCACCCCAGAAAAAAGAAGCCAGCATAGAATTTATCTTAGTAGAAAGAACTTTTGGAACATCCAATATTGCAAATTGATTAATCGAAACCGAAGATAAAACATGCTTGATCAAAATGAGCCGACCCCCTTGAGATAAGAGCTTTAATTTCCATCCAGCCACCTTATTTCTAATTTTTAACACTAGCAGCTCTAATGTGCAAGCAGTTAACCATCCCTAAACCAGAGGAACACCACGATAAGTGGCAAGGAAAACTCCTTCAACATGCCTGTCATCCGTAATAAATTGCGCCTCCTAGTCTAAGCAATACGCTGAGACAAAAAAAGATTTGACTTCTCCTTGCTAATTAATTGCCCCGATCAATCCTCATACTTAGAGTTTTTGATAAGCCTTCGAATAGACATCTTTTTACCATTTTCAAAAATTAAAATATCATCTACATAGAGAAGATGCAACACCAAAGGCACCCCTCGGGGATGATGGAAAGCCCCTATCTTTCCCTCCTCAAAATCCTTCTTAATAGGACTAGAAAGAACTTCCTGCACAATAATAAAGAAATAAGGAGATAAGCGGTCCCCTTGGCAAAAGCCCCGGGTAGGTTTAAAAATATATTTGTAAGTTTCATTCATCATTATTGAAAACCAAGGAGAAGAAACATATCCCACCACCAACCCACACACATGTGTGGAAAAACCAAATCCCTTCAAAACCGAGTTCAAAAATGCTCAATCCACCCTATTATAATCCTTAGCCATATCCACCTTCAACATCACATTTCCACCATTAGAATTCTTGTGTAACGAATGCCGATTTCCTATGCCAAAGTGATATTCTCAAAAATACTTCTACCCGGAATAAAAGCTCCTTGTTCCGGGGATATCAGTCTAGATAAAAGTCCTGTCATGCGCGCAATTAGAACCATAGAATTTTTTTTATAAATAACACTGCAAAGGCTAATGGGCTTGAATTTATCAAAACTTTGAGGATTAAGGACCTTTGGAATCAACACAATATAAGAAGCAGAATAAAATCTAGTCAAAGGAGACCCATTAAAGATTTCCTTGGCCGCCTCGACAACCTCCTCTTTTACAATATCCCAATAATCTTGAAAAAAAGCCGAATCAAATCCATCCGAACCTGGACTACTCTGTCTAGGGATAGAAAGAATAGCATTTCTTACCTCCACCTCCGTGGGCGCACTACATAAAACCAAATTTTCTTCCTCAGAAATGACAGGAAAAATAATATCACCTATTTCTACTCTTGCGCTAAGCCCTACTCCAGTTAAAAAGGCATGAAAGTAACTCACAACACCCTCATGAACAGCTTCGGGAAACTCAAGAACTCCCCCATCCGACAGCGACAATGATGAAATAAAGGACTTTTTCCTCCTTTGATTCACAAAAGCATGAAACAATTTAGAATTATTATCCCCTTCCACTAGCCATTTCTTCTTAGCCTGTTGAGCTATACGAATTTCCTCTCTTTTCCCAGGCTTCCAACTCTAATTTCGTGAGAAAAAATTCTTCCTCTAATTCTGATGAGTACCCTCCCTGAAGTTGGACCTCCAATCCTTCCTTACGCTCCTATAGTTGCTTAATGATGTGATCAACACGCCCAAAGACCTGCTAGTTCCAGTTTCAAATGGCCAACTTAGCTCTTTTGAGCTTTGTCGCTAAGCGAACTAAACCCGATCCCTGAACATCATCCCTCCAAGCTTCCTCAACATACTTCCGAAAATCAGGTTCCGAGTGACCGTTGATGAAGGAATCTCGTGTAATTATTTTGACTAGCAATCGAGGTAAGTGACTCTTTAATGGGTTTTAAATAAAAGAATTGTTGGTTTGTTTGGAATGGTGCATTTGGGTATTATACTTCCAACTTGTGTAAACTTTGAGATTGTGCATATTCTTATGCTACTTTGGCTTTACTTGTGGGATTTGTGCAAATTTTGTAATGGTTGGAATGTTTGAAAAATGTTATGTGGCTTATTAAATTTGAAAGTTAAATGTGAGCATGCTATTTATTCTTAAGCCCATGATATGAATGTCTTTGTGACAGATTTTATGTCCCTCACGGCGTGATGTCTTCGTGGCATGATATCTTTGTGGTATATTGATGCACTCGTGGCATGATGTCTTCGTGGTGTGATATCTTTGTGAGATATTGGTGAATTCCCTTTTATCGTATGGCCTTGAATATGATATAGACTGAACATGGTTGTTGAGATAAAATTGTATTACTCACATTATTTTATTGAAAATTTATTCACTTTCTTATAGTCAAGAAAATTGTCAACTCCCACATCTTATTAAATTGCTACTTACTGAGCATGTGACAGCTCACCACTACATTTCACATATTTTTCAAAGTTGTGGAAAGTTTCTTCCTTTGAAGTGATAGCTTTCAAGCCATAAATTCTAGAGTGGACTTAGGTTTGTCACTTGAGGTTGGAGGTTTTAGGACTTGATGGTTTTGTTCTTGAAGATGATTTTGGTTGTACAGAGAGTTTTCTTATGATCATATTTTAGTTATTTTACAGTTTTTGTTGGAATATCTGTTTTGTAATTATTTAGAATTTAACGGCTATAGCCGAACTTGTGAATGAGTTTTTGAGAATTATTGTATTATAGTTTTGAATAATTTGAAGGTTGTGTATTTAATATACATTTTTAAATAGGGAGGAAGTTTTAAAAATATAAGCGAAACTCTGTCCATTTATGCTTTTGGGTTTGGGGCGTTACAAATGTGGTCTCAGAGCTTAGGTCTATGATTCTGTAGACACTTAGGAAAAGAATAAGGATGGTGGTTATGGTTGTAGCATTGGTTAAAGATATCATAGAATTAGGACTTGATCCTTATTATAGTTTGATTTGGATGCCAATTCATAGTGGTAGTTTTTAGTCTAAAGTTGACTTAAGGTTTATTGATTTTTGATAAATTTTGGTATAGTATTCTTTGCTAGACCTATTAAGGTGCTCTTATTTATATAACCCATTTTGGTGATAAAATAGGTTTAATATACTGCAAAGGCAAAAGAAGAAGTCTATTGTTGAAATTTCGACCCTCGAATGTAATTTAAATGAAGAAATGTCTGGATGAAATTGATGAAGTGACCGATAAAACATATTCTAGAATTGAATGGAGTACTAGAAGACATGAAAATCTAAGAGAGAGTTACTTTTTTGGAGAGTTTAAAGGACATAACCCTCCTACCTTTTCTAGAGAGTTAGATCCAGTGGTAGTGGAAAAATGATTATTGAGAATAGAGAAACTTTTATGAGTATTGACTTGCACTCACACAGAAGGTTCGACATGCTACTTTCACCTTAAAAGACATTGTGGAAAGGTGGTGGCATAGTACATAATTTCTATTAAAAGAAGAACTTGGCAAAGGTACCGTCATTACTTGGGATAAACTCAAAGAAACTTTAAATGCTAACTACTATCCTGAAGTGATAAAGGATCGAAAGAAAAGTGAGTTTGCAAACTTAGTTCAATGGCCCATGACCATAGAGCAATATGCTACCAAGTTTACCGACTTTCCTTTTTTGGCCCTCACTTGATTCCGAATGAAGGGAAAACATTTCTAAAATTTCATAACGGTTTGAGTGATAGAATATGTCACCCCATATTGGTTTCAGGTGTTAACACATATACGGAAAAAATTAGGAGTAGGGGTGTAAATCAGTCCAGTCTGGCCCGAGGGTGATGGATTGGACCGATTTACAAAAAAATTAAATAAAAATTTTAATAAAATTTTTTTATTTAAAATACTAAATTAAAATTAAGTGAATTATTAATGTAGATTATGTAACTAACTCAATAAATAAATTATTTTATATAGTTAATGATAATAAATTAGATGAAAATTATATTCTTAACTTATATAATTACTATATAATTAGTTAATTGATATTATACATTAGTTAATTGATAGAATATTAATTTATTAATAACACATTTAAAATTTTATATTTTTAATGGTGATAGGTTAGATGAAAATTACATAATTAATGATACAATTATTATATAAATAATATATAAAAATATATATATTTTTAAATTTGGTCAGCTCGGTCCAGGGTGGGAAACCCCTGGACCAGGATCAAACAGAAAAGTCTCGGTCCTCTATTTCAGGGATCGAGTCCTGGGTCGATCCGGTCCTGACCGACCAACTTTCACCCCTAGTTATGAGAGCCATGGCATTAGAGGAAGATTTTATATTGTGATATGCTTTCAATGTATACAAGAAGAGATAGTTGCAACCTAATGCCCAACCAGGTAAGGACCAAGGGCAAGGCTTTAAAAGGAGAATTTTTAATAGAGGTGATCAAAAGGAACAACCTTCCTAGCAAATGAGTGGAAGACCTTGTTCACGATATGGAAAATATCATGGAGGGCAACCATGCACTACTGGGGTCAATTTATGTTACTCTTGTAAACAACCAGGTTATTTTGCTCGTGAATGTCTAATAATAAACAACCACAGCCAGTTCAGAAAAATAATAGTAATATGGGGAAACAAGTTCAAGGGCGAGTATATGCTATGACAATGCAAGATGCCTAGGCTATGGACGAGGTGGTCACAGGTATACTCAATTTATTTTCCATAAATGCCAACATACTTTTTTATTATGGATTGACTCATTCCTTTATTTCCAGGGTATTTGCTAAGAATTGTGATAGTGAACCAAAACTACTTGATTATGAGTTAGTAGTTTCAACTTCTGTAGGAAATATATTAATAACAAATCTTGTACTCAGGTCATGCATGATTACTATTGAGGGTAGAGATTTGTTAGTAGACTTGATAGTCTTAGATATGCATGATTTTGATGTTATTTTAGGAAAAGATTGGTTGGCTTCATATCATGCTAATATTCATTTTTTTGAAAAGGAAGTAGTGTTTAAATCTCTTGGAGAGTCTGAGTTTAGATTTAATGATTGTACACCAAGTCTCCATTACGAATGATATCGGTTTTAAAGATATACCTGTAGTTAGAGACTTCCTTGAAATATTTCCTGAGGATTTACTTGGATTACCTCTGGATCGAGAGACAAACTTTTCTATCGATCTTACCCCTAGTACCAACCCTAGTTCTAAGACACCTTATAGAATGACACCAATGGAATTAAAGGAACTTAAGGAACAATTGCAAGAGTTATTAGATAAGTGGTTCATTCATCTGAGTATATCACCTTGGGGAGCTCCAGTATTATTCGTGAAGAAAAAGGAAAGGAGTATGAGATTATACATAGACTACCATGAGTTAAATAAGGTTACTATAAAGAATAGATATCCCATCCCCCGTATTGATGACTTATTTGATCAACTACAAGGAGCTCAAGTATTGTCTAAGATTCACCTTCGTTCTGGATATCATTCGTTGAAGGTGAGAAAGGAAAATGTGCCAAAGACAACTTTTAGAACTAGAAATTTTAGTTATGTCATTTGGATTGACCAATGCCTCAGTTGCCTTCATGGATTTAATGAATAGAGCTTTTTGAGAGTATCTAGATCAATTTGTAATTATTTTTATTGATGATATTTTGGTCTATTCTAAGAGTCAGAAGGGCATGCAAGGCATTTAAGGTTGGTTCTACAAATTTTGAAGGAAACACAATTGTATGCCAAATTAAAGAAATGTTAGTATTGGCTTGGTCAAGTCGCTTTCCTAGGACATATGGTATCCAAAGATGGAATTATGGTAGACCCTAGTAAGATTGAGGCTGTGACTATGTGGACCAGGCCAACTAATGTGAGTGAAGTTTGTAGTTTCTAGTATAGCAATGTCATTGACTCAACTAACTAGGCAAAATGTTAATTTCGAGTAGACTTATGAATGCAAGAGTAGTTTCCAAGAACTTAAGCATAAGTTAGTTACTGTCCAATGTTAACCATACCCTCTAATTCTAGTAATTTTGTCATTTATAGTGATGCCTCATATAAAGGATTAGATTATGTGTTGATGGAACAAGGAAAAGTGATTGCATATGCTTCCCTCCAATTGAATGGCTATGAACTAAATTATCCTACTCATGACTTAAAGTTGGCTGATGTAATATTTGCATTAAAAATTTGGAGGCATGGTGAGAAGTGCAAAATTTACACCGATTACAAAAGTGTGAAGTATTTATTTACTCAAAAAGAATTAAATATAAGGTAACGGAGGTGGTTAGAATTAATTAAAAATTATGATTGTACAATCAACTACCACCCTGGTAATGCAAATGTAGTGGCATATGCATTTAGTAGGAAATCCTTTAGCACTACAGCTGCTTTAATGACCACTTAGGGGCAAATCTTGTTGGATTTAGAGAGGTATGAGATTGAGGTTTTAGTGGAGAATTCTCGATCTTACCTAGCTATATTAAATGTACAACCACTTTGATTGAGAAAATTAAAGAGAGCCAAGGTAATGATGTAAAATAGCTAAAGATCATGGAAGATGTAATAGAAAGAAGTCTGAATTCAACATGTCAAATGATGGTATTTTGAAATTTAGAGATAGACTATGTGTGCCAAATGATCCAGAAATAAAAGGACAAATTTTAGAAGAGACCCATAATTGTCGTTATACCATACACCTAGGGAGTACAAAAATGTATACAGATATTCGACGCACATATTGGTAGAATAACATGAAATGAGAAATAGCCTGATTTGTATAACAATGTTTTAATGTGTCAATAGGTGAAAGTGAAACACCAACGACTTTTGGGTTTATTGCAACCACTTCCTATTCCAGAATGGAAGTGGAAGCATATAAGTATGAATTTTGTGTCAGGATTACTAAGGTCAAATAAAGGACAAGATGCAACTTGGGTAGATGTGGATAGACTAACAAAAGCAGAACATTTTCTTCCAATTAAGGTGAAGTATCCTCTTGAAAAATTTGCCCAAATTTATATACGAGAGATTGTAAGGTTACATGGTGTGCTAGTAACCATCGTTTTAGATAGAGATCCATGTTTTACCTCACAATTTTGGAGTAAATTACAACAAGCCTTAAGTCTTAAATTAACTTTTAGTACAACATTCCACTCGCAAACAGATGGACAGTCTGAGAAAACTATCCAAATCTTAGAAGATATGTTAAAATCTTGTGTGATAGACTTTAAAGGGAGTTGGGCTGACCATATATCTTTAATGGAGTTTACTTGTAATAATAATTACCAGGCGAGCAGTGGTATGGCGCCTTATGATGCTCTTTATGGGAGGAAATATATATCTCCTCTTTATTGGGACGAGGTTGGTGAACGAAAAATTTTAGGGCCTAAGATTGTAGAATAGACTTATGAAAAGATAGGATTAACTCGAAACCGTTTGCAAATGGCTCAAAGTAGACAAAAGAGTTATGTAGACAGATGTAGAAAAATGTTGGAATTCCAGGTTGGAGAAAAAGTATTTCTATGAGTTGCGCCATTGAAAGGTATTATGAGATTTGGTAAGCAAGGAAAGTTAAGTCCCCATTATCTAGGACTATTTGAAATTTTGGAAAAAGTTGATCCAGTTGCTTATCAAGTTGCATTACCTCCTGCACTTTCTAGAATACATAATGTTTTTCATGTTTCCAAGCTATGAAAATATGTATCTGATCTTTCGCACATATTGCATTCTGAACCATTACAAATCCAAGAAAATTTTTCATACGAAAAAATCCCAATTCAAATTGTGGGTTCCAAAGAGCAAGTGTTACATTTTAAAATAATAGGATTTGTAAAATTTCTTTAAAAAACTTTATGAGAAGTATCATGGAAACGAGAGGATGGAATGCAAGCGAAATACCCTTAATCAGTTTTTGTGAATAATATATCAAATTTCAGGAGAGAAATTTCTCGAATGAGGTAAGATTATAATAACCCAAGCCCACCAAAATCTCAGCCCACCCAGCCCAGCCCCTTTGTTTTTTTTTTCTTTCCCCCCTTCTCTTTCCTTCCCGTAAATTCCACCCCTCCCCAAATTGATCCTACTCTCTCTCTCTCGTACAACCCTCCTCCCTCACCTCCTCCTCTCTTTCTCTCTCTCCCTCCCTCCCTCCTCCCACACTCAGACACACTCTAACACACACCACTATCTTTCTCTTTAATTCTCCCTCACACACACAACCCCCCCCCCACCGTATATGTATACACACACACTCTCTCAATTTTCCCTGTATTTCTCTCTCTCTCTCTCTCAATTTTCCTCTGGTACATATATATTTTCTCTCTCTTTGTGTAACCTCCACCCACAACCACTGCTCCTTGTTGTTTTATCACCACCAACAACAATATTAAGTAAATTCTTATCCCTCATAAGTAGTATATTTAATGAATTTTGAACATGAAATTTGTTAAGATTTGATATTGTGAATTGTTGAGAATATACTTAGTTGATTATGTTGTTAGGGTGTGTTGAAGATGAATTTAATATTCAAGTGTTATTGGTGGATATTAACTAAAATTAATCCATGTTGATGTCATTGTTATATAGTTGAGTGTAGACCTTATTTACGTTGAAATAATAAGGAAATAAAGGCTGTTATAGGTGCTGTACAACAACATGTTTGTAATCTAGAAATTTGAGATTTATCAATTTTGGAGGATAATTTTTAGAGCAATTCTAGATTCGTGTTATTAAGGATTTGGCGAAACTTTAGAATGTAGTGAGATCATTTTTTAGTGTAGAAGTTAACGGATTGTGATGGTCTTGAAATAGGTTCCGAGTGACCGTTGACAAAGGAATATTGTGTGATTATTTTGACTAGCAATTAAGGTAAGTGGCTCTTTAATGGGGTTTTAATAAAAGAATTATTGGTTTGTTTGGAATTGTGCACTTGGGTATTACATTTCCAACTTGTGTAAATTTTAGAATTTTGCACATTCTTATGCTATTTTGGCTCTACTTGTGGGATTTGTGCAAATTTTATAATGGTTGGAATATTTGAAAAATGTTATGTGGCTTATTAAATTTGAAAGTTAAATATGAGCATGTTATTTATCCTTGAGCCCATGATATAAATGTCTTTGTGACATGTTCGACGTCCCTTGCGGCATGATGTCTTTGTGACATGATATTTTTGTGGTATATTTATGCTCTCGCGGCGTGATGTCTTCTTGATATGATATCTTTGTAGTATATTGATGCCCTCACGGTGTGATGTCTTCGTGGCTTAATACTTTTGTGGTATATTGGTGATTTTTCTATTATCATTTGGCCTTGAATATGATATATGCATGGTTGAACATGTTGGTTGAGATAAAATTGTATAGCTCACATTATTTTATTGATAATTTATTTACTCTCTTATGGTCAAGAAAATTGCCAACTCTCACACCCCCATTAAATTGCTACTTACTGAGTACATGACAGCTCACAACTTCATTCTACATATTTTTCAGAGTTGTAAAAAGTTTCTTCCTTTGAAGTAATAGCTTTTGAGCTAAAGATTCCAGAGTGGACTTGGGTTAGTCACTTGAGGTTGGAAGTTTTAGAGCTTAATGATTTTGTTGCTTGAAGATAGTTTTGGTTGTATAGAGAGTTTTCTTATGATCATATTTTTGTTATTTTATAGTTTTTGTTGGAGTATCTGTATTGTAATTATTTAAAATTTAATGGTTCTAGCTAAACTTGTGAGTGAGTTTTTGAGAATTATTGTATTATAGTTGTGAATAGTTTGGTGGTTGTGTATTTAATATATATTTATAAACATGGAAGATTTTTAAAAAAGTTTTAAACCTCACCTGATAATTAGTTATAGCTAAAATTTTAAAAAGGAATAATATTGACGCTATCAATGATCAAGCAATCTCTCCATGGATAAACGATGTGTACATATATATAAATATTTATATAAATATTTAGATCATATATAATCAATTGTTCGATCTACTAATTAATTAAGCCCATTTTGCCATCAATGACATGCCTCCCGCGCCTAGTAAAACTGCAATAAATGACCATATTTGGAGCTTTAAACTATTTTGGAGTCTAGATCCCATAAAATCAGATGCTAAGAGATCCACCAATGCCATATAATTTAGGAGTCCAGCCGACGCTGCATTTAGCACTCCCTCCACGATTAGAGCAGTTCGACTTTTGGCGCTGTATATATTTGATAAACCAATTCCAAGCGAGATCCCAAATGGAGTTGTGATCGAGAAGAAAAACACCATGACTCCTTTCATCTTGATTCCATATTCAGACTAGTACGTTATATAGATAATTCAATTAGAAAAACCTATATATATAATATAGCATTAATATCTTGTATGAAAATTTTTGAATTAGAAGAGAGATCATCGTGTTGATCACCTGTAGTATACATCCGCCTAGTCCCATTCCTTCAAAGAGTTGATGGAAGCAGAGAGCAGCAATGAGAGGTCTGATTGTGCATGGATTGTCAGAGGCCCCCATTGACAAACCAATTACTACTGAGTGCACAACAATCCCCATTTCTAGTACCTGCATTATTGATCATGGCCTCATAATTTATTACACTATATATATATATATATATATTTATATATATATTATATATATCATCTAAGAAGTTAATTAACAAAGAAAATTTCGCACGCACGCACACATTCAGAACTCTATCTATTCAAACATCATATATAGTTGGAGTGATAAGAGCGACTCATCGTGATTAGTTGTTCTTTTAAAGTCGTGGAACAATGTCTTATGTGTGTGCGTACAGGAGGTTGGAATTCTGTTGTTTCCGCGTTCGTTGGTATATATGTTTCGATCTGATCACTACAAAATTAAAGTGTTCATATATACCTGAGCTACAACGCGATGGCGCAACAAATGTGTCCCGTCTTCTGGGTGCTCCTTGCCACTCTTATCGTGACCATGTCCAACATGCTCCATCTCTACAGTCCCTTGATTCGCTTGCTCTCCATTACCACTAGCAAGTTCAGCAAAACGTTTCTTATAATGGCTCAACGCAACTGAATCCACCATAAGAGTCAGCAACGCCGATAGCATTGCCACGAAGGTCGTGAAGGGGAATTTCCTCCAAGGCGTTTCGGGCAAACAATCCGATGTCAAATCATTAAATGAGTCCGGCAGCACATGCATGTAACCGGTTGCAAGTATGACACCGGAAGCAAAGGCTTTAACCAAGGCGAACAGATCCCGGTCGGGGCTAAGGGCGGGAACCGCACGCGAAAACAACGGCAAACACACCCCGATCATGCTAGTCACCAATATGGAAAAAATGGCGATGAGTTTCAACTTTAACGCCTCGGCCTCGTCGTGGCATCCCCGAAATGATTTTGATTTTGATCTACTGCATTCGGCTGAAGCTTGCACGATAAAGCATGGCTGGAGGAGGAGACCAAGAAGAAGGATAGGGAGTAATGCATGGAGCTGCTTGAAATGTGTGCCGGCCATGGCTGTCTCGACTGATCAGTGATCATCAATTCATTAGGGAGAGTTGATATTTATATATCTACAATGGTACGTGGGGTGTCTTGATCTTTAGCTACTTTTTGTTTTGACCTAATATATCGGCGGATTTTGGTGATGGTATTCTCAAGTTTCAAGGATTCTATTCAAAACTACGATAGTACTGAATGACCACATTGTCCTAAACAAGAGTGCAATATAATGGCATATTTAAGTACTAAGTGTGGTAATTACTAATTAATTAGTAGGGGGTAACTTAGACTATATAGTATATGGAGCTGGAAGAAGAAGACTTGTGCATGGCGTGTGTGGATTAGTGGCACACACATTGTTTGACTCCTCCTGCTTTATGTTGGCACCAGTCAAACATGTGTGCCTTTCGGGGACGTGGCATTTCAATCATCCGTTGAGTTCCATGTTCCCACTTATTTTATGTCCCACAATTAACAGATCAGCACGAGTACTCTACGTCATCATATCAACCCGTATTTATGAATTTTGGAGGCGAAATAAATAATAATGGTAACCCTAATTCAAATAATACGTACAGCATGTTAATCAGAAATAAAAATAAAAATAAAACCTAAACTGCACCAATCCTGACATAATAATTACTAAAGTGTCTAATATTAATTAGAACGAGAGACTAGTAATATTTAAGCAATTTTGATGATGAATCTGAGTTTATGAATATCGGTTGAAGAACCAACCAAAAAGTTTGTAATATTTTTAGGATATTGTATTTCCAAACAAGTCATGATTTGGTAAGATTTACAGTCTAATGGGTATAGAAAATAATTAATAATAATATGATCATTAGCATTTGAATAAATAATCTTATTATAATTAAATCACAGACGTTAACGTGATATATATATATATATATATATGCACATTTTAAGCTTCTTTAGTGTATATTAAAAATAAAATAAATATGACGCAAACAAAATGTTGGATAAAAAAATAACAATTTTATTATTATTTATTAATTATTATATCGAAAAGAATGTATCTTTTGTGACGACGGACGAAACGTTGACACATAAAAATTAAAATGGACATAAAAAAATTGTCGTCTGTCGACCGACATAGAATTTGCGTAACCAAATAGAGTTCAACCATTATAGAAAATATTTTTTGCGATGGTTTTCTTTCCACCGTGTTGGAGCGTTATGCACAATTTATGATAGTTGATCATTTGTGTCACCCAAATAACATTTGAACGTATGGACAAATCTTTCGCACTCTAAAATCAAATATTGTGGCATATACACGTTTGAATGTAAAATATTACGTATCATTATATTAGCGTGAACAATAAGTAAATGGTACGTGGAATAATTCAATGAAGTGCCGCATTTGCTTAAAGGGATTTTCAAAGTTGATAAAATTGGTCTCCATACTATCTGCCTTTAGGCTGCCAATAAGGTGCTTTTGGACAGAATAAGAGCGTCGGTTGTTCTTTTTAGTTTTTGTTTTGATTTTTAGGCTTGTTAGTTGTTGGTTGTTTTGTTTAGTTATTGGTTTGTCCTTTTTGACACTTAATTTTTGGTTAGTTTATAGCGTTTTTTCTTTTGTAAACCCTCAAGTGTAATGATGTTATCACGGTATTCCTCCGTCATAAATGAAGTTTAATTAATAAACTTAGGATGGAGCCACTATGTAGGTGGCTACTGGCTCTTCTTAAAAAAAAAAATAGTTCAAACATAACCGTCATTTGAACAATATTAGTTAAGTAACATTAGAATGCTACACTATAATTAGTTTCAACATTAAGTTAGTTGCATTTAGATGTAAATACACACCTACGTCTGCACGTTGTGTTCTACATCTTTAAATGTGGTCATGTTCGTTTGAACATTGATATTTTAATTCATTTCCGTTCGAATGGCAAATTGGATGTAACAATTACATTCCAATGTTGTAAGTTTACATTCAAACTTAATTTTAAGATGAATTAAGAAATACATGATAGCCATAATATATTCAAAATAGTCTCCAAATTGTATCATAAATACATAGACAATAATTAAAATTGTTTTCAAATCTTAGGAAAAACAAAAAAAGATTAAGCATAATTTCTTCTTGTTCTTTCAAGCACTGTAATCCTATTGCAATGACGGTTATTTGCATTGTAATTCTATCACACCATCATCTTTCTCTGAATTTGTTCTTGCACTTCGAGGTTATTTGCATTGTAATTCTATCACACCATCATCTTTCTCTGAATTTGTTCTTGCACTTCGAGGCATATTGTTTCCTCCTGCTTCTTTTGTTGCTCCCACAAACGTATTTCCAATTCTAAGTGTCGAGAGAGTAGATCCTCCAACAGTTTTTGTCTTGCCTTCATCTAATCAACCTCTTGGCACGCACAAATCTTTGGTAAGATTCTTCAATCCAGAATCGATGCCTAGAAGTGGAACCAAAATGCTTGAAAGAAAGTTTTAGTCCTCTGACATAATTAGACTTGGTCCCAAGGATCTAGGTAAATATCTTGATGTCACATTGAGATTATTATTCTAAAGTAGACTGCAACTCAACCATTTTCTCCTAAAAAAAATTTGAGAATAATTAGTAAGATAATAAAAATAAAAATAAAAATAAAGTGATTTATAATAATGAAACAACTTTTTCAAAACTGATTTTGACTTACGTAATTCTATTTTGCTAAATGATCAATCCACTCGTAGCTAGTATTAATATGGGTCGTAGCATACATTTGAATGAGAGGGATTTTCAAGATGCTCATTGTATAGGGTTCCCCCCCCCCCCCCCCCCCCCATCAACCCTTAAAGCAAGCCTACGAGGGACCACTGGAGAAGTAAGTCAGAGAGCCTGGCCAGGCCCAATCAAGGCCAACAATCCCCCTCTAAAGGAGTCAGTGGGCCTCTGCAGAGTGCTCGACTCACGAGCAAAACTCATCCCCGAAGCAATCTATGCACAGAGAAGCGAACGGTAGAGGCAGATGGGACTCACCGCCTTGACACCATCTCAATGACACCTTGCCCTTTGGAACCTGCATAGGCAGTTAGGCGAAAAATGTGGAGAATCCTCGATCTCCTAACAACAGTGACGCCGGACAGGATAGCGATTATCCTGCAGGCTAGTTCCAACAGATGATTCACAGGAGAAAATTCGCCCAAAACCAGAGAGAAAAGTCTCTAGGGTTTAACGGAATATTATAAAATCCAACCAAATCAACCAAATCAGTCCACAAGCCGGACTGTTATAGCCAAAAATCGTGTTTATTCAAATTTTGCCAAAAATAGCAAATCTCGAAAATCACTCTAAATTGAAATTCAAAATAAAATAAGCAATCTGCAAAAAATAGGGCTCAAATCAGATTTAAAACGACTTCTTAACTGACAAGCGAAAAATTACCATAAATAGTAAAAAATAACTAAAACTAGTGATTCAGAGAGAAAAACAGCAGAATTTAAGGTCGAAAAAAAGGCACATGGAGCCATGCTCATGTGGACAGCGTGCGTGTCGAAAGGAGCTTTCCGAATTGGGGTCTTATGTGCGATTTTGACACCCGTAGCCAAAGTTATGACCAAAAGACTGAAACACACTCAAAACAGCCCCAATGAGGAACATATCACAATCAATTCCTGCCTTTGCGCTGATCTACCAACTCATGGTATCTCAGCACCATTAAGGTGCAATCTGACAGCTCAGCATCATCTGTCCTGAATCCCCCTGCATCAAACAGGCATAAAAAGGCTTAACAAGGAATGCCCGCAGGATAAAATGAGTCAGGAAGCCATACTGAATTAATGGCACCAATATCCAAACTCTACACTACATTAATGACACTGCCCTAGAAGTCATACTTCATTAAAAGATTCTGACAAATAAACAATAGAAAGGACATAGGTTCCTCAAAGTCAAGGATGGATTGTCCCCACCCAAAATCTAGCATAAAAGTCGATCATTAGGTACGAAACACTCTCTTTGATCCGTCTAAGTTTACGCACAAATTACAAATGAGATATATTGACTTTGGTATTGGAAACTCCCTGGCCACCACCAAATCCCCCCATACTCCGTGTTTGCTTAAGTGTGCAGGTCAAAGTCCAAAAATCAGAGTTGTTGGAACCCAGCCCAAAAGCATGTGAAACACAACGTTAACACTAATGCTTTGAAATAAATTACCATATTAGCGAGAGCATATTATCACTTAATTCACCAAGTAACCCATAAGAAGAATATAATAACTAATTTCTATTTTCGATGCAAGATGTTGATGTTGGAATGACCTTGTATTTGCTCGATGGTGGATTGTCAAATTTGATCAATTATGTGCGTTGATACAACTCAAGTGTTGCATGAAGCAATGACAAAGTTAAATATACCCTATGAAATCATCACATAATTTAAATGATATAAAGTATTAAAAATATAATTACTTGATAATCAGGACTTGAGAAAATGTCGCATCACTTCTTCCAGTTGTCCAAATTCATTTCTTGGAAAGGTTTTTGGATCCCATGCTTAAACATTTCAAATTTCTTAAAGTGTTTTTGAAACCCACCCTTATAACATTGAAATAATGTATACATCAACTCATTCACAGTTCATACATCTTTTTTACAACCAAAATTGAGTTCAAATTCATCCTAAAAAGTGAATAGTTAAGATATAATTTGAAACAATAACATCAAGCACTACAATAGAAACGACCTTTTGCGTCGCATGAAATCATTGCAAAAATACTAAAAATCATTGTGAATAATTAATTCCATCCAAATCTAATCGTAGCAAAGTGGACGCTACTAGAGCGTATCAAAAGGTTTATGGTGGCGAAAGTAGAGTAGGTCGCAAATAGTTCTAATATTTGCAGCGAATTCTATCGCCACAAAGGTATGCCGATTTCGATGCAAAAGAGTGAGTAGATAGTAGAGAAAAAATTGCAGTAATATTTTTGTGCCGCAATTGAAAAATAAAGCCGTAAAAAAATATTATTCCCAGGCTTTTTTTCAATGTCGCAAATAGATATCGCCACAAATATTTAATATTGTGGCAACAAAGATCTTCATATATGTGCTATTCTTGTGATGCAAAAAGATTGACCATGCCGTTAAGAAGTATATTTACATCTAACTAGCAGTGCCACAAATATAAACAGATTGCCATGAAAAAATTTATTGCCAACTCTAAAACTATTGTCCAAATAATTTTGTTGCCGCAAATACGAATGAATTGCAACAAATGGCTCGTATTGACGTACGTGTAATTTGTTAGCGTCACAAATACATTTTTCGTGGGAAAAACTTGTAGAGCATTTTTAATTTGTTGCTTGAATTCCATCACAAATGATTGTAGTGGATTGGGAAAATTTTGGGATTGAGTAAAACTTTGTTATGATGATTAATGCTTTACAGAAATATTTCTGATCAATTTATATATCCTAAAATTGACGACAAAATACATTACTTAGTAACATTCTAATGTTAGACAATTAATGGTAGGTCAATTGATCAGTTAGGTTTCTTTTCCTTTTTATTGTTTTATAGTAGACACAACATTAAATATACTAGAATACATGCTCAACTTCATTGTATTAATGTACCCATAGTTCTAGGTCATGTACCATACTCCATAAATCCATGTCAAAATATACAAGACATCATGATACGTGCTCTTCAGTCAACCATGGTGCAAGCTATATATACAAATGTGGGAGACAACTTTTATACAATTATTTAGAGCACACAACTATAGTACCAGGCTAATCAGTGGAAGTTCAGTGCTTTCTTCAATGCTGCTTAACATATGGTCTGAAATCTTTGTTTGTCTTGGTTGCTTCAGCTCTTGTTCTTCATCAAATTATATCTCAAGTTCCATTTTACTAAATCCATAGCAAGACATTGTTATGTAAACCTAACCAAATAATGTTTTGGAAATGATGAAGAAGAAGAACAACAGTAAGATAACATGAATAGAAAATTTAAATCCTATATATTCACAATATGTGTAGCGTGTTTATCCCCATCAACACCCAAATCTTTATATGCATGGTGGAATGAAACTTTAACATATTTATGATTTTTTGTGTGTCCACTTTGTGCTGCCAACACCACAACATATGCATGGTGGTACCCTACATCATCCACCACCAAGATGTCCAGTACAAACACAACAACATTGAAAACAACTCATAGACATAGTTGGGAAAATAAATAACCAACACAACAACAACAAACACATACATATTTATATATTTTGCAAGTTTACTTGTTAACGCAAATGTGGCAACAC
Source organism: Cyclocarya paliurus (assembly GCA_029856935.1). Classification (NCBI taxonomy): domain Eukaryota; kingdom Viridiplantae; phylum Streptophyta; class Magnoliopsida; order Fagales; family Juglandaceae; genus Cyclocarya; species Cyclocarya paliurus. The sequence continues at coordinate 34,475,091 of CM056945.1, forward strand.
AACAACCAATATTTTCTTGTGTGGAACATTACTTCTGTTGGGAAAACATGCACGTCCTGATAACTCATTTCCCTATTTCAGCTAGCACCAACAGTTACCATTTCAAAAATTATTCCATCAACCATTGAGATTAAACATCTACTGACCTCCACTCCTGACCTTCCAAATTTCAATGAATAATTACAAAATAGATGAATTTCTAAACTTGCAAATAGAAAAATGTAAACTTGAAAATAGAATAAATACCAGAATAGAGAAAATACCAGAATTTCTCAACTTGCAGCTTTAAACCTGTAAACTGCAAATCGAGGAAAGATCAATTTCCATACCTTTTGAAAAAATTGAACCAATTTGCCTTCGAATTGGATGACTTTCATAACATGCACAGAACAGAACCAATTACTACTTTGGTCCTTGATAAGATATCACTCATAGTCACATTTGGAGACACCTTTTACTATAGTAAAATAGAAATGCATTAAAGTTGTTGAGAGTAATTAACAAATATTGGTTATGCAACATAACGGTCAATAGCAAAGCACAACAAGACTACTAATATCCTTATAACAATAACAATAAATAAAAGGGGAAAAAAAAACCTAAAACAATGTGACATTGTTTCTGACTTAGTGTGGCATGTTGTGCGAACTTCAAACTGGTTGGTTTTTAATTTGCAAAGTTGTAGGGACATCTAAGCCTATGTTAACAAATACTAAATTACCATAGATAACAAATAAAATGCCTAAACCCATCTTCATTGAGCTAGGATGGACTAAAGTGTATAGTAGAGCTATAGTAGAGCTAGGATGGACTAAAGTCGACACCAATTGGTCTATAGTAGAGCTATAATAACAAACAAATCAATCAACACCAATTGGTCTATAGTAGAGCTAGGATGGACTAAAGTGTACCTATAATAGTGCTCTGGCAGAGTCAATGCAGTAATGCCTACGTGGAACATTCAAGTGGAAACACTTCATAAGAAAAACTCATAATGAGAACCCAAGAGCCAATCATTCACCACATATTACATTAAAGCTTACCAAAGTTTGAAAGCAACTTTGAGGGTAATTATAAAAAAATTAAATCACATATCTAATCAAATAATCTCCCCACAAAAATAATATTAATATAGAAAAATATTATGATGGCAAATATTATATATGAAGTTGGAATAGTTATATACCTCAAGACTTTATGGCAGATCTTAGTGGCAAAATCATGCATGAACAGTTATATGACAACTAGTTCTTGAAGCTATAATAACTAATAATGCATATGAATCTAACTCAATGACTCTTCAGATAAAGAATATCAACTTATTGTTTCCCCAACATATGTCATCAATGATGACTTCACATTTGTTAGCAACAAATGGTTCAATTGCTGGGCACAACAAATTTTAGAAAATTACAAGAAAAAAGAATACCTTTGTCATTTAGCGAATCAAGGAAATATCCTATAGAAACAAAGAGAGATCACAAATCCTAGAGTATCAATACTCTATCTGTCTTTGCACAAATCCTTAATTTCATATAAAATAATCCATAAAGAGATATAAATGAAAAAGAGATTCATACCTAATTGTAAAGCATCCTCAACAAACCCATTATGAACAATGCCCACACAAATGCAAAAATTAAAGCTCAAAACCCTCATACAAAAAATCTTCGAACAAACAATAATATAAAAAAAGCTCTCAAACGGCAACCAAAACACAACTTTAACACATTAAAAACAACAAAAAAGTAATGGAAAAAGCACAAAAGTTGTTGGTCTTCTACAATGGCAATTATGTCCACCGTATTTGTGACGACATAATTTCACCGTAAAAATACTTTTTAGTGACAAGATCTTTTTCACCAAAAATAAAACAATGAAAATATAGAAAATAAAATTTTGTGACCAAAACTAATTGTGACAACTTGAGTTGGTCACAAAAATTGATTTTAGCAACAAAATTAGATCATGACAAAAATCTTTGGTGGAAAAAAGATGTTTTTTGTAGAATTTTTTAACAGCAATAACAAAACACAGCATAAACTTCAAATTTTCCTGCAATGAAAAAATATACTATTCGAATCACCATATGTACCATTTGCGATGAAATTTAGCAACCAGTTCGAAATTGTTGCAAATTGGTGAAATTGAAATACGAGGTGCATATATATATATATATATATTCTTTTGCATCAGAAAATTGGATACGAAAGATAAAATGTCTGTCGCAATAGTATGAATTTTTTTTTTTTTTGCGATTTAGTGAAATCACCACTTAACATATGGATCTTGCTAGTTTTTTTGCTTCGGAATAAATAAGATACAAATACAAATAAATTGATGCAAATGAAATTTACATTGTTCACATTGGGAAATTTGACCATTTGTGTTGTAAGTTTGAGACGGTTTTAACTTCGACATAATAACTCTTTTGTCAGGGCAATTTATGCAATGATGAAAAAGAATTGGACACAAAAGGCCGTTTCTGTTGTATTGAAGTTGCAAGAAATTAACAAGTTCCAAGTAAGAACTTGAAAGTATACAAACTCACTAGGAACGCGACTCTAACTTTTGTCTCAACATGCAAGGATAGTCATGCACCATTCTCATGTAGACAACATGTGCAGTCATTGGGGATGTTAACCATAATTTTTCTTTCCTGCCGCACTTTTTCCAACCTGACTCTACATGTTATGCCACACCCTGATGATATAATTAATTGGGTAATATATTTAAATATGTTAGAAACACATAATTCTCCCTAAATAGTATGGAGATAGTATTTGAAACAAATTTGCAATCATCAGCCGACTAGTCTGCCTCAAGAGTACCAAGAGGTGTGTTCTGATCCTTAGTTGGCAAGTCCTCAAGTTTTGGATTGGGCAGCAGATGCACATTCTTTCATTGCCTTTTTTGTAGCATTCTTGCAATTCACTATCATTGGTGGTTAGTATACAAGTGATATTGAGAAATACATAAATCAACCTAACCTAAAACATTTAGGTTAGGCTTGGGGAGTGAGATGAGAATTTTTTATTTTAGATGAAAATTTAAAATATTATATTTTAATATTCTTATTTTTTTGAGATTTGAAAAAATTAAATTGAAATTTAAAAAAAATTGAATTGTTTATTATATTTTATATGGGAAGTTGGGAAAGTTGTAATGATGAGATGAGATGAGATGAAAATTTTGTATTTGAACTTAGTTACCAAACCTAACCCTATATTTATTCTCCATCATCCTCGGATGTATTGTCCATGGTTCTTCTAGAATCTTCTTCAATAACGTCATTTACGTCTTCTTCCTTATATTCAATCGGGATCTTCATCATCATCATCATCATCATTATATTTTTCCTCTTTATCTTCTTCCTCATCATCTTTATATTCCTCATCGTCCTCCTCTTTTATGTCTTTTGCTTCAAAGTCATCAACATCTTCATTTGGCACATCATTTAATATCAATACATTGAGATATCCGGGTGGAACATTATGATCTCTACATAATAGGATTAGTTTGTATGCATCAAAGTCAACAAATAAATTCATATTACATCGAAGAATTTAGTTGACTGAGTGGCGAAACTGGCCCTAGTAATATAGAGAGAGAGAAGCTCTCCCTTTTCTCTATAAACACCCAAAGCTCTGAAAGGGCAGGGTCCTCCCTCCCTCCCTCCTCCCTCCCTCTCTCTTCTCTTTTCCCTCTCATCTCTTTTCTCCTCCTTTTCTTTTTCTTTTTCAGTGCTTTTTCAGGGCAAAGGATGGAGGAAGTCAGATCTGCTACTCTTCGACGTTCGGCAACCACCACACGCCCCTCCAAGGGCTTCCCAAGGCGCCGATCTTTCAGACAAGCGAAGAAATTTACCAAACAAAGTTGCGTGTGATCCAAGCCTGCAGCCCAAAGTTTCGGGCCACGAGCGCGTGTAATGATTGAGCTGCATTATTGCATATTTTATACATTTAAAACTAATATATTTTTAATTATTTTATTATTTTATCATTGGTTTTAGATGAAAAAATTGATTAAGAGGCATAAATCCAAGTTATGATTTAAATTGATTAAAAGTATAATTTATACTTAATTTTATATCTTGTGATTTAATTGGACAATATTTATTCATTTGCATAACACTTTTAATATTTTATTTTCCATCTTTTGTCTAATTTTATTTTATTTTTGTTTCTGTGTTTATTATTTATTTTTGCTTGTCTGAGTTTTATTTTACTTTATTTTATTTTATTTTTATTTTTTATTTTATTTTTTTCATTTTTCAGGTTCTCTAAACGACATGTCATTTTTCCTCCACAGAAAAACGACTTGTCATTTTTACTGGGATTAAAATAAGTCGTTGCTTAAAACGACATGTCGTTTTTGTCTTTTGACAAAAAACTACATGTCGTTCGCGTTATCTTCAACCTTCGGCCTGCAGCACTCTTCCACGTCCAGCGGCAACCATGCACACGTCCAACTGCTCCTCCACCTAGCCACCATTTGTAGCCTCACCGTGTTCCATCTCCACCTCTATACAGGCCACCACTGCAGCTCACGGCAACCGCTGTTTCACTTCCATAAAACAGAGCACTTCATCCATCCTCGCTGCAGTGCTCCTCCACACGTCCACCACTCCTCAGTAAAGCACGACAGCACCACTCCATGCAGCAGCACTGCACCTACATGGCACCATGGTGCCCGGCCAACTCCAGAGTCTCGCTGCACCATCACCATGGACATCCTGTAGATAAGCACATTCACCACCAGCAGCAACAGAAGACTCTGGAGACCAAGTCTCCACCGCCCAGTGAAGCCAAGAGCCACGACCGAAACTCCCATGCAAGCTACACCTCCACCTCCATGCAACCGCAGTGCACTGCCACCGTAGCAGCACAACCATGGCAGAACCTCTTCCTGCACATAGCACTCCTCCGCATGCACGACATTACCGCACGTCCACCCTGCCATTGTTCAGCCTCGAACTCCTACCCCATGATGCACCACCATCTAAAATGCTCATGCGGACAGAAAGAAAGCTGGGAAGAGGAAAGAAAAAAGAAAAGAAAAGAAAGAGAGACGGAGTGGCATGCGAGTTGAAGATAGAAGGAAAATAAAATAAAATAAAATGTCCAAGCTGGGACGCACTCTGGACAGAAACGAGGATGAAAACTCACGCGAGACTTTTTTTATTTAGACAGACGCACATGGTCAACCAGCCAAAAAGGAGAGAAAAAAAAAATTTCTGCTTTAACACAAACTTTCGGCTATGTGTGGGAGACATAAGGACCTGGAATGAGGGACGGGTGCAAGCAACACAACGCGAATGCAGTGGCTTTTGAAGCCTATATAAAGACTTGAAGGCAGATGAAGAAATTCGTTAGATGTTAGATGTTAGATGTTAGTAGATTTTAGTGTTAGAATAAGAAGAGTAGAGAGTGTTTTTATTTTTGAATAAAGCTCGGGTGAAGTGAGGAAGTACGGTAACACAGTTGAGGGCCTAATGGACCAACTGTTGTTGCCGGGCTTTCCTCCTTCACCTGTAGCCTTCATTTTCAGTTTTATTTTTATTTTATTTCAGTTTGAAGTTTATTAAAAAAAATATATATTATTGCAACGATTAATTCAATTTCAGTTCATTTAAATTATTGTCATTTATTTTTTATGCACTTTAAATTTCAGTTCATTTAAATTACTGTCATTTATTTTTCCTACATTTTAAATTTCAGTTCATTTAAATTACCGCAATTTATTTTTCCCGCACTTTTAATTTCTGTCATTTAAATTTATGTCATTTACTTTTCCTGCACTTTTAATTTCAGCATTTAAATTACTGTCATTTATTTTTCCGCACTTTTATTTTCTGCAATTTATTTTTATGTCATTTAATTTTCTTGCTAATTTAAATTCTAGTCATTTAATTTTTAGCAATTTCAATTTACTATCTTGCACTTTAATTTTTTTACTTTTCATCATTGCATCTCAAATACTCAAATCCAACAAAATGAATCTGGTTCACGACCAGTAAATTTTCTTTTTCATTGCACTTCTCCATTCATTGTACATATCATCACTTTTATTTTATCTTCTCATTGTAAATATTTTTACCATTTTACACGAGTTTATTTTTAGCACGTTCCATGTGGAGATGATTTAGGAATTTATTCCTAATTACTACGTGACACGCTCCTGCACTTGGGATAGCCTTTGCGCTGCTCATTTTCGAACGAGTCATGTAACCCACACTCCACCACGCCAAGTGCTTTTCAGTCGCCAGGTGCGGCTGTGTTGGGTCCAAGACCACCGACTACTGCTGACCAGACCAACCACCATCCTTCGAGGGTGGCGCGTGGCCCTCACTCGCCATCTTAGTCTTTGCTTCTATGTTTTTATAGTTCCTCCAAGGTTGAAAATGCGGATCCTACTCTTCGCAAGATGCAATCCGATTTTTTCATTATATTCTTATTTTCTGCACTGTCTTTACATTTTAGAAAAAATTAAATAAAAAACATTGTCTCTTCGAACCTTAGTCCAAAGAGGTGTGTCCTCCCCTCCACTTAGTCGAGGTTTGGTGGGGTTTGGTGCACCCTCCTCCACCTAGTTGGGGTAAGGGGCTTTATTACCTCTGTCGTGAACATAGTTTTGCTGTCTCTTAGAATTAAGTCTTAGTGATTTGCAGTCTGGACTAGACCATGTCAGTCACAGAAGTCTGATGGGAAGCTATTAATGTTGTAATTGGCTTGTACTGTTTGTTTCAGGTCAACTTTGTAATGTCCTCTTTTAATGAAGGAATGTGCTCCGTTTATCAAAAAAATAAAATCATACTATTTCCACTGCTTGGTAGGCTTCTGTACTCAAAACAATCATCTTCTATATATGTAACTAAAATAATCCACTACTATTGAGGCATCATAAATATTCTGAGGGGCAAACTTTTGTACCACTTACCAACTTACATCTCCAATATCTTCATTAAGTTCTTTCATTGGATCAACCAAGTAATACACTTGGGTCGATTGGCAAGCCAATGCAAATAGATCATTTTCATATCACTTCACTACAAGAAAATGGCTCTATTACGACGATTTTTGGTCTGCCGCAAAAAATATCGCCGCAATAATCGATTATTCATGGCGATTTTCATAGTCGACGCAACTTCCAACCTGGGTGTTTAAGTGTTATCTTTTGCAGTGATTTTAATCACATTTGCAGCGCTAATAATTCACTGCGAAATAGATTTTAATGTTTGCAGCGATTATAATCACAATTACGACGAAATAAATTGCTGCAAATGTCAAAAACCCTATGCCGACGCACAATTTCGCTGCAATTATCCTTTTAATGTAACTCGCACCAAAAGACATAAAATCATATTTCCCCCCAAATCCCGATTTCACCTTTGTCCCCAACTTTCTTCTTCTCCATTTCTCTACCTGCACATTAAGCCAAACCCAGTCAAACCTTTCGCTATGTCCTTTCCACCGAATGAAACCTACAACATTGGCGCTGCGCCAGCCTAGTGATTCTCTCATAAGCCCACTACTCTGCTCCACCCCACCGAAAGCCCACTAATCGTCATCTTCACTCGCATCAGCCGAGGTATACCAGTGAAAAAAGTTTGATTTTTTCGACTATCTAAGGCTTTGTTCTTCATCATCGTCGGCCCTTTTCCTATAGTAGTGGGTTTTTGCTACGATTTTCCATCCCTTCGTCTCCTCCACTCAGTTGGAGTCGATTTCCCAGGTAAATTACTCTATGAAGATCACTTTATGGTTCTTAATGAAACCGTTTAGGTAAAAAAAAATAGGGGTGTTTTGCTCTTTCAATTTGTGCATAAATTGCCTATGTGTTTGTGTATGTCTAAAATAACTGTGGAATTATTATACTTTATTTTAAAATCAATACAAACAATCCTATGTTAGTACTGCAGACCCACAACACACGCACAACACAACAATCACATACTCTAGAATAAGCACCACAGAGAACATAGTGTTTCTTGTAGTGAGCCCTTGTTCCTCGAGGAAAGGATCCCCTGTCTATAGAGGTTCTCTTCTTTCTATGAAATAGTTGAGCACTTTTGTGAGAAAATAAGATCTAAGAGGTTCTAAAAACTTAAATTTCAGTTAAGCATCTTGTTAGGTCCAATGATTATTTTATTGTCAAATTTTCACTCATTAATTAACAGCTTTAGAAATTTGAACTCCACGTATGGTACGCTAGATTGACTATATATAGGATGGTACGTATACTGGTCATAATTTAAGTGTGATTATATATATATATATATATATATATATATATATATATATATATTTCTTTAATTGGAGGGAGAATTATTTTGGTTTATAATCATGATTTTACAAGAGTCTCTAATTGTAAAATTGGTTAGTCTTTTTGGGTTATATATAAGATCATATGTGCTTTGAGTTTTACTTGAATCTTTACAAATGATATTAGAGATAGAGATAATTCTGAGGTAGAAGTCATGTATGAGAAATGATTAAGACTTCATGAACCTCTTTGCAAAATTACCTAGCTATATGCATTGGTCACAGAACCCGCATTCTTACCCCCAAACCTAAGTATATTTTGGATATAGGAATTAGAAATTGGTTTATTTTACGCTTATCTTTGCCCCTCCAAATTACCTAAATATTTTATAACATCAATCAACGTAGAGAACAAAATGAAGCTGTAATACCATGTTTATAATTAAGAATCTAGCTAAACAACATTGATGACACTTTTTACTAATTTATGAATAACCATAAGCATATTACTTATATATTCGGTCAGGGTTAGATTTTTTCAAGATTTATACAGTAATTTTCAGCTCCTAGATAATCATAGATGTGTTAAGTCTCACATTACGTTGGTGAATGTGTTACATGGATGCTAGGTCATACATTGGATATATATTTACGAGGTTAAGTACTAGAGATATATAGGTGAATTTAAGGGACTCCTTGAGCACAACATTAACTGTTAAGGTTTAATTTGGTTGTCGAATCAATTCATGCATGTTGAATGAAATAATATACTAAAATGGTAATTAAGTATCTTAGAGACCTAATTATTTAACCTAGGAGGCTAGTATGGAATTTGGTTTTTGTAATCTTCCATACCTGATCATGATCAAGTGGTTCAAGTTAATCAATTGGTTTATAACCATGAGTCGGCCAAGGTTCACGTGATTTACCAGTATGTAAAGGTCTAAAGCCAAAGCTGATTTCACGTAAAGATCAAAGATCATATATATGTGTGGAATCTCCTCCATGACAGCCACCTTGTTCTGTTTTGATCACCCGGCAACCATGCATTAATTGAGGTTTTAGGATGCATAAGTTATGTAAATATTGCTCCCAATGTCATATGCATAGATGTGTTTTGAAAAATCTGTTGCAGCATATTCATTATATATATAATTAATGCAAAGAAGTCAAAAAATGCCTAACAACTTGAACTGTTAACCAGAATTCTTAACACTAATTTACTAGAATCTGACCTGGAATGAGTATAAATATTACCCTTGCTTGACAGGTTAACAAACTCTTGCTGAAGTGTATTGTTGCTATAATCTGAATTAATTACATTGCCAAGTACTGTGGATAAACCAACGGGGGCGATCTCCAAGTTCAATATCACCTCTTAACCTCTCATGTTATGATTATTTTTTGACTATATACAATATACTCATTCCACTCATATATATCCTACGATGTTGATGGGTACTTTTAAAAATTACCAATTATTCTAAGTAAAGTGTGGTGAGAATGAGAACTTATATAATTGAAATCTAGTATTTTCTACAGTAGTTCAGTAGATCTTAGCAAGCAAATTGCGGACGCTAAAAAAATAGAAGAATTATGATATATATATATATATATATATATAATGCTCATGATGTACTGTTGGACTGACTGAATTTTTTTATAACATTAACACATGAACTTGTATGGTGATACTTAATTTGTAAGGACAGGGATCGTCATTTGGGGCTATGCATTTCCTTTTTTGGGATAATTAATTTGAAAAGTATAATTAATAATGATGGGAGATTCAAATCCCATCATTATTAATTGGAGTAGTATATAATTATGTTGATGAGTCACTTACTATTGCAAGAATGGTAAGTTCACTTACTTGTTGGGTTATGAGAATGGTAAACCAGAAGCAAGACCCCGTATGTTTATGTTCAGTGCTCCTGATGTTGTAAGTTCACTTCTTATTTCTATGCTAGGATGAAAGTTTAATTAAATTGCAGCATATTCTTTTGCCTAGTATGATAATGCTATGCATACATATCGCTAGGGGGATTAATTGATTGCATTGGCTATAATACCATTATCTTTTCTAGGAACAGCTCGTCCGACGATAGTTTTAAATTTCACTATCTTTTGCCTACTATGATAGTGTCTATGCATAATGCATCACTCTATGATATCCCCACCTCCACCCTCTGGGAACATCTAAGGTCTAAAAGTTTCTAATTTTCTGGTGTAAAACTTGGTAGTTCTCTTACAATATCTGTTGCAAATTTCTTGGTTATGAAATTAGAAACTAATATTGGAATACTTAATGAAAAGTGAAAGATGTATTTTTTATTTTCATAAAAGCAAAAATCAATTGGTTCAGCCCACCTGCATGTGTGTATATACACAAACTTATATATATATGGATATGTATGCAAGTAAATGTCTAGAGTGGGTAAGTTATAAAAATAGTCATGGCTGCTAATTCCTACATTGGCTACTTGCTAGGTGAAATTGGGTTTACAAGTGATTGTAGGGACGCTTCAATTTGACCAACCTTTTTTGGGGCTGTCAGCATTTTTTATTGGTCATTATATCAAGTCCTTTGTAATCTTGAGGTTTACTTTGTAGGCATGGGAATGCTGGTTGCATTTGAAAATGGAAAAAAACTTACTAATAATATGGATAAACCCAGTTTAGAATGTAAAAAAAGGTTTTAAATAATATGGATACATAAAATTTCTACTATTGCTCATGTGCAACTTATGGTAAGAAAAATTGTCAAATTAGAGCTTTTAGACTTGCATTTTTCTTTGCTTTTAAACTTGAATTTTTCTTTTGCCTAGCGAATGTAGAAGGCAGTACCTGATAACCCTATTCCGGACAGCTGAATCTTTGCCACTCAATCACCAAGTCATCACAAATCAACGATCGATGTGCAAAGTTGTGGATGAACCCCACTATTTGTTTTCATATATGTTCTAATAGCGTACATTTGTATTGTGGATGTTTTTGTACTTTAAACCTTGAAAGAGACATTAGCTGCTCCCATTTGTAGTACTTAATTGCCTTCCGTTAATGCACCATTTACCATACATGTATAGTAACCTTAAAGGGGCTGATGTATTGGATGGAAAATTGAATTTATATATATGCTATTATGTTTACAAGTATTGGATTAAAGTAATATTTGGTTTATCATACAATGTATAGTAGTACTATTAGGTAATATTGTAATTAAATGAGTTGGAGCAGGAAATTAGGTACCCTAAAAAAATGGTGCATTTTGTATATATACTGGCCTAGGCATCAAATTCGCCAATTGCAGCGATTTTCAGTTCGCCGAGAAAAAGCTTTGCAAAACAAAATATTTATTTGCAGCGAATATAGTTCGATGCAAATAATGATCATATGCCATATTTGTGTATTTGCGGCGATTTTCAGTTCGCCGAAAAAAGGCTTTGCAAACTAACTTCTTTTTTTGCGACAAATATATTTCATCGCGAAAAGACATAATATGTTGAGTTTCCATTTGCGGCGAATATGTTTCGCCGCTAATTATAAATAGCAGGGAAATATATTCGCCGCAAAACATGGATTGAGCTATTATAATCAATGGCGGCAGACTTCAAATCGTTGCTAAAAAACTATTGCAACGAATATAACTAATTGGGGTGATTATAAGCACTGCAAAAAGTACTAACTGCGACGAGTTTTTACTTCGCTGCGAATAATATGAAGGTATTGGTAGCGATATTTTGTGTATTAACAACGATATAAAACGCTACAAATAATTTTTGGCAGCGATATAACTCTGATTTGCGAATGTTATTTGCGGCGTAATTTATCATATTTGTAGCGAAAAAAATTGTTGCAAATAATCAATTATTCACGGCGATTTTTGGGTTTCGCTAGGTGAACCTATAAGTGAGTCAACAATTGTGACGAATTGCCGGCGCATCATAATTCGCTACAAATGAGTATTTGCAACAATTTTGGCCATTATTTGCAACGAATTATAGCGTTGGGAAAGATCATTTTTCTTGTAGCTTACATGTAGTATTGACACTTGTAAAGTGACTATCCCTATGTATTGATAATCTACAACAACTTAGATTCCACTATTCACATTTAAATAAATATGTTGCATTTCCGTTAATATATTTGAGGGGTTTGGGTCGCTGTATAAAACCCTCAAGCTCTTCATCAATATCAAGCACTACTGTTATTGCGTTAGAAAATGCAAATTCTACGATTCAAGAATTGCTTACAAAACAGCATGAGTTAGAGGCTCAATTGACAAAACAAGTAGAGATGGAGATTACAAAACAACATGAGTTAGAGGCTCAATTGACAAAGCAAGCAGAGATGGAGATGCGCATGAAACAACAAGAAGATGAACAAAGAGAGATGAAGCTTCAAATGCAGATACTTATGCAACAATTCAAGTCTCCAAGCAATTAATTTTCATTAGAAGTGGTTTGCATATTGAACAATTATATATCATGTACTGAGAATTTTATTAGTATTATTAGTATTTTATTGAACAATTTGTATTGTATTTTTAAATTATAAATATCTATTTAGTTCTAAATTAGTATTGATTGTCCATAAAAATAATAACCGTTCGAACACTCATAAACCGTTCGAACGTATTCAAATCGGACATAACCGTTCGAACATTATACATTATCGTTCGAACTGAAAAAGTTGCTTGCCGTTCGAACAGAAAATTCACTATCTGCGTTCGATCTTCAATTTCTCCGTTCGAACGTTTCTTCATGAATTACCCGTTTGAACGTTATTTACTCCGACCGTTCGAACAATCACATATGTTCGAACGTTACTTTATATGCTCGAACGGTATTCCAAGACGAATTTTAATTCATCCCCAAAAAACATCCGTTCAAACGATTTCAAACGGTCACAGTTAATTTCGTCTCAAAAAATATTTTTTGGGACGAATTTATGATTTTCGTCCCAAAATATCTTTTGGGACAGTTTTATAGGGACGACCTTACGACACTTTTTTTTCGTTCTAAAAAATATTTTGAGACGAAATGACAATATTTTGGGACAAAATTTTTCGTTCCAAAAAATATAATTTGTTGTAGTGGTAGTCAATGTTCTTCATTGAATGACTACCATCGATCAACACACCACAATTGAGTCTTTCAATTACGGTCCATCTCTACAGTCCCTTGAGTCTCTTGCTTTCCATTACAAGTAGCAAGTTTAGCAAAACGTTTCTTATAATGGCTCAACGCAACTGGATCCACCATAAGAGTCAACAACGCCGATAGCATTGCCACGAAGGTCGTGAAGGGGAATTTCCTCCGAGGCGTTTCAGGCAAACAATCCGATGTCAAATCATCAAAAGAGTCCAGTAGCACGTGCATGTACCGATCGGGTCTAAACACTGGAATCGCACACGAAAACAATGGCAAATTACACACCCCGATCATGCTAGTCACCAGTATGGAAAAAATGGCGATGAGTTTCAGCTTTAACGCCTCGACCTTGTTGTGGCATCCTCGAAATGATTTTGATACACATTCAGCAGAAGCTTGCACGATAAAGCGGGCTGGAGGAGGACACTAAGAAGAAGGATAGGGAGTTCATGGAGCTGCTTGAAATGGGTAGCCAGGGCTGTGATCTCGATCTCAACTAAGTGCGAGCCGCTCAATTTATAGGCCAGGGGGCTGTTGATATATATAAGGGTGTGGTGTCTTCTTTAGTTTTTTGTTTTGACCTGATATAAGGGCGGATTTTGGTGAGGGTATTCTCAAGTGTCAGGGATTCTATTCGAACTACGATAGTGAATGCCCACATTACCCCAAGCAAGAGCGCAAAATAATGGCATATTTAAGTACTAAGTGTGGTCATTACTAAATAGCAGGGGGTAATTTTGACTATATGTAGTTGGAAGAAGATCAAGACTTGTGCATGGCGGGTGTTGGGTCGATGGCGCAGAGTGTTAAGACGACTCCTACTTTATGTTGGCACCAATCAAACATGTAGTGTCTTTTAGCACCGTAGCATTTCAAATCATCTATTGGCATCCACGTTCCCACTTGTTTGTTGTCCCACAAATGAACCACATAATAAGTACCATATATTATATCCTCTGAAGTCTGAATGCATAGACATAAGAGTCCAAATTAATAGCTGCATGCCGTCTAGCCAAGCACATACTGCATATACAACTTATACATATCCAAGAAGCTGAAACTGGGTCCAAATATCGAGTCTTCCAAATTGGACTAATTCACCTCAGTAGGGACCAACTGCCATGGTTTATATATGTAGAGGGGGCCGAAGGATATATATATATATATATATATATATATATATATATATATATATATATATATATATATATATATATATATATATATATATATATATATATATATATATATATATATATATTTGTATATAACAAAAATTAAAAGATTACTTAAAAGCATGTATGAGTATAGAATATGAAGTTTCAAGTTTGAATAAAAAATAAAAATATTTATCATGTCAATTGATCTCAATGTTCTTTCAACAAATAATTAAAGATATGCATTAATTATCACATTCTTTCTCAATATAAACTAGCAAATAATTAATAAAAAAAATCGTCATTTATTTTATTTCGAAACATTATCTCAACAAAATTGAAAGCTGAAAAGCTCGTTCCATTTATTTTTATTTTAAAACTTAGCCTAATTAGCAATGTTTATGATTTAAAGTTTTTGGTTTGTACATATTGTTCAACTTAAGCTTTCAAAATAAAAGGCAAAGAAAATGACCCATGAAAATTCATATTATGATATTCAAAAGTAATTTAAACGCATGCACAACATAATAAATCAAATTAAAAAATATAGACGTACGTAATGAATCAATGGGCCGGCATATATTTGATTTATGAAGAATAAAACATATTTGGAATTTAAGAATATTTACATCCAATACTTTTTTTATTATAGAAGTCTCCACATTAGTTTTTCGATAGGTTTGCCTCGTTTGTTTTCGGAGATGAGATGAGATGAGATGAAAACTTTTGAGATGAGATGAATTATTTATTTTATTTTGTATTGAAATTTGAAAAAGTTGTAATGATTAGGTGAGAGAAGATGAGATGAATTTGAAAAAGTTGAATTGTTTATTTTATTTTGTATTGGAATTGAAAAAAGTGTAATGATGAAATTGAAATAAGATGAGATGTTTTCCGAAAACAAACGAGGCCTTAAGAGTCTGCAAATTTCTCTGGAAAAAATTAGTTTAAGGTTTTATAAAAAAATCTTGAAAGTTTTAAAAAGTTGTAAACAAAGAGTTGATAAAAGTTGTACTACTTCTCTTTAAATTTTCATATAGAGGAATTATTGTAATGAATTTACGTCTTTATTGTGAAATCTAAAGCTACATGTTAATGTCATGTTTTGCACACCTTTGAATCATATTTCAACAACTCAAGTCTTCGATAATTGACCTATAAAAGATAGAGAGAAGTGCACCTATGTGAGGGCGGCCTAGGAGATAAGTAACCTCTTATGCCAAAATTAGTTAATATTATTGGAAGTTTGTAAATAAGTAAGAAGTTCAACTCTTATAGTTATTTTGTCTTCTTGATTGTTGGCTAAATTTTTTTTTTTTTATGATTTTATAAGTCTTGAGTTGTTGGATTCTCTTACCAAACATATATTTGAGTATAATTGAATTCTCTATGACTCTAAAATTTGTAATTGAGGATGGGATTGAGAAAATTTTTCAAAAATTTCTTTTATGTCAAGCTGAGTTTTGTGAGTACTTTGATTTAAATCTTTGTCCTTGAACATAATTGAGCACATAGTCATTTTTTTCTTTATTCTATTTTGCTTATGAAGAGAATGAGTTGAATTAACTAGGTTAGGGAAGTTCAATCTTGCTTTGCTCTAGAATCCATTGATGGATCCTTAAGGCAAAATCCTAGTTGATACCAAATATTAGAGAAATGATTTAGGAAATTTTTTTTTTTTATAACCAAAAAACTTTCCCATCCATCCTAATTATCATGCCATCATTTTCCATAGTCAACCCCCTTGAGCCTTATTTTACATAAGTTTTTATTTTTTCTTTTAACTACATAAACCATTCCCATTCTAAGCCTGAAAAATCATGAAGTTACCTTTTATAGTTTAAGAAAATGCGTTGGTGGAAATCTACATTTAAAGAGAAAGTTAGTTCAAAAAAATTATCCACATTATGTTTGCACTGTTTGATCAAAGTGTGTGAAAAAAGAGAGAAAAAAAGAAGAAGGTTGAAGTGGTTGAAGATTTGAAAATGCTACAAGAATTGAGGTGACTGAATGAAAAAGGTGGGAGGATGAAAAAAAAAAGTATTATTGTTAGGTTTGTCTTTTATTCATAGGTGATTTATCCATCATGGTAGAAAAAAGAAGAAGAGAAAACTCAATAAGTGGAGAGCAAATCACTTCAGAGTTTGCTAAATGTGTAGTTAGTATTGCTTCATTGATTACAGCAATAACAATATTGTCATCAGTATGAGCATATAGTCGAGAAAGAGTTATGATTTGAATCCTGTAGATATCTTTTTTATTGTTCTTTCGACCAAGTATTTTTCCAGTTTGCTTTGATTTTCCATATCCATTTCTTTCTTAGCCCTCACCATGTGGCCTATCATTACAATCTGATTAAAGACTTTTTGATCTCTAATTTTGGTATTTGACTACATTAGTGAAGAGGATTTTTGAAAATTGGACTTATAAGGTTAAGTTTTGAGAGAATTCTTCTAATTTTAGTTGTTCTATATTATCTGAGTTTGCAGGTGGTTTTGAGTTAAATTGACTATATCTGACACACACTCAAGGCCTTAGCTTTAGGTTAACATAAGCGCTTAACTCTTGCTTGACAAATTGCTAAATTTTTTATTGATTTTCCTACTATCTTTGATGTTAAAAGAGTAAGATACTAGTGATGAAATCTAATTTCAGATCATGGCTTAATAAGTGATGAGACTTCTCTATAGGGTCTAGTTGATAGTCTATATTGGTCTCTTATTTTATTCTCTTTTCTTTTTGTTTGAGGACAAACAAAGTTGTAAATATACAAAATTATGCAAGTCATTAGGAGTCTAGAAAATCATAGAGCTTTTTGGTACTTAAAGTTGACTATTTATACCGCGTGGTTTGGAGGAAGGCCCAGATGGTCTTTTTCTCCACAAAGTTCTTGCCTTCTTTTTTTGTTTCTGCTGTCAGACCTTTTTAATGCGGCGTGGCTCTGCGTCGACTCTATAAATATGGCGTGTAACATTAGTAGCAGTTCCATTAATGCAGCTTGACTCTCTAACTCCGCATCTGGCTTACAAGATGTTAATGGTCTGATGCCGATGGATCGATGGCCTTCCACATTTCATGCTGCATTCTATGCAGGTCCTTGGGTTCTGTAGACGGTCGCAGGATGTCAAATTGATCTATCTTATTGACTATCCAACACTCCTTTTTGGCAGACGTCCCGTCTCCTACATTGATATGGAACCCTTGGATTGGCTATTGGGCCAAAAACCAATGGGCCTTGAGCAGTGGAAAAATTCCTCTTACCCTACCATTAGTCTCATATCTTATTGTATATTAAACACCTATTTTTTATATTTTAAACCAACTTTTAATTATATTAATAAAAAATATCAGAATTTTGGGGGCCATGGCCTCCCTAGATTCTGGCCCCCCATAATTCACCTAATAAGCCGAATCAGTGAGACTTGAGAGCAGCATGATCACTCGTTACAATATTAATCAAATAATACGTACGACATGTTAGTCAGAAATTTTTTTTTATAAAAAAAAAAATTGATATTGCACCAATCCTAACATGCTAATTACCAAAGTGAAGTGTCCATTACAGCAAGAGAGACTAGTAAATAGTTCTAATGATGAATTAAGTTTAAGGTAGAAGAACTAACCAAAAAAGCTTGTGTTAATGTAATGCACAAGCAATCAATACGTTGGATTATGAGTTTGAATCATTATTGCATGCATATGATCGGTTTGCATTATCTACCTAACTATTATCATGAGTAGAATATTATTGTATTTCCAAACAAATCATGATTTGGTAATATTTTTTTTGTAACAAGTATCATAAATAAATAATAATACCAGCATTTGAATAACATTAATCTTAAACACAGGTGTTAACTTCGTACATGCACATGATCTTAAGTGTCTTTTAGTTAGATTTTAAAAATACGATAAATATGTCCGCACACGAAACTCAAGACAAAAAAAAATAACAATTTCTTTATTATTTAATCATTATTATGGCAAAAATAGGGTGACGTAAATGCTTTCTCATCATCTCTGTTTCATATATTATATATTATATATCATTTTTTTTTAATAAGAATGTGATATAGAAATGATGAGTAGAAAATTTTAATTAATTTAATTAGAATAAAATTAAAAAATAAAAAATAAATATAATGTGTGATGTGTAAAGAATAAAAACGTGGAGTGTAGTGTGGGGGGGGGGGGGGGGATTCACATGGGACCGGGCAGATGAGATCCAGTAGCGGTTTAGTGATTTGGTGAATAAAGAAATGGAATGAAAGAATCAAAGATCACATGGTACATTGTTGACATTGGGAAAAGGTCCAGACATTTGGTTGGTCCAAAGCCCATTAATTCAAACCGCCGGTCTCTGGGAAGGGTAGCGCCAACTACTACACCGGTCCTTCCGAGCCACTCCCCTTCATAATCCCCCGCACTCTGCCTCTCAGCTCCAAGTAAATAGTCACCCCGATACTCTCACTCTCCACTCTCTCTCTCTCTCTCTCTCTCTCTGGGACTTCTCTCGGTGTCTTTATCATCGTTTGTTCCGTACTTGAAATTCATTCTATCCCTTTCAACGGGAAGCAATGATTTCCCAAACATCACTGTCTAATGGCAGCTTTTGCCCTCTCTCCAACCTCCATTATTCTACCAAACGCTCTCTCCCGCGCTCAATGCGCCCACCTGAACTACCTTTTCTCGGCCGTAACTCCCGTTGCTTCGACCTTCTCCGCCTCCCTCCTGATCCTACTCTGCAGGTTCTTCGTCGTTTCCTCCTCCTTTCTTTCGCTTTTCGTTCTCGCTTCCGTGCTTTTTGATGTTGTACTGAGTTTTCTTTTTATTGTTATTGTTATTGTTCTTCTTCTTTGGTTTGTTAGGTTGTCGAAGCGGTGAGATATGACGGTCCAGTGGTTGAGGTCGGGGATTTGGCGGGAATTGAGGACGGGGAGTTGGAGTTTGAGACTTGCGTTGCCCGCACTCTGCCTCCTGCGTTGACGCTTGAGCAGGGGCTCCAGACTATCAACGAGGCTGTAGAGGAGTTGAAGATGAATCCTCCTTCTTCTTCTAGTGGAATTTTAAGGTTTCAGGTACGACTGTTGCGGCATTTTGATTCATTTCTTTGCTGATAGGATCTCCATGGATCATGCAACGTGGCTGTGAATCTGCAGGTGGCTGTTCCTCCAGGTCCAAAAGCTTTGAATTGGTTTTGCTGTCAACCGGAGGAGTCGTCCGTGTATCCTCTCTTCTTCCTCTCCAAGAATACAGACGATCCAACAGACAAGTCGTTGTATTTAAAAAAAAGTAGTGGAGTTTTTGGAATCGGTGCTGCGATTTACTTTAAGGATTCCTCGTCTCCTAGTTCGCGAAGTTCGACCAAAAGGTTGGTTTCGTTTATTCTCACTTGTTGCTTTTCTAAAACTTGATCTCTCTCCCATTCGAAAATATTCAGTTAATAAGTCTTGGCAATTTTTATAACCAACTAAATGATGCTACTCGGTTTGTTTTTTTATTTTAGATGTTAGTTTGCATAGTTTAATTAACTCTCTCAATGCAAGAAGAAAGTAAGTTGTTCGAAGGTTTACCTTCTGTTTACTTACAAAATGAAAAAAGGTTTACCTTCAGCAGCAAAGAAGAATTTTATGGCCTAGGTACAAGGGTCAGTAGGAAAATGATTAGACCATAAAAGACGGGGAACATATTAGTAATAAAATCCTTTTCCATTCATTCTACCATTGGTTGGAGAATTAGTTGCATATAGATCTTATGGTTCTTTATACTTCTTTAATTTCAGTGAGATGGTTCTCTTACATCCATTTACTCTGTGGCGTGACTCATTAGGCGATTGGAAAATCGTGCTATATGATAACAGTGGTGCATAAGCTTTTTCTGGGATCAACATCTGTCTCATATCTGAACTCGTGTTATTCATCAGCTTTCGATAGTTTGAGGGTCAATGTGTCAATTCTGATAGTTTTTGGTGGAAGGTGTAAAATGCTATTAGTTGAAGTGTGGAAACTATATTTTCCCCGTAACTATCACCATTGCTGCTACTAGTAGTTAGTTACCGTTAGTGCAATATTCCATTATTGGCCATTACCATTCCATCATAGTTTTGACCTGACATTGCATTTATTGCTCAAAATCTCGATTTCTATATAAATCTTGATTTCTAGATAGTTACTTGGAAGTTAGTTTATCTTAGTCTTGATTATAATTACTTACAAAAAATATTTGGTTATAATTTGTGCACGTCTGTTGAATATAATATTTGGCCACAAACCGTAAGCCTTATCAGGGTCTAGTTAGAGGATATATACTACATAATGTGTTTCACTTACTATGGAGCGATACTCCACTTTTCAAATTTATTATGAATATAAGGATACATTTCCTTTTTCACCCCTTTCATTTTGTTTTTTCTTTTTCTTTCACGTTATCTAGTAAAGGTAATTACTCTGAAGTTTTAAACTTGTATTCTACATTTGTTCTGTTCAACTAAAGGATGTGTATTTGTTCCTCTACAGATATCTATCAATTGATTCAACCTTTATAATGGCTTATGGTTTTATGGATGTTAATTTCAACATTGAGTCGTCTTCCATGATGCATGAGGCTGGTTCTTCATACTTTTTCGTTCCACAGGTAAAACTTGTATCTGCTTACACATGTAGTGGTGCAACTATGTAGTGCTTGTCTTTTTTTATCCCTCTTGTTTTCATGCCTATCATCATCTAACTTTAGATGACAATGTGGCAACACAAATGTGGAATATTTAATAATATCAATATCTTTTTGACAGATTGAATTAGATGAGCATGATGGGGTTTCTATTTTAGCAGCAACAATTGCTTGGAATGATTCTTCTCTTTGTTCATTTGAAGAAGCACTCTGTTCTTATGAGTTTTCCCTCAAACAGGTATTCTAGGTTCTCTTTTCCCATTATGCTCTTATTTTATAGTTTCCTGCTTTTCATGCTTGGTTGGTAATGGTTCGAGCACTTGTATTTTGAGTGGAATGGTTACCTAAATTGAGTTTTTTTAAGGAAGAAAATAAAGAACTGAGTGGAAGTTCTGTGGCATTGGATTTCAGTGATTTCCTAAAGGTCACCTTGATGTCTAGGATGTATATCCTTTTTTCCCCCATGGTACCTATTGCTAATATTCACATTTAGCAATTTTGGACGAGCATTATCTTATGAGTGCTTCATAACTACTTATCAACTCAACTGTTACTTTCTAACTATGATTGGAATTTCTTGGCTTGCATGATTCTTTCACACAATACTCTATTTTAAGTGCTATTCATAGTTTTTTAAGATTCTTGCAAATATTTAGGTCTAATATTAAGTGATAAGAATATTGAAGTCTTTATATTTTTTTGTTTTGTGGAGGGATGGAGTGGGGGTGGTTGGACAACCCTCGGTGTTTTTGTTTAGAGTTAAGATGTTCATGTTCCTTAGTGAGTGAGGTTTCTACAAAAATCCAGTCGAGGACTTTTTGTCCAATAAGTGGTCATAAATGTAGTATCTTTCTATTTTGATAATCTTTATTTTGATTTTTAATTTTCAGGCTAGTTCTCATTCTTGGCCCCACTCCAAAAGCATAAGATCTACTCTTGGAAAGCTCAATGCGGTGGAGGATAAAACTCTTTCGATGGTATGGATGTTAAGTTTTTCTAGATTAGTTCTACCGCTCAGTTATTCACAGACACTGGATTTATAACTGTATTTCGTTTTCTCCTTGGTCCTGTTATTTTTCTTAATATTGTTGCTGTTTGGTACTTATTCTTGAAGTCTAAGTTGTGTTTTCACCATACGTCTCTGATAATTATATAATTTTCAATTCTGTTAAAACAAGAAAGATATGCTAGTTCAAAAAGGAAATTCTAATGCCATAATCTGTATAACTGATTGCGCATACTTGTCTTAGAAAGAAGATAATACATATTGATAAGTTGTAAAGGCTGAGTTTTCCTAGATGTTTCAGCATGGGAAAGATTTCTTTCTAATGTGATTTGTTTGCAAAGAGAATCCTAAGAGAGAGTTTAGACATATCCGTAGTTGTTTACAGTGTGAGGCATACACGTGTACTCAGATAGATTAGTTCTGGAAGCTCAGAAGGCAGTCCCAAACTGATTCAGTGTGGTAAGTTAGAAACTTTTAGCTAACTTCATATTTCATTTTTAATCTTAGTTCCAAACATGCTGGAACACCAGTGTCAGTTATGGGCATGAAACTTTTCCTGCTTGTACAAGCTGTGTATAAAACTCATAAAAATATAAAGTAGATAATATTCTGGAACAGGGAGGGAGAGTATATTGGGGAGCTTCTGCTAGCTCTTGCTGTGTTGAGGAGGGTGGCTTAATTTTGGATGAAAAATGAGAGAGAGACTGGGACTTCACCTCAAGAACACTTCAACATTGTACTTTAATCATATCCACTCTTAACCTACGAAGAACCAAATGTGCCAACATAAGCAGTTCAGGCTTTCTGTGCTGTTGCATTTTTGCATGGCTGAATGGTAGGTAAGGCCCACTGCCTGTAAGGCCTGATTTTAATATAAAGGAGATGAGAGATAACCTACATTTGATGAATGCCTGGCTCACCATGTAGAAGCATATCTTAGCTGTGTGGTGGCTTCATTAACAAAAGAAGAGACAGAAGAGGAGAATAGTAGAACTCTTCACCTATATAGACTCATGGTGTTTCAGTTAATTTTTTGACAAGTATTTTATTGAAAAGCACAAAAAGTGGTATGCAACCCAATGTACATAGGAAATATATGAGAGAGCCCAAATAAAAGGGAAGAATCAGAACTCCATTAGAAAGTTCTAAAACAGTTCATGAAAAGGGAGAGGCAATTCTGAGTTTTGACATCTGTGTACGTTATCTATGGTTTGTGTTGTGTTGCATGTATATGCATTCTGGGTTTGAGTCAAGTGAGTTTGTTTATGTAAGCCTATGTTTGGATTCATTATGAAATTTCTATAGAGAGAAAAGATTGGAAGCAAACACCTAAAAATAAAAATCCAAACAACAAAGCAGAAAAAAATGGAAGACCTTTTAGTTTTCTGAAAGATCTTTACTTTGAGCTTCTTTTTTTTTTCTTTTTTCTTTTTTACTTTTTTTCAAGAACTGAGTTAAACACTGGATGAATTTATCAGTTTGGTGTTTTAACATTGAACAATATAATTTTGTAGGTGTACATGAACCTTCTTTCGCAAGGAAGAAGAGAAGTTATGGCCGATATTATAGAACTGGTATATTCTTTTTCCCAGTAACTGTCATCCTTTTTAATTTTGACTCTCAATTTGCCATAATGAGGTCGGGCGCATAACTATTGCATCACTGTGACACTGCTATTATTTGGTTAGTATACTCAATTTTACATTTGTATGCTGATTGTTTCTAATGTCCTCCACTTATATCGCAGAAAGAGGCTCCATCTTCGAGTCAATTCTGCATCAGGCTTTCACCAGCCATTGCTGTTGCCAGTAACATGGTATTGCATCACTTTGTCAGTAAGCATAGAAAAGCATATCTTTCTAAATATTTTATTTGTCCACCAGCAGTGGAAAGTGGATACAAAAGCAGCCTTGGTCAAATGCCATATACAAGTGAGAAGAAAACTAAATAATTTATGTGGCATTTTGCTCAAGGTTGACTGTGCCTTCTACATATCCAGATGAATCAAGTACATCTGTGTTACCATAAAAAAAAAGAATCAAGTACATCTTTTGGGCAGTCATTTTACTGTTATCACCACTCTCATTATTACCATTATTGCGGTTTTTCTTATCACCACCACCACCATCATCATCCTCAATCAATAAATCATCGTTGTCGTCGTCGTCATCATCATTGGCAGAAGTCATAGTAGTATGATTTACGATGCTGATGATGGCAACAACGTAAGGCCCATTATGAAGTTGGATTTCACCCATTTGTGAACATGTGAGAGTCAGTCATATATGCATGAATACGGAACTATTCAATACCCCAACTGATGCTGAGTTCGGAGTTCTGTCCATGTGTACAAGAAATGAAGTAGGAATATGATCACAAAATATTTAATTCCTTATGTTAATGAGCATATCGTTGTTGCATTTATTCTGATTGTATGGAGGATGGTGGAAAAACATGCTGGTCACAAATAGTACATGATTGGTCTATTAAAATCAGTTCCTTCAACAACTAAGCTAGCTGACCTTTGGTTTGGAGTTCCTTGCTGAGTTGCTAAACAGCCAAGCTTGGATATGCCCAGCTAAGCTGGGTTATTAAAACAGTTCGTCCCTGGCTTATGAATTGCAGAAGTGTTATTTATTGAGAGACTTATCAATTGAGAGACTGGTGAAAAAAATGGAGACCAAATTTGTGAGGCATTTTGGTGGTTTTTTAGTTTTGTCTAGGGACAGAAAATATTAGGCTTGAGAAGTTTTATAAAGTTCATGAGAAAAACTTGGTTTCAGTTCAGTGGGCTCAAGCAAAACTGCAAAAGTCCATGTTTCTGGAATCAGCTTGATTAAACAACTCAGTACTAGTGAAGTTTTGACAAAGAATGGCCTTGACATTGATCCTGACAAAGTGAAGATGTGGATGTTTAGATAGAAGACTCAAAGAAGCATTAGTGTTAAGCAGTAAAAAACTGATTGACGCTTTGCTAGTAGTTACTGGTAAGCAGTGAGATATTCTTGAGATTATCACAGAAAAGCACTAACTTTTTTAACTTTTTACCATTCTAGAATATAAGAAAAAAATGGAGTTTAGCATTGTGCTTGAGAATATGTGAGTTGAAGTTCTAACTTGGGGGAGGATTGACAAAAATGAATGGATTATTTTGTAAAAAGTGATTTCAACCTCCTATAAGTGAAAATAATGGCTTTTCCTGGGCCAAAACTTGTTATTAAGAATGATTAGCTAACTCAAGTTAATCGGATAGAATCCTGTGGATAGTCAAGGCTGGTGTATTTAAGTCAAACTGACAACAAATCTCCCATAATAACCAACTGCCAGAGGGGGATGGGGGTTGATGGTGTCCAAATGAGAACATATTTTCTCCTTTGAAAACTATATGGGGTACACATGTGGTGCTTAGCAAAGAAATAATATATGGCACATTTGGTTTAGTTTTTTGTTTCTTTGGGTAATTGGTATCAAGCTTTTTTATAGTTCTGTTATTATCATATTGAGGTTTTAGCATAACAATTTAGAAGGGACAAACTTTGGGTGAAGATTTTTTGGTTTTTCTGTCTCTTTCTACTATCAGTTGGATCATACCAGTGAAATGTGTTACTCAGCACAAGACTGTGCCAACATCAATGCAGTTTGGGCGTCACTTATAGTTGAAGAATGCACTCGACTTGGTTTAACGGTGAGATTAAGTATTAATAATATGTTCTCTCTCTATTTAGGTACATGTGTCTGATTTATTCTTCACTGTAGTATTTTTGTGTAGCTCCTGGATCGAGATCAACCCCCCTTGCAGTTGCTGCTTCTGCCCATCCCCTGGTAACATGTATTGCATGTTTTGATGAACGTTCACTAGCATTTCATGCTGTCGGTTATGCAAGAGGATCTCAGACCCCAGCAGTAGTCATAACATCATCTGGCACAGCAGTTTCAAATCTTCTTCCTGCTGTGAGTTTCATTTAATATTTATGATATGGACTCCATTTATTAGCTGCAAATGAAAACTCATGAACAATGAAATAAATAATAATTGATTCTTTCCTTTCACTGCGCTCAATCTGATACAGTGATTAGGGTATAGAGCAACAAATAAGTAATATGCTGGACAATCTTTTTATTTTAACCAGCTTTGGCCATGGCTCACTGTCACAATATTTCTTATTATACCATTATTGTAATTCAGTTTGCACTCCCCATTTGTTTTATCCTGAAACTTGTATTTTGCACATAGATATGTAGCTTAGTTTTGCATACAAGTAATAATATGTGACAATCTACAGGTTGTGGAGGCTAGTCAAGATTTTGTACCGCTACTGTTGCTCACAGCCGATCGTCCTCCAGAGTTGATAGATTGTGGAGCAAACCAAGCAATTAATCAGGTATGGAACAACTAATCTGTTATCACATTCTCAAGTTTTCAGTTATTGCAACATATGATATACCTTGTTAAATTAATTGTTTCAATGGATGGATGTGTTGTGATGCCATCCATACCAGAACTACTTAATGATTGCATCTATCATGGTGATTAATAAGTTTTTCTCAACTTACGATTTGAAGAACAAGAAGTTGCTGAATTTTTTTTTTTTTTTAACTACTAGCAATGCATACTTATACAAAAGTTTGACATAGGATTTGATTTTGACTTTGTATTAAATGTAATGCTGAAAAAACATATTTTGCATGCCTACTCTAATATATATGGCGATGCACCTGTTTGGGTTCCTAGTATTCTCTTCCCACCCTATTAGGTATGAAAGACAACTTAACTTTTTTGTAGCTTAAAAACGTAAGAGACATAATAATTGCATCTATCATGGTGATTAATAAGTTTTTCTCAACTTATGATTTGAAGAACGGGAAGTTGCTGAATTTTTTTTTCCAACTACTAGCAATGCATAATTATACAAAAGTTTGACATAGGATTTCATTTTTGCATGCCTACTCTAATATATATGGCGATGCACCTGTTTGAGTTCCTACTGTTCTCTTCCCACCCTATTAGGTATGAAAGACAACTTAACTTTTTTGTCGCTTAAAAAAATAAGAGACATAAGCAAATCAAGTTTCTTCTATTCCTACTGCTTCCAAATTGTTCTTCCATCATGTGAGATGGGATACAGATCTAGGGGCTAGTTTCTTTGTTATGTCAACGTTAAATACTTGGAATATTTAAATTTTGCCTATTGTCATTCATAAGATGTCAACAAGCCTAGCTGCTGATTCTGGATTTTGGGTTGGTTGAACATGATTATGTAGAGTCTTTGATATTATTAGGTCGTATATAAACTTATTCTTTTTGCGCCACTTCATTTGTTTTAGAGTTTGACTTAATGAAGCAATTGGAAGATCTTATTTTCTATCAGGGCTTAGTTGCATGGGATGCGGATTAGTTGCTGCAATGAGATTAAGGGTATATATTTTGCTCCAAAGTTTTGTTAGCGTACTCCTGAATCACATATTGAATTTTTTTAATAGGTGAACCATTTTGGTTCTTTTGTGAGGTTGTTCTTCAGCCTTCCTGCAGCAACTGATCAGATTTCTGCACGGGTATTACTTACCACCATTGACTCTGCTGTATATCGGGCAACCTCTTCCCCTCGTGGCCCTGTTCATATCAACTGCCCTTTCAGGGAGCCACTGGAAAATACTCCAAAAAAATGGGTGCCAAGCTGTCTGAAGGGGTTAGACTTTTGGATGTCTAATGCTGAACCATTTACTAAATATGTTCAAGCACGGAGTTCTTGTGCATTTACTAATACTAACAGCCAAATGACCGAGATTTTAAATGTTATTCAAAGTGCTAAGAATGGACTTCTACTTATCGGTGAAATACAAACGGAGGATGAGATATGGGCAGCTATTCTCTTGGCTAAACACCTGCAGTGGCCTACTGTAGCTGACATCTTGTCAGGGTTACGATTGCGGAAGCTTTTGGCTTTTCCTGAACTTCAAGAGAATTTTATATTTGCTGATCATCTTGATCATGCTCTGATTTCAGATTCTGTTCGGGATTGGTTGCAGCCTGACGTGATTATTCAGGTAATACTTTCACCCTTTTGTGGCAAATTTTTATTGCCTCTATTGTTTGTTCTTAGTACCTCTCGCAGACATCTGGCGCCTCTAGTTTGAAGCTATTGACAATAAAATTGTGATTTAGAGTCTATGTTGGTGCATACAAACATCTAATGGGACCCTATCAATGTTTACTTCATTTACATGCATACCTTTTAAGCAGCTATTTGCCATTGTCAACCTAGTTCCCATAATTGGGGTGATTTTTGATGTTGGCAAGTCATTTCAACAGTGTTTGCTTAAGATGGTAACTAAGATACTTTCTGCATCAAAAGTTCTGATTTTATTTTACAAATGGAAGAGTTGAACATGGAGTTAAATCAAAGAAGAGCAGTCAGTGTTTGTGTAAGATGGTATGAATAAAATTCATTCTCCATTAAAAAAAATTGATTTATTCTATAAATGAAGAATTTAGGATGAAGCTAAATTTAAAGAGAATTATACTTTATATATTTGACAAATTAGTCATGGGATGTTAAAAGGGTTATCATATTTGTTTTAACTCAAGTCCATGCACTTTGGTTAATGGGTGCGACAGTTCCTATTAAAAGTGAGAGTTAAAGGAACATCTATCTGCTCTCTTTGCCAACTGAATAGTTCATTGTGTTTTTTTCTTCTTGTTGATCGACCTAATCTTGTTATATGCAGATTGGGAGTAGAATAACAAGCAAGCGCGTATCTCAGATGCTAGAGAAGTGCTCTCCACGCTCATATATCATGGTTGAAAAGCATCCATTTCGTCATGATCCTTCACATATTATGACTCACAGAATTCAGAGTACCATTGTTGAATTTGCTGATTGTTTACTTAAAGCTAAATCTCCACAAAAGAATAGCAAGTGGAGCTCTTTTCTGCATATATTGAATACAATGGTAATGATACAGGCAACAAGTCTCTCATTACGATATTTTGCTCTGTATTTATGTTGTTTTACCCCGTTTGGTCTTTTATATGGCAAGATCCTTGTCAACATAGCTGGATATGTTTTGTGCAACCATCTTAAACACTACCAAACATTAATATGCAGCTGGAATCAGCTACAAACAAGTACAATATACTTGAGAAATCATAGTTTAACTTGTTTTAGAGCTATTTGTTGCATTCTCTAAAGTTTGATATCAGCTAGTTTTCTGTATTGGGAGGGAATTTCTGCTTCCTAGGTGGTTTGGGATTGATCGGTGTTTACTTACCAAAAAAAGAGATTGATCGGTGTTCTTGAATTTAATGTAGGATATCATTAGTGTTGTTGAATTCACTTACTCCCTCTTTGTTGTGTCTTTGTGAATTTCCTTTCCGTATTTTGTAGGTTTCATGGGAGATAACATTTCAAATTGGCACCAAGTACCCATTGACTGAACCTCAAGCTGCACGTGTAATTTCAGAAGCACTATCATGCAAGTCTGCTCTTTTCATTGGGAATAGCATGCCAATACGCAATTTCGATATGTATGGACATAATGGGTCAGAATGTATTCATAGTGTTGCAGCTACAATGTTGAACTCAGAACTACCATGTCACGGGATATTGGTGGCTGGAAATAGGGGAGCTAGTGGAATTGATGGGTTGCTCAGCACAGCTGTTGGTTTTGCTGTGGGCTGCAACAAACGTGTAAGTTTCAAGAGTAGTTTTTTCTTTCTCAATTGAACTATTTAATGAGCATTTAGTGCTGGTTGCTGCTATTAGTTGAGTTAGAAGACTTTTCCGTTACTACTTATATGCTAAAGATGTGCCCATCAACAGAGATTTCATCCTCTGCCAATTTCTTTTTCCTGGTGTCTGGATTTTAAAACTTCTTTTTTACCCTGAAGCAAGATACAAGTTTGTATGGTTGATGCAAACTTTGCACTGTGTTTATTTTTGCAGTTACACGTAAAGTGCCCTTTTCTTTTGTAAAGCAGGAATTATTTTTCAGTTTTTGTCGTTATATGGTTTCTCTTCTCAAATGAGCCATTCATATGCTACAGTTGAAGATATATCTTCTTTTTGGTTTTCGTTATGCTTTTGAGGATTTTGAAATCTCAGTTTCTTACCCAAGTTATTGATGTTTGATTGATATATGAAAAATTATATTGAGCAGAACGAGAAATTGATGAATTGCTAGACTGTCAACAACATCCAAGCTTCATGTTCCTGTAATTCAACAACTCATGACAATGATACCTTAATCTCATCTTCTACTCTGCTCAGTTATTCTGTTCATCTTGAATCGCCGCACCAATTTTAAGCAATTCCAACCACGCCCTTTTGTAGCCTCTCTTTTTCCATTTTTGCTCCTTCAAATTCTGGTATTTGTGCATTCCTTAGTCTTCACTGCCATGGCATAACCACTTCAGGTGACTCTCTCATTGTATCCTCATTTTGCTACTCATCCATGTTAACAAAATCTATTTCTAAAGGGGGAGACCTAGTAGCCTTTAATTGAAGAGATTAACAAACAATCCGGCCTCATAGTGTGATTGATCTCTCAGCTAGGTTGACGTTTCAAAAAGTACTTAACAAGAGATAAAGGTAAATATATTTCCTGCAGCAGTGTAACATTAAAGGGCTTATACCATTCATAGATTTTGATCAGATTGTTGATATTATCATGATTATTTTTAGCACATTTGACGTTGATTGGAACTCAGTATGTCATTCTGTCCTTATATTTTACTGGCATGGTATTATTTACTAGAGTTTCAACAAGTGGCTGAGTAGTAATTCAAACTTAATTTAGTGTTGTTCCATTAGATTCTGTAGGTGACATACTTTGGGTGATGATTGGTGGTGTAGTCACTGTGCATGAAAGAATTTGGCATGGGTATGGTGCCCATGTGTTTTAGAAGATTTCATGAGTTTCCTTCCCTTTTTATTGGGGGTGGGTGGTGGGATGGTTACTAACCTATCATATAGACTCTTGTCCTTATATTGATATTGAAAACTTAAGGTCGTAGGAGCTTGCTCTATGTTCAATGTTCTGTATATGTACATATTTTGAAAGGGGCTTGTTCCCTCTGAATGATAAAAATGAGCAAGAACTTTGTTCTTTGTTATCACATAGCTACTCACATAAATTAAGTTGATGTTGTGTCTTTCCAGTTTAAACAAAATTGCATTAGTTCATGTTTCTGTACTTTATTTCAGGTACTGTGTGTGTTTGGAGATGTATCTTTCCTCCACGATACCAATGGCTTGTCACTTTTGAGTCAAAGGTTAGAATTTTTCTCAGTTTTGGGTTTCGTGTCATAATATATTCTTGCATTTTTTGCTGTTTTAGTTTTTTGTTTCGTTTCTTCAATTTCTTATCAATCCAATGCAATCTGATATAGGTTATTAATCACCCTCTTGTAATTGATGTACAACGTGTCATCCCTCTGTTTGAGATCAAAACTTGTTGCTCTATCTGAAAGCTTTAATTTTCTTGAAGGAATTCGCGGAAACCAATGACAGTTATTGTGATAAACAATCATGGAGGTGCAATCTTCAGTCACCTTCCGATTGCAAAGAGAGCTGAGCCAAGTATAATGAAGCAATTCTTTTACACCGAGCATGATGTTTCAATTCGCAGCCTATGTGCCGCACATGGGTAAAATAACCTTGAAATCTTTTTACTGTTTGTGTTTCTCTGTCTGTCTACTGATTACATCATGTACGGTATGCTTTTATCTCTAATTGCTTCCAACGTGTACCTCTTCTGCTTTATATGTGCTTTGATGAGAGTTACTACAGCAGATTTAGAGACTGAAAAATTTAGCAATTATGCACCTTAATTGATATGCAGACTTTGTTAGTCATTAGATTTTTATAACAAAAAAAAGCATTATTTCAAGTATGAAAAGTGTCTAGTAGTTTGTATAATTTTTATAGATTGACTCTTCAGCCAATATTCCCATTGCTTACTCTGCAAACCATCACATCCTGATATTGGATACAAAATTGTGAATGATACTGAAAGGCACCAAAAGTGGGCTTAAATTGTTACCTTTTGATGTCCTTTGTTGGGTACTTTTTCTAATCAGAAGTGAGCAAGTAAATCAACAAAATCTAAAATTAGGGATAGGTTCTAGGAGAAGTGATCTCCTCTCACCCCAAGACGATTACCGTCCAATGAGCAATCTGAGGGTAATAGACATGAATTTTCAGAAGGGCAATATCTTTAGTCATCATTATTTGTTTATGAGATAAACATGCAAAACATATTTAAAATGGAAAGAACCTAAAGTGGAAACTTATTATGCCTAGAATATATGAATCATCTCTTTTTGTAAATCAAATGTTCCTCTAATTACTTTAGAGATAATCATCAAATGTGCAGTGTGAAGCATTTACCAGTGCAGACAAAGATGGAGCTTCAAGATGCTTTAATGATATCTCAAGGTGATGAGATGGATTGTGTAATTGAAGTTGAGAGCTCCATTGATGCCAATGCTACTTATGCCAGGTTATTAGGTTCCATTGCTGCTTCAATTAATCTCTCTCTATAGGTCCATTCTCTTGCCTCTGTCTACTGACATATTGTGCCATTCATCTCAGCATTTTGAGACAATATGCAAGCCAGGCGGCAAATCATGCTGTAAGCGTCCTCTCTAGATTTTCTGTTCAAGATTCCATTTCACATGGAGACTTCCTTTGCAAGGTCGAGAGAATGGAGTACTCCCTGTTTAGGTGGGTATTCATTTACTTAATATAACATAAATCTTCTGAAATTTTCAAAGTTGAAGAACTTGGTATAAATCATCAATTTTCCCTTGTAGCAGAATCCCGCTTTCTGCTCCATCTACTTTGACTTCGGTTGATCATGATCGTACCAAGCTTTATCGAGAAGGTTATATGTTGTCTTTATATCTTGAAGATGGAAGTGTTGGGCTTGGTGAGGTTAGCTCTTCATCTACTATTCTCACTTTGAACAAAGATATAACCTTCATGTCACAAGCTGGCATAATGTGTGCCTGATTTTTGCCTCTGTTCTTCATCATCTTCTACTTTCCCCCCTCCCCCTACTCTTGAATTTGTTCTCCTTATTTTATCTTTATTATCCTTGTTTCCTCTTTCCCTCATCCCTCAATCCTTACCCCTCAAGATTTCAAAGAATGTTCTGATCATGCACTCTGTTGTTAAACAGGTTGCACCTTTGGAAATCGACAGAGAAAATATGCTTGATGTAGAGCAGCAACTCAGATTTATTCTTCATGTTATAAAAGGAAAGAAGATTAGTTTCTTCCTTCCTCTGCTAAAGGGCTCATTTTCTTCTTGGATATGGAACAACTTGGGAATTCCGGTAGGTCCTTCTGTGTTTATTCTGAAAGTAAAATATTGACATGGCCCATGAATAAAATTCTTAAAAAGATCACGGTCAAATCCTGATGTTATTTATATCTTTTTCTCATATCTATGATGGAGTAAAATTTAAAAGTTTTAAGTGATTTCATGGTGATACAGCCATCCTCAGTCTTTCCCAGTGTGAGATGTGGCTTAGAAATGGCCATCCTCAATGCCATAGCAGCAAGGCAAGGTTCCAGTTTACTAAACATATTACAGCCCAATACTGTTGAAAAAGACAAATCTGAAAGTTCATCAAAGGTTAAGATTTGTGCCCTTCTTGATCCCAAGGGAACTCCTTCAGAAGTAGCTGATGCTGCTACAACTCTTGTTGAAGAAGGATTTACTGCGATAAAGTTAAAAGTAAGTGAAACTTACAGCAATCATTCTGCAGATACTACTCTCCTTAATATTTGTTTGTGATTCTGCTATTTTCCTTGCTGATGTTTCTAGAGGCCTGGATTTATTGGTAATGTTCACTAGCTAAACAATTATTCTCACTACAGGTTGGGCGTCGGGGCAATCCCATGCATGATGCCGCTGTAATACAAGAAGTAAGAAAGAGGGTTGGCAGCCGGATAGATCTCCGTGCAGATGCTAATCGAAACTGGACCTTAGAAGAAGCTGTACAATTTGGCTCTTTGGTAAAGGATTGTGACCTGCAGTATATCGAGGTATAGTCTGAGGATAACCAGTGAATTTTACTGTTATAACCCTTGTTGGTCCTAAGAATGGATAATACTTGGTATCCTTTACCATAACTAATTATACACACTTCTCCAATGAGTATCAAGAAAATTCACAGTAGTCTTAAGAATACCCTAGTGACCCTTCCACTTTGTTTGACATCTCTATTTTATATTGTTATACTGATACTTGTCCGATATTTTTTTATTAAGTACACTTGTCAAGTATTTGTGATGCAGATATGATATATTTGGTGTTTCTTATAAAGTAATTGTTTAGCATATATATTTCCTTTATTTCAGGAACCTGTCCAGGATGAAAATGATATCATCAAGTTTTGTGAAGAAAGCGGCTTGCCTGTAGCTCTGGATGAAACTATCGCCAATTTTCAGGAAAATACTCTCGAAAAGCTGGGGAAGTATACTCACCCTGGAATAGTTGCTGTTGTAAGTGGCATTAAACTTTCATTGTTACAAGCTTGTCTTGGAAGCTGGTGTCATACTTTTCACTAGTGATGCAGTTAGGCTGCAATTTACACGTTCATATACTTCAATAAGGATCTGTACATAACAAAACACCAAGGATTAAGGGTAACTTGCGCATTATCCCAACTATTGGCTCAATCATTAGTGAAATCTTTTTATGATTGGCCAAGCTCATGCTGCTGGGTGCCCCATTGTAAGAGCATTGCCAGTGTTTACAAGAATTTATATGTGATGAACAATTATGGGACCAGAAAAATGATTAGAGCAAGTGCAGAATAAACTCCCAATTATAAAAAACGTCATCATTAAATTTGTGTTGGTTTTATTCTGATTTAGATTTCTTATACTGGCCATTTCAGGTTATCAAACCAAGTGTCATTGGTGGATTTGAAAATGCAGCACTGGTTGCACGCTGGGCACAACACCAGGGAAAGATGGCTGTTGTCAGTGCTGCATATGAAAGTGGCCTTGGTTTGTCAGCATATATTCAGTTTTCTTGCTATCTTGAGCTGCAGAACGCAGACTTATGCAAAGTAATGAAAAATGAGCCGATCCCATCTATAGCCCATGGTCTGGGGACATACCGCTGGCTTGAAGAGGATGTTACAACTGCTCCTCTCAGTATTGATCGTGATCCATCTAGCGGTTTCATAGAAGCTTCTGCTGCTGATGCTAATCGAGTTCTGCAGAAACTTCAAATTAACCACAACGTTATTCGTAGAAAGTTTACTGGAGAGCAAGTTAGTACATACCAATTGAATGTAGATATGAAGGGTTTCTCTTGTTCCGTCGAAGTTCATGAGGTTGGACAAAGAACCAATGCAAGTGTAAGAATTTTACAATAGTTATACTAGTCATTTTGTCTTTCTTTTTACTCTGTTTTGTCAACTTAACGTGCATATATGGTCCACCTTTCTTTGGGATCATAATTGCTACAATTACTGGACAGAATACTACATGATATTTGGGAATCATATTTTTGGTAATCAAATTCTTATTCTGAGAAACATGCTTGGCTTATCAATGGATAGTTAATAGAGGTATTGGCCGTTTGTAGTCAATTTCAAAATTCTCAAAGGAAAATCACCCTATGAATATGAAGGGTATGATCTGTTGGTTGAATGGTGTTGTGAGGGCATCCTGAGACATGGAGGTTAAATTTTTGCTTCACTGGTGTCTTTAGTTCTATACTTTTCATGGTAGATGGACAATTTTCATGACCCTAATTTCATTCACTAAATATTCTTCGCATTTGCTGCAGCCATTACTTCTTGGACTTGTAATAATCAACCTGCAGTAATATTCATTTATTGCATACTCACTCCACAATGATTTAGCTGGTGCAGGATGATACAGTTCTATTTCTTCATGGATTTCTTGGGACTGGTGAAGACTGGGTTCCTATCATGAAGGCCATCTCAGGATCAGCAAGATGTATTTCAATTGATATTCCTTGTCATGGGGGATCAAAGATTCAAAACCACAGTGCTAAGGATGCTACACAGCATCCAAGTTTGTCAATCGAGGTAGTTGCAGACATATTGTACAAAATGATTAATCAAATTACTCCAGGGAAAGTTATTTGCGTGGGATACTCAATGGGAGCTAGGATCGCACTGCACATGGCCCTGAGATTTAGTGATAAGGTACATTGATGATGTTTGAGATTTTGATCATAATTCTGTGCTTCACATTTATTATTTTGTAATTGATGGAGATAATTATTTATCATGAAGATCAAAGGAGCTGTTGTAATAGCTGGAAGCCCTGGTTTAAAAGATAAAGCAGCAAGAAAAGTTCGTACGGCTAAAGATGATTCCAAAGCACATTCCCTTCTTGCTCATGGCTTACAACCATTTGTGGACACCTGGTACACTGCCGATTTGTGGAAGAGGTGATTTCTATGTTTTTATCTTTCAGGATGTCTAGCTTCTATGATAGGCTCCACTATACACAAATCCTGCTTTATGGGTCATCTGATAAAGTTCTGAATTTGAACAGCTTAAGAGACCATCCCCATTTCAATCAAATAGTCACTAGCCGCTTGCAGCATGATGATGAACGGAATCTTGCTAAAGCTCTTGCTGACTTAAGCGTTGGGAGACAGCTGTAAGTTTATCTGGAGCAATAAGAATTTTTCACATTTAAAGTATAGTCTCTTAAGTTTTGTTTTTTCCCATTTATAGTGATGGGAGACCAAAGAATCTTAACTGCATCTTTTATACGTGCAAATCTCTCTAGAAATTATGGAATTGGAAAATGCGGTTTGAAATTTTAATTTTGGGAGTTTTAAAAGTGCTTGGGCTGAATCAATTGATGCATGTAGTACACTTTAACCTGTTGAAGTGAAATTCATTTGATCTTGCTTCAAATTCCTTTTTGCATTTAGGACATGTCAACTCAAATTGTGCTATCTCATGTAGTTACTTCAAAGGGAAAATTCAATATTAGTCCCTTGGTTTTCTACGATTGAGAATCACTGCCTAGACTTCCAAATCAAAAGAAAATCTCCTCCAACAAGTCCTTTGGTCAAGGTTCCAACTTCCATTAAAAAAACTTGATGAAATCTGGGCCACGTCACAACCATGTTGTGGTGACATGTCATTTATATAGACTGCAACTTCTTGGGTATTTGCACGACTTGATGCTCCATCATCTAATGCAAAAGGTTGAACATGGAATTTGCGAGGTACCTTTGTCCTTAGGCTTGTGAGGCTTCTGAAAGTACATGTTTATATCTTGTATTAATTTCTGATCCTTAACCATTTGACAACTTCATTCAACTGCCTTGTACTTATGTTCTCTAAAACCAACTTCAAAGTTGATGATCTCTTTTGTGACCTGAACATACCTTGTCCATGATACACTATTTCAGAAGTCAATTCTACATATATAGTAGTTTTTAATCGTTTTCTTTTTTACCTTTGCATTATAGTTCTTTGTGGGATGAGTTGAAGCATTGCAAAACGCCACTTTTGTTCGTGCACGGGGACAAGGATACAAAGTTCAAGAAAATAGCTCGTGAAATGTATCATGAAGTTAGCAATGGGTTGAAGAGTGGAGATGGGTCGAGGGAGGAGATGCATGAGATTGTTGAGGTTCCCAACAGTGGCCACGCTGCCCATCTGGAGAACCCTCTCTCTATTATCAGGGCGTTGAGGCAATATTTGACGAAACTGAGAACAACTTCTTTCCAATCCACAGAGTCCTCCTCCTATACAGAGCTGTAGCCTTTTGTCATTGATAGGATGCAATAAGCCAGCTGATAATGCAGACGACGATTGTCTGATGCGTCTCGCAATAAGAATTGCTGGCGTAGCCATTGTCAAAGTTTATTGTTTAATTCTTTTTGTTGCACGGATACTGCGTATAAGCTAATAAATTAGCAATGGGAATTTCCCACTTTGAAAGGCAATAAAAATAAAAATTATGGTAACTTTTACACTTTGCCTGTTGCTAGAGTATTCTAAAGTGGAGTGGAAATCAGATGTACTCCACTGATAAATCCTCCTACTAATCATGGCTGCAGCTACATCTACATGATCTAAGCCTCGAACTCTTGAAAAGATGTATTCTAAAGTGTTTTCCATTCATGATACACTCTCAACTGTTTTAATTGGCGAGAACCAATCCCAAGAAAAGCATGCAACGGTAACCCAAAAAAAATATCCTCTACCCAATTAGGCAGTAACTGATGCATTTTTTTTTAATAACAGAGTCCGTAAATATTGCACATTTTTTTAAAAATAATATTTATATAAAAAAAAATGAACTTTTTAACAGTAGATCATATTATTTTTCAAAAATAATTACGTTACGTTTCACAATCAATGACTATGCGTAGAATCAACACCCTAAATACACGCACACCACATTTATGTCACGCATGAAGATCTCTCTCCTTCTTCAAAGAAACTTTCAACAAAAAAATCCTCACCCCTTGTTTTTCCACTTGCACCCTACTATGACTATCCTCCAGCCCATTCAACCGATGTGTGTGAACGCTCTATTTCTTGACTCTTATATTTTTTTTCTTTGAATAATTTTTTACTAGTAACAAAAATAAAATAAAATAAAATAGAAATGTCATACGTATGGATTACTCACAATTACAGATAGTCTTCAACAACTGAATGCGATGGTCAATTTGGCATTTGTATCTGTCAATAAGACGACCAAGGAGAGCAACTTTCCTTCTTGCTTTGGACTTTGTCCATGATAAATGAAGTGAAATTGACCCACGAAAGCTACCAAAATTAGAGGGAATTGATTTATACATTCTTAAAATATATAAATATCGTATACTCTATTTTTTAAAAAAATAAGAAACATTTGAAATTCAACTGAAAAAATTAATTTTTTATCATAAATTCTATTTATTAAAAAACAAATGTGCTCACTTGTATGTAGCATTAGGACTTGGTCGTCGACCCTAGAACACGAAAATTGATGACCGGAACCAACCCCACCAAAATTGTTTGGAAATGAAATATCTATATATATGCCTCCAATGATTTTTTTTGTCATTTACTAATTTCCTTTGTTCGATTAATAATGATCGGCGAAGGCATACCACGTATCATTGCTCATGCTGAATATGTCACATTTGGAACCTTTTTCTAATTCTAGGCACATGCAACGCAAGTGTTTTTTTTTTTTTTTAATTTTATTTTATAGGAAAAAAACTTATTTTTGATGAAAATTAAAAAAAAAATTATAATAATTAGATGAAATGAAATGAGACTAATTGTAAAAACAAAAGAATAGCTAATTTAAAAGAAAAAAAAATATATACAAAATGATATTGATATCGGAGATTGTAATCTTTTTTAATTACTGTTAAATTAATTAAAAAAATACGAATGATTCGATAAATAATATATGAAAAATGATATTTGTAATTATGGAGTGCGTAAATATAACGTAATCTTTTTAAAAAAATTAAAAAAATACAAGATTTACATAAAAAAAAATTAATTTTTTAATAATAAACGTCATCCTTTTTTAAAATAATTATGCCACATTTACATATTTTATTACTGTGTACTTGTAATATATTATCATCCTTCGATGTTAATGATCCGATAATAAGGCTTGTATTGATTAGACTTGAACCGCCCCAGTCTAGACGTTTTCTTCATTCAATAATGTATGTGCATTCAGCATGGAGTTGTGACTATATATATAGATACGGAAAGAACGTTAAAGAAAAAGGGGAAAATGTCGCCATTAAATATTCCTCTCTCTCTCTCTCTCTAGGTGCCCCCGTTCCTTTCTCTATCATTCTTTTTCTCCCGGGAGTGTGAAGTAGATTCTCTAGAATTCCCACTTCCCACAAAAATAAAAATCGCATTCGTTTCTGGACCCGGAAAGCAAACGAGTACGAACAGTAATATATAGGAGAAACCGACTTTGTAGGCTTGCCCGGTTTGTTGGGTTTTGTTTTCCTTTTCTTGGTGAACTCATCGTGACTCGTTGCTAGTGAAAGAAACAACTCGCTCTACGACTCGTTCGTGCTTCCGTCATCACCAGGATTGCACATTGGTTTGGTTCTGATGCATTTTATGTTCTGGGTTTTATTTTTACATATATTTTTTTCAATTATTATCAATGCGTAATTGTTGTTTTTCTCGTTTTACTTTGTGTTTCGTTTGAGCCGTTTACTTGGGAGCACGTGGAGTTAGATCCAAACGGGGTAGTAGAAGAGAGAGTGAATATTGTTTTATGGCTTTTTTCGTGTGTATGCGTTTCTGTCGGTCTTCTTTCCTGGGCTTGTTATGATCGTGATGATACTCTCGACCCGGTGATCCTTAGTTTATGCTTTCTTATAGTAGAGGATTTTTTTTTAATCCAATTTTTGTGGTGTTGGTTTAAGATGAGTTTAACATGTGTTTGTTGTGATCTTTACATCGTAGTTTGCTAAGTTTGGTAGGCTGTGTTTGTGTTTGATGCAATTCTCGGAGCCACGTCCTGGGCAAAGTCATGAGACATATATCGTGATATTATTAACTAGAGGTCACTGTTTTTATGGCAATTTCTTAGATATAATACTTGAATTATCCGATAATGTGATGTTTCGTGACCTTATTTTATAGATTAGATTTGTAGGAGATGATCATTCGAAATCGATGACGTCATTGCTTTTTAAGATGGTCAGCAATCCAATGGTTTTAATGATGGCCACAGTGTGCTGTTTCTAGCTTATTGAACGACTTTAATTGGTGAGTTTGCATCAGCTGGGCCCCGTGCATTCACACTTCATTTGAAGAATGAGTAACTTTTTTTGTTTGCCACTGATTGCTGAGGGGCTTCAGGCATCGAGCTGATTATGTGCATCAAGTTTTTCCTAGATACATAATCCACTTTGGCGCCCTCATAAAACATTCACAAACCAAGTCAAGTTCTTTCCTAAAAAGACTATTTTTTTCAGTTTTAAATCTGGCTACATGGTTTTTGTAGGTTCAAGGGATTGCAAAATCTTTTCTGACTTTACTCGACCAAGGCTAGAAAGTAAATGACTAGAGATTATTGAGCGTGTTACATGGAGTTAAATTTTGTTTCTGTGGCTTGAATGTTTTCATTAATTTATGGCAGGGGTGTTTCAATCTCTCTTGAACATTAAATAATTTTGTTGTTTTGATGAAAGGGTAAAAAAGACAAAGAAGTATTGCCTTTCATGGCATTCAAATTGCCAGTAGTTTGTCGAAGACTTTGGTCAATACATTAAAATTTAATTCCATTTCTTTCACTTTTGTGGAGTTTATTCAGGATTTTTATAATATCAATTCTGTTTTGATTGACCTACTTTAATTACAATGAAAATAGTTTTGATCTTTCAAATCAACTAGGACAGAGGAGCTCTACATAAATCTGAAAGAAAGTTCCCAGAATTTTCTTTTCTTCATTGGTTGTAAATGTTTGTGTAAGAAAGTTCCCAATTTTATTGTTATGAGTCCTTGGAGATGTTTGCTTCTATTATGCACCTAAATTGTGACATAGTGTACAGTTTATTGAAATAAAATTGATACCTCTTAGCCTTTCACAGTGACTTTAGTTCTTAGTTGTCATATTATATGTTTTAAATTTGCTTATATTGATGCATTTTCTGTTTCTTATAAGCAGAGGGAGCTGGCATATTTGCAATGGTTCAAGATACTTCTTGTGGTGATTTACGTCAGAGACAGCCAGTTCTGTTAAAAGATCAAGTCCAATTGGTTAAGAGAAAGAATTGTGATCGATATGAGATTGCTTCAATTCAAGACCCTTTGTCATTTGAGAAGGGTTTTTTTATAGTAATCCGGGCATGCCAATTGCTAGCCCAAAAGAATGAGGGAATAATATTGGTAGGCGTGGCGGGTCCTTCTGGGGCTGGAAAGACTGTGTTCACAGAAAAGATACTCAGCTTTATGCCCAATGTTGCTGTTATTTCGATGGACAACTACAATGATTCTAGTCGAATCGTTGATGGCAAC
Source organism: Cyclocarya paliurus (assembly GCA_029856935.1). NCBI lineage: Eukaryota > Viridiplantae > Streptophyta > Magnoliopsida > Fagales > Juglandaceae > Cyclocarya > Cyclocarya paliurus. Next base: position 34,517,362 of record CM056945.1, read on the forward strand.
TTTGATGGTAAATTCATTACCGTACTCTTTTTTTGCCCTTTTATGAAGCTTAATATATCTACGGGTTGACTTTTCTTTGGAAGTAAGTGCAATTTTGGAAATGCTCTTGCCATGGTGTTCCGTAATGGATAAGATCTACAAAATGTCTTCTGATCTCATTTAGAACCATGTAAGAAAAAGCTTTTACACATGCACACACCCGCCTGCCCACTTACCTGCACCTGCATGATGGGTATTAAACCCACGTGTGATGGATTCACAATCAACTGCCTTAATCCACTTGGCTACAGCTGCCCCCGCTTGTTTGTATCATTTTGTTGCCTTTTATAGCCAATAACATACAGAATTTTTGTACTTAATTTTGATTAGGTTTTTATCCCTTTTGCTATTCCACCAACTTTTATACTTTTTCTATAAGATTCATCGCCTAGGATTTGACATGTTATCTAGCTTACTCATTTAAGTAGAAGAGTGAACCCTTCAAAGGTTTGATTTGGTGCAAGGGATGGTATTTCTACTGTCTTCTGCAATTTTTTTCTCTCTTGATTGCTTCTTGATATGGGTTACTTGACATCTGTATAATTAATTGATGAGTTGGTCTGTGTTTTTTTTTTTTTAGCCCAAGGCTTGGCACTAGGAAAATTTTGTTCGAAGTCACAAAATGTGAATTCACTTTTTTTTTTTTTTGCTTTGGTCTTGAAAGTTGCTAACATTTTCACCATTCTATTGCACTTTTCCTGGTAAATAAGATTATCTGAAATCTTGATGGGCCAGGAAGTTTTTTATCCTCAGATTATTGCCTGGGATCTTAAGGTGTCAATAGGGTCTTAAACTTATTATAGTTACACTGCCAAACTCCTAGTTCCCATGTTTGCAAGGAAATTTTTTACATACTAGGAAGAAGTGGGCATGCTTGCATATCATTGTAAAGATGACTTGGAAATCTTTCCAGATGCCCTCAAATAGTTCGTTTTGGAATTTAATAATAATTCTGAGCCTTTAATCGAAGTAAGCTAACAATTAAGTTGGGAAATATGACAGCAAACATAGGTGATGCTCTTGTATATGTCCAGTGTACTCAGGTTATTGCCTATCCTTATAATCAATAAAATTTTGTTTACTGATAAAAAAATGGACAGGCATAATTCTATTGGTTCCGTTATCTTTCTGAAACAGATCCACGCTTGACAGACTATGACACTTTGCTCCAGAATGTCCATGATTTAAAGGCAGGGAAGGAGGTCCAGGTTCCAATTTACGATTTCAAGTTTAGCTCCCGTACAGGATACAGGTATTTTCTCTCCATCTAATACTTTTTTATAACTTTGGCATATGCATGGATGTCATCATCTTTGAGGGAAGCTGTTTGATATTATGCTATATCATGGAAATTCAAGTAACAATATACAGAGATCTTAGATGTGAGTTTTGAAAGTCCCAATTAATCTAAGCAAACAATGGATTTTTTTATTTTATTTTGTTTTCCTCATTGCAAATGATATGGATAATGACATCCCGAGTTTTTCCGCTATTGGACACAATGGTGGTGGATATTGTGCTCTTTCATTTTTGCATATTGTTATGGGAACCACTATGTTCTCACTCAACTCAAGGGACCAAGCTGCTTGTGAGAGCTCTTCCATAATTGAAGAGATCTATATATGGATACAAAACTCCCTCCACGTCCAAGAACTTGAAGGAAAAGAAATTTGACTTTTTTTAGTAAGAATACTATTGATATCTTGAAATCTAAAGCAGTGTACTGGCCCTTTTCTTGCATTTTCTAGTTATTCTAATGCATATGGTCAATTTCTTGATTATCCCGCAGTTATTTTTATTTTTTAATCTGTTATAATACCTAGTTATCTACAGCTCTTCCATATCCACCCTGTCTTTTAAATTTCATGTACTGGTGACAGGAAACTTGAAGTCCCAAGCTCTCGTATTGTGATCATTGAGGGCATCTATGCTTTGAGTGAAAGGTTAAGACCTCTGCTGGACCTCCGTGTGTCTGTAACCGGTGGAGTTCACTTTGACCTTGTCAAAAGGGTTCTGCGGGATATACAGCGTGCTGGCCAAGAACCAGAAGAAATAATTCAGCAAATATCTGAAACGGTTTGTTTGTTCCTTCCCTTTTTAATCCTTATATTTAAGCATCTGAAAAGAACTTGCTTTCTTTGATCTTCTCTACTATATTCTTCTTTACAGGTATATCCAATGTACAAGGCCTTTATTGAGCCAGATCTCCAAACAGCACATATAAAGATCATCAACAAATTCAATCCATTTAATGGATTTCAGAGTCCTACTTATATATTAAAGGTTATTCTCTATGTTACACATTTTACTTACCTTTACATACCAAAAGTCTCTTAAGTTACTCCCTCCATCCCATTTTGTTTATCCACCTCAGAAAATCTGATTTTCCAAGCGGGAGATCATTTATTAAATTGCTTTGAAACAAAAAGTTATTAGTTTTTTAAATTACTAACCTTAAACTATACTCAAATCATGTTAGAAAAGGGATTATTGTCTTTTTCAAATAAATTAAAGGGTATTGGAAATTCTTAAATGTATTTATTGGCTTTTCAAGGTACACAATATTTTGGAATTCTCCAAATAGAATTGTGGAAAATAATATGGGGTTGGATGAAATGGATTTTCTACATCGATAAATGAGTGCTACCTTATAATGTGTAGTCAGCGAGGAAGGTGATGGTGGATCAAGTCAAGGCCATTTTCACCGAACATCATACAGAAACAACAGAGCAGACTTATGATATATACCTTCTTCCACCTGGTGAAGATCCAGAGGCTTGCCAATCATATCTAAGGATGCGGAACAAAGATGGAAAATACAGTCTCATGTTTGAGGTTTTCCACTTAAAGTCTGAGTTTTCTTGTTTTAATAATTGTGCATTTGTGCTTATCCAAAAAATAATCTTCATGTCTTGAAATTTTTAATGATCTGCATATTTTGAGAAGTACTAGACTGTTTGTCTGGCTCTGTATTTTATGTTCTTAGACATGATGTTTTACTAGTCCTTGAATAGCTTCATAAAAGAAGAATCCATGTAGCCTATATCTGACCCAAGTTTTGGTAATAGGCAGTCTAGTTGATCTCGATGCATGATGAAAAGGATGCATCTAGTACTTCTGATTAAAGCTTTGCATGGCCGTGGAGAGATGCATATTTTCCGAACGTTCAAATATAGGTGGTTATGTTGGCTTTAGTGAAACAAAATTTATGAAGCAAGTCCTAGAAAGCCCTAACACTGAGCACAATCTAGCTATATAAACCGAAAATATGGTTTTAAATTATTTCTTATCATCTTAATAGGATGGATGTGCGGGGTTTATCATCAGAATGTTTTTAAAATACTAGTAGTATTCACATGCACCCAGCAGGTTTTGAATCCTTGAATTCATTCCATACCTTATTCTTAAAGGGAGGACTTCCCATAGGTTCATTGCCAGATTGAATTTAAATTCTTGTAAAATAAGTTGCTTGGTAGCCATCTAAGGCTCAATTCTCTCCATATGTTTAAAATTGGCTTGCATTATATGCCTGGACTGTATTTTTGACCAAATAATTATCCCAAAACAAAAGCAGGTAGGTTCACACAAGTGCATGAATAGGCCAGCAAAGCTGAATCTATGGAAGAAAAATGACAATTTTTTTCCATGCTTTGTCAATGCTCTTACTACAAGAATAGATTCCCGTTAACAGTCATGTACATCTTTATTTTCCAGTCCCTTGCTTTCTGTTATGTTTGATGGATTTGATAATATACAATTGTTACAATCCTTTTCTCTTTTATACTAAATTATTTTCCCTTCCATTCCCTTTCCTTGCCACCATTAGAATCAGGACTGAGACGGGCCAAACAAATTATCTTTTTTTGTTCTTCAACTTGCCCATATAATCATTCCACACCCGTTCCCTCTCACTAAGCTCTTGATTTACCACCCCTGATTCTTGAACTTTTGGGTGGATTAAGTTTGGAAGATTTGTCTAGAGTATTGAGGGAGAGAGGTTTTTTTGCTATGACCTTGTGAAATTTTCTATGCTTTACATCTGGGTTGAATAACCCCCTACTTCATAAATTTCCTGTATGCTTGACATCTGACGTTCTATGGCTCTCCATACTTGCAAAACATTTGGTTCTACTGGTATATTACTACCTAATTTGATGCGTTTTTTCTTCTGTTTTGCAGGAATGGGTGACAGATAATCCATTTGTTATTTCACCAAGAATAACTTTTGGGGTTAGTGTGCGTCTTCTTGGTGGACTAATGGCCTTGGGGTACACGATAGCAGCAATTCTTAAGAGGAGCAGCCATGTATTCTCTGATGATAGAGTGTGCGTAAAAATTGATTGGCTGGAGCAACTGAATCGTCATTATGTTCAGGTACTGCCATATATTTCTGCGCCATTTAATTTTACTGAATACATAGATAGGATTCTTAATGTGTCATAGACTAGGGTTCTAGAAAACCTATCGATAGGCATATTCTTCATTTTTCTTTTATTGGGTTATCCATTGGCTGGGCTGGGCCAGTTTGGTCCAGTCCTTCAAGAATTTTCATAGTGAATGCCAAGGCCTGGCCTGAGCATCTTGTAATGCAGGCCCAGGCCCAACCCTAAGAGGAAATGTATAGGCTGGACCTGGCCTGGCTCACATGAGTCGTTCTTATTGTGTAAAGTATACGTTTAAGAAACTTCATGTTGTACTTTCTAATTGTGGTGTTTAAAGTCAACTCTTGCATCTTTAAGACCACTTTTGAACTCTCGTTGTACCCCAGTATGTGAGCCATGCTAAACTCAATTTTTTGCTTTTTGATGAAAAGGTGCAAGGAAAGGATCGCTTAGTTGTAAAATATGTTGCTGAGCAGCTGGGAATGGAAGGTTCATACATTCCTAGGACCTATATTGAACAAATTCAACTGGAAAAGCTTGTTAATGAGGTCATGGTATGGTAACTCCCAAATCTTGCTTTGACTTTCCTTGTATTGGTCTTTGTCATCTGATCATGCTACAGGCCCTCCCAGAAGATTTGAAGACAAAGCTGAGCCTAGATGAGGATCTGGTTTCAAGCCCCAAAGAAGCTCTTTCTAGAGCTTCTGCAGATAGAGTGGCCTTGAGAAATAAGCATCTTAAGAGGTGCAGTTTTCTGATTCTCTCTATTTTTATTCTTGGTATGAATTCAAGATATAAATGATGACATTGCATTCTGAAAAGTGTATGGACAACCTAGCATGATGTCATATCTACCAATATATGAATTGCATTAATCTGTACACGTTATCATTGATATCTGTTATTTGAGTTTGTAAATTGAGCATCACTCAAATTTTGGCATGGCAAAGGCCACGATTGTTTGCATTTGAAATTGACGAGGAAGCCAATGTCTTTGCATGAAATTTTCATACCTTCGTTACTCTATGAAATCATACACTGCTGTGTCACCAAGAACATATTGCCCCTTGTCTCCTTTAATCTTCTGCTATTGTGGCAATACAGATTATTTTCCATTGTGCTACAGTAATGTATCTTCTATGTTCTAAAAGCATAACATTGCTGCCAAACTGTTGCTATATTTTCCATGCGATAATATATCTGTTTCTATTAGTATTGTTGTTGTTGTTGTTGTTGTTGTTGTTATCTTGAGAACCAAAAACGAATCACTTGGGAGGTTTTTAATATAATCTTTATTACTTGTAAAAAAATTTAGCTGAGTAGCGATATCTACTTATAATAATTTTTTTAAAGAAAAAAACCTATCTGAGTTATGATATCTTTATGCCATTTTAAAAGGTTTATCAAAAATCTGATTGTTGGATTGAGTGGTGCTGCATGGGTAAGAGGAGTGGGGAGTTTGTGGATCACCTTTTACTCCAATGTGAGATGGCTAGTGCTTTATGGAGTGACTTATTTAGTTGGGTTCATTTGGCCTGGGTCATGCTCAGCATAATAGTGGACCTTTGTGTCTCATGAAGAGGGCTAGGTGGCAGCTTACAAATTGCAGCAGTGTGAAAATGGTTATTACTTCCCTCGTATGGAGGGTTTTTTAGGACCAAGAACAGACAATGGAGGAGCCCAAGACCTTCTTTTTACTATAATTTCCTCCTTTGGACAGCTTCTATAAACTTTAATGGGCTCAATTTACATGATTTTCTTTTATCTTATTCTCTTTCTGGATAGGCCTCTCTCTTGTATACATCTTGTGTACTTGGTTGGAGTGTGCCTTTGTGCTTTTTAATACTTTTTTTGTGCTTTTACTTCTTGCTTTGAATAATTTGATTTCTTTTAAGTAATAAAAATTATTATTTTTCCTTTTAAAAGAAAAATGATAATAATCTATATTACTTAAAAGAAACCAAATTATTCAACACAAGAAGTATGTGAGAACTATGTGCACCCATTTTATTCACTAAACATATCCCCCCCTCTAGATTTCAAGTCAGCCATTGTCATTTTTTTTATAAGTAAAAATATTATATATATCAATAGGAGTTACTTATCAAAAAAATATATATATATATCAATAGGAGTAACCAAATACACTGTACATATACAAAAAACATCTAACCCATACTAGAGTGCTCCTAATGACTCAAAAAGCCCATGAAAATTAGAAATCTATCCGAAATACACCAAGCCCAAATTGAAATAGAACACACCTCCACATCCCCAACCCCTTGTTTCCCTTAAGACTAATACTCCTCTTGAAACTCCCTCTATGAGGACGTCTTCATAAAGCCCTCCCTTTAGTCTTCCCTCGACTTGAGCTACCTCCCTTAGTGTCGTAGTTAATTGCCCAAGAAAGACGCTTTAACTCCCTGCTTTTCTTAAAACTTGATTTGGTTTCAAGCGAGTGACCTACCTCAATCGCAGTGAGTAGTGCTTTAAATTGGTCTTCACATCCTCCCTATGAAAGCCCCACAATATGCTGAATCTCATTAACCTTATGCATAACCCAATCCAATGGTGAACCTGCTATATTGTTTATCGGATGGAGAGAAACAAGGGGAACAACATTATCCCCAAACACAGTTCCTAACTGCACTCCCAACCCTAGACATTCCTCCTCACAAGGCACCAACGAAAAACCCATAATTTTCTCCCCACCATATCCTACACACAAATACCAAACCTCCTCAATAGCTATATTGTTGCCGTCCAATGTTGTAGTCACTATTAAAGGTTTCTTCACCTCCAACATAGGTGTCGTCGTTCCATTAACAAGGACATTGCTTGTAGGTCCCCCACCCCCCGGCGATCCTTTTTGTGCCACTTTGTCAGACCCTACTACTCCCTCAGGAGGCATAGAACAGGTAGGGGAAGCACTACTTTCTGTTACCCCATTTTCATCTTCTAAAAGAGGCTCGTCTGCTTCTTCCAAATTACTCAAAACCCTAGAAGGACCTCCATCTTCAATTGAAAGTGAACCCTGGAAAAAGGTACCAACCTCATTTGCAACTGGTGACTGAGGATAGTTAGACAACAAGCTGCTGATGTCCTGAGTGATACCGGCGTGAACTATGATGCCGGTGTCCGACGACCCTATCTATGCCAGCGCACTTAAGGCCTTCAAACCCATAGGATCCCCCCGCCCTCATCCTTTTTCAACCCACCACCCAAACCTGTGACCAGGTCCAGCCCCTTATCCACTTTAATCATAAGATCTCTCCCATACTCCATAACTCCCGTCAATTGTCATTTTCTTAATATGGTTTTTCTTTTTTGTTCTTTCTTTTTCATCAAAGTTTCTGTTATGGCTACCTTTGATGGATGATGTGAAATTGAACAGTGGTATGTCACATTCATATTCAACCCAGAGGGACATGAATCTGGCCAAGCTTACTGGATACACTGCCAACAGTAGAAGGTTTGATGAGCGAAACATGGAGTCCCCGGCAACAGTGGCAAACCAGGTAGACTCATGCGTGTATATTTTAAGTTATTCAGGATGGTTCTGATATTGTAGTTTTGGAAGGATATTAGCATTTGAATTTTTTGGTTCAATCTATTCTTTTTTTTTTTTTTCTTTTTTGCTTTATTTATTTATTTATTTTGGTTGGGCATCATTACTCAGCTTTCAGAACAAATCTCCTCACTGAATGATAGAATGGATGAATTTACAAATCGTATCGAAGAGTTGAATTCCAAGTTAACCATCAAGAAAAGTTCTTCCAGCCAACAAAACATGTCTATTCAAGCAGACGCCTGCAATGGCTTTGCTCCCACGTCTTACTTCATCTCTACTTTAAGCAATGGTTCGTTGACTGGGTCCATAATGCCTAATTCATCATCTTCATCCCAGCTGGCTAAAGAGTCTCCTTTGATGGAAGAGGTATTAATCTAGTCTCCTTATATCCTTCTAAAGTTGTTACTCACAGCCTTTGTAGCCATATAGGTTACAAAATTTAATTCCAATTAAATGATCTTTTGCTGCCAATATATCTCGTGGTAACAAAAATGTATTGTTCTGAGGCATTAGAAATGGTTGAATTTGACGTGTCGAACACCCCTCAATATTTTTTTTTTTTTTGATAATTAATAAAGTTTATTGATCTTCAAAATTAGGCATAGCCCAGTACACAGTTGGTATATTAGTGAGAAATGCCTAATTACAGCCTATGAACAAAAAAAGACGCATACAAGTGACTAAAATTACCCCCATCTAATACAATAGTCTTAGTCCAAAGTAACAGAGTTTGAAAAAATGAGTCGCTAATCCCCTCCAATGACCCCTCAATATTTTTACTGCTAGGAGTATAATATATATAACATAGAAGGTTGTTTGCACCCCCACCCTGCTGTAAAATGAAAAGATAAACAAAGAATTGGACTGATGACATGAGTTTGGACAATAAAATGTATTTTAGGGAACTAACTTCATAAGGAGGCCATGAACCAGCAAGAGAGGACAATTCCGACAAGAGTGCCATTTTTTAAAAGTTATAAGTTAATCTAGACGTCTTACTTGATTCTTCGATTATTTATTTCTTCGTTTATTTTCTTTATCTGGACCATGATTAGATAGTGGATTCGTGGCTTTGCATCTCTAAAACCATGGGAGTAGGGCTTTACGATCTGTCATTGGTCTAAATTTTGTTGTTTTAAGATTCATGTACACATGTCGTATGACTAGGTAGTAGCCTGATATGCTGTGATAAATAGGAGATTGCTTTGTAGGATATTGTGACACGTGGGAGAGTGCACAGGAGAATACATACACTAATTAATAATATATGTATGTATATTATATATATATATACATATATATCAGAATGCTGAAAGAACAGCATGTGATGGGAGGTGATTTTCCTTTCATATTCTTATAATTATCTCATTGGATAATGATTGTTCTTATTATGCTTTGACAATCGCATGCCTTCTGTTTTGCGTCAATAGGATTTTTTAGTGCTCTTAAGACCGGTGTCTGGTAACCAGAAGCCATTGTTCAGACATGGTTGCTTGTTGGGTTCATTCATTTTCTCATTGGTGCACCTACTTTGAAATCAGATATCAGGAATTGTGCGAGGACAACGCCAAATAATGCATCAGTTGGACAGTCTTAACAATATTGTCCGAGAGAGTTTGCAGAAGAGGTCTCGCCAAGTAAAAACAAACCGGAAAAGCATTGTGGCTGATGTTGAACCAATTGCAGTTCCTATTATGTTATCACTAGCTATTGGTGGTCTAGGAGTCCTCTTGATCAAGGGATTTATAACGCGAAACTGAATCTTTTACCCAGTACAGTTTTACAATTTTGTGGACTGTTTCAATTTTCTTCTCTTCCCATTTTTACTGTTTTCCAGTCTTGCAAATTTGCAGCACCCCCTATGCTCGGGAAAGAGTCTCAGTTGACTTGTCAGTAACTGATTGTGGTTGGAGATACCACTGAAGGCATAAGAAGAGTTTTCGGTGTTCTATTCGAGGGATTTTTAAGGAAGGGGATACAGTTGTCAATCTTCTAACTTTTGGGGTTCTCCATAGCATATCGACAATAGTTTCGTTGCTTGTTATGACATTTTCAAGAGTTATAATCAACAAATTACTTGAATACCGAAAGTTACACGTGAATGAAGAATCCCCCTCAAAAGTTTTTGACTCTTTTTATGCTGCATTGGCATTGGATGCTCCAAACTCTTATTTCATTGATTCTGGACTGCATGCAGAGAGTTGTTTCTTTCTATCTCAATTTCGTCATATTTGTTGGTGAAAAGTGCACTTCTCTACTTCTAACGTCGAGTCCAAAGTTACCTGAAAATAAATGGTAATCTCTCACTTAAGTTGGAATTCTCTACTTGTAAGTGATATTTTCCCTTGAGTTGGAATCTGAAAAAGAAATGGTGTGAAATTCGTACTAGCAAGTAACAATCTTGAGCACTTGACTCTTTATTTGGAAACTTGAGTTGCTGCGTTCAAGTTGAATGCATGTTTAAGGCCTTAAAAATACCAAATTACCGCAAAACTGTCTGTTATCAAGTGCCGAAATTAGTACTTTGCAAAGTCACCCTAATATAAATATAATTACCTATATATAGATAGATAGAGAGAGAGAGAGATGAGTAATTTTACTTATAAATTAAAGTGGATAATACATTCTTTACACCACTGACATGACATGATTTAATTTGTAAAAGATTTAAATTTTAAACTTTTTTTGCCAATTAAGTTTTTTCACGTCAACAATATGAATGAGTGCTTTACATACCGGCTTACAAATAAAATTTTTAGAGTATACACTAAAGGCTGATTTAGACTCGGAGATAAAATAAGATGGTTCTAAATAAAAGTTGAAAATTAAAAAAAAAGAATTGTTAGAATATTATTTTGAAATTTGAAAAGGTTGAATTGAAATTTGAAAATTTTGAATTATTTATTATATTTTATGTAAAAATTTAAAAAAATTCTAATTATGAGATGAGAAGAGAAGAGAAAAAATGAAACACCTTCTGAATCGGAGCTAAAATAAGAAGGAAAAAAATGAATACAAAAGAAAAATCAAGGGCCAAAGGTGGAAATAACTCGAACTTGAAGGGTGTAAAATGAACTTCCAACATTTTCTTCAATTCCTTTCCTTTCTCACACAGTTCATCAGTATCCTTCCACCGTTTGGTGCAAAGTACGAACTCCCCTTGCTTTCGTAAACAAATTTGACTGAAGAAGAAGAAGAAACGGAAGATTAGGAACGCTCGCTTTCATATTCTTTTCTCTGGGTATCTATTTTTTTTTTTCACCGTTGATTTAATTCAGTTTTTTTTTTTATTGCAATTGTTTTTGTTCCCCTCTGAATTTTGGATTTCTTTGCTGCGTTTTGTATGCGATATTATTCTAGCTCTATTGGGTTTATTTCTTTCTGAACCGAAATCTGAAAGAAATTGATCGTCACGTTCGGATGGAACTGGAAAATGTTTTAACACAACTCTCTGTTTGGTTGCTGAGAAGAATGTGTGTGAGGGAAGGGAGGGAAGGGGTGGGGAACGAGATCGGAGTTTGTATTGTATTCTCTTGCTGAGTTTTCTCGCCCAACGTTGGTAAAACTCACCTCAACTGGGATTCGAATGGTTATATTCGAGGCAGCTGAGTGGTGGGACTTTGTTTCCTCTGATTCTAACGATGGAAAATCTAAAATTTGGAATTTGATTTTCCGATTCTTTATCCATAAATAATTATAACAATATGAGAAAGACCTGGGATTTCCTCCAATTTCTTACTTTTTTGTTAAGTGTGGACGATGATGACGATATGAATCTGGAATTTTATGTCTGATTGAGTTTTCAATCGCTTATAGGTTGTGTTGCATTGCTCTGTAGCCTTTTTAGCCGAACACACGGATGGGTGATTCTTCAAATCTGGATTTGATAAGCGATCTTCCTCAAAGCATTATAGAGAGCATTCTCACACGGTTACCAATAAGAGATGCAGTAAGAACAAGTTTTTTATCTAGTAAGTTTAGGTACAGATGGGCTACAATCACTCATCTTGTGTTTGATGAAGACTGTGTTACTTCATCCAATGACCGAGCTCTTTTGGAGGATAAGCTTATAAACTTTATTACTCGGGCTCTATTTCTTCACCAAGGACCAATTCACAAGTTCCAGCTTTGTACTTCATACTTGCAAAGTTGCCCAGAGATAGATCAATGGATACTTTTCCTTTCAAGGAAAGATATCAAGGAATTGGTCCTTGAATTAGGAGAAAGTGAGTGGATCAGGATACCTTCATGTCTTTTCAAATGTAAAAAATTAATTCGTCTGGAGCTGTTTCGTTGTGAACTCGACCCGCCTCCTACTTTTAAAGGATTTTTGTGTTTGAAGAACCTTAATCTTTACCAAGTTTTTGTTGCCTCTGATGCAATTGAACGTCTTATTTCAAGTTGCCCTCTTCTTGAGAGTCTATCACTCTCTTACTCGGATAGTTTAACTCTAAATATTTATGCTCCAAATCTCAAATACCTGTGCCTTGAAGGTGAATTCAAAGACATATGCCTTCAAAATACTCCTCTTCTTATTGAAATGTCTGTTGCTATGTATATGACCGAGGACATTGCCGAACACATGCAGCAAAGTTCATGTTGCAATTTTATCAAGCTGCTTGGCAGTGTACCTTATCTTGAAAGGCTCATTGGGCGTATCTACTTCACAAAGGTAACTATGTCATGTTTTTGGTTGTTCAGTGGATCTCCCCTCATTTTGTTTTGAGGTCTCTGTCATCAGGGAGACTGATTTTGTTTACTAAACTATCATACTTTTTTTTTTACCTGTCTCAAGTACTTAAGTATAGGTGATGATCAAGGAAGACTTCCAGTTACATATAGCCATTTGAAGATTATCGAATTATATCAAGTAAGTTTTGAAGATATGAAAGAGATACATGTTGTTCTCCACTTGATTACGAACTCTCCTAATTTGAAGGAACTTCAAATCTCGGTAAGCTATTGTGAACGTGTTGAAGCTTTATTCGGTGCATCTTTTAGTTTTTTTTTTTGTATTTTTTATTTATAGTTAAGAGTATGTCCATCATGTTTTATATTCTTTAATTTCCATTAGGGTTCCTCAATCACACTAGCTGCTATGGAAGCAACTGATTTGGATTTTTGGGATAAAGAATGCCCTTCTCCTTGCTTATTTGAGAGACTTAAAGTTGTGAAGATGACAGAGATGTCAGGGGTACCACATGAAATGGAATTTATCAAGTTTTTGCTTGAAAGTTCTCCAGTGCTCGAGGTAATGAGTATCATGCCTTGTCCATCTGTTATGGACGGAAGATTGAATATGTTGATTGAGTTGGTGAGGTTTCGCCGGGCTTCTGCTCGAGCTGAAATTTTATTTATCCAATGCTAAACGTTTTGCATGTCATGTAAAGTTTCTTTCATTTTCTCATCTGCCTGTTGTTTCATAGCTTTTGCCAGAGTTTGACTCCAACTACATTATTTAAAACCTTAATGTGAAATAATAGTGCATAAATATTGCTGTTGAAGAGAGTTGAATCCTACAGCTCCAAATGCAAATTATACTTAGAACTATTATATTTCCTTAGATATATATCCTTTTTCTATGACCATTAGGCACCCCTAAAGTTACTCCATGCATAGCTTGTGCAGAAATACCAGGACTGCCTCCTAAAACTTTGTACCAGATCAAGGAAATATCAGCATCGCACCCTGATAGAGTATTCCATGTTCAGGTTAAATTACCCTTCATAACTAGGTTTGTAACCTGTTTAATCTCGGTAATTAGAACTACAGCAGAAGACCTGCAATTTAGAGTCAAGATTGGGAGAGACGGAAAATCCACGAGGAGAAGATGTGTCCATTTATTTCCTGAATATCGCCATGGCAATGCAAGTTTCATTTCTTCACAATTTGATCTTACCTTGTGTTTAGACGAAGAGTTTAAAAGATAATGAGAATTTTTAAAGTGAGAGGATTTAAAAGTGATGCAATCAATCCCATTAAGGTGTATTTTGATACTTTGTTCTCGGACACAAAGTGCCAATAAAAGAATTTTTTTTATTATTATTGGGAAGACTATAATTAAAAAGTGAAAAATAACCATTACAACAAAAATGATAGTAATAGTAGTTGCAATGACTTGATCATGCATTTAGCATGATATCGTGGTGTTGATGGCAGCGGCAGTGGCAACGGTAGCTATCGCAAGTGGTGGCAACAATTAAGGTGGTGGTGTTGATGCTAGTAGCAATGATTGTTTTGTTTGTGTGAGGGCGACAAAGGCAACAAGGGTATCAATGAGAACAATAATAGCTTTGTCTATGAAATTCAAACTTGGCATGTAGATGATTGAAAATCCTCCTAGGAACAAAATTTTATATAATATCTTTTTGAAATAAATAAATAAAATTTCAGCAACCCAATGTAAGACCGAACAATCCGGTCATCGTAATCACAAATTGTTGATACAATACATGTTTACCAGTGGCCAGATAGTCCTGTTTGGATTTGAGTTGAGATGTTTTTAGATGAGTTAAATAAAATATTGTTAAAATATTATTTTTTTAATATTATTATTGTTTTGAAATTTAAAAAAGTTGAATTGTTTATTATATTTTATAAGAAAATTTGAAAAAGTTATAATGATAAGATGAGTTGAGATAAATTTCCAATTCAACCCGGCCTAAAATTATCTAAATATTCCATATTTTATATTGAAATGGATACCATCCATTTCATTTTATATTTTATATTGAGAGGGTATTCTTTTCAACTCTTTTCTTGCGTATCTATACTTGCATAGTAACGTAGCTTTTATGTCATCTGAGAAAGCAAACTTTAACAGTTGAATATTGGAGTTTTACAAGTTCAAGACCCTCAGCATGGCATTTGCTCGAAAAAATTTCTTCACTCGGCTTAAACCAAAGGACGACATGTAACGCGTCAGTTCTCTCAGATCACATTCTGTACAGTCAGAAATGAACAAGGCTCTTAAAAGGCTTCAATGATTCTAATATACAACCGACACATTTCGACAGGGACTGTTTGTTTTTTCACACAGATTCTTGGCAACGGATTGTTCTATTGATTTCTCCTTTCATACTTTTATGTTAATGTCACCTGGGTCCAGAGAGCTCCATTGCTTGAGCGAGCAGGGAAGAGTCATCAGTAAGATCCGAGTATCGCTCTGAAGAGGAGAATTCATTGGCTCTGCATCTTGTTGATTCAACTCTCTGTGAAGCTTCCCATTTTTCTGCAAGTCCATCTCCTTCGAGCATTCGGACCACTTCAGACATCTTCGGTCTGTGACTCGGAAGGTTTTGAGTACATAACAAAGCTACTTGAGCCATTTCTTCAAGCTCTATTCGATCATAGTTGCTTTTCAAGTCCTTGTCAACTAGCATGTCAAGCTTCTTTTCCTGATGAATTCTCTTCACCTACAATTTGTGTCATAACTCAGATATGCCTATCAAGGCAGATGGAGTTTCAAGCTAACCTTATAATGTTAAGAATGAATGAAGGAAAACTCAAGTGATTTTCTTACCCAGTCAAGCATGGCTCCTTTCTGGTTTGCTGCTTTCCCAAACTCTAGAGCTCTTTGGCCAGACATTAATTCCAGCAGAAGAATCCCAAACCCAAAAACATCTGTTTTCTCAGAGGACTGGCCTGTGGAGAGATACTCAGGAGCTATATGACCCACGGTGCCTCTGACGGCTGTTGTCACGTGTGAATCGCAGTGATCCAACAGCTTTGCCAGTCCAAAATCTCCTACCACAGCCTCGCAGTAATCATCAAGCAATATATTTGCAGCTTTCACGTCCCTGTGAATTATCTTGGGATCACACTGCTCATGCAAGTATAGCAAACCCCTTGCAGCTCCCAAGGCAATTCTTTTCCTTGTACCCCAATCCAGGGCTGGTTTTGCTACAATGGAAAAGAAAGAAAATAGTAATGAATGTAATGTTCATGTTGGAGATAGAGAATGCAGAGATGGAAACAAAACCTGATCTATTAGTGTAAAATTTGCTACTTGATTAAACACTAACATCTTGTTCTCCTTGTAATTGTCCCTTACACTATGGACAGAGGTATAGTATAATTCTAATGCTGGAGGCTGCCCTACCTTTGAGACGAAAAGCAACACTCCCGTTCGACATGTATGGATAAACCAAAAGCCTCTCCGTGGCTGTCATACAAAATCCATAGAGCCGAAGGAGATTCCGGTGCACAGCTAGACTGATCATCTCAACTTCAGTTTGAAATTGGACCTCACCCCCAATGGCATTTCCATCTTTGAGCCTTTTCACAGCTACTACCATACCATCTTCAAGATACCCTTTATAAACATTACCGAAACCGCCCTTGCCAATCAGGTTCTTGCTGCTGAAGTTGTTTGTAGCAATCTGTAGTTCTCTAAACTGAAATCTCCTCAAGTTTCCAAGGCAAAGTTGTTCATGATGTTGTTCTGAAATTGAAAGGGTTTAATAATGAGCAGAAAGCAATTTGATGCCATCTGCTAGTGCTTTATATGTTTGAGAAAAAAAAACAAAACACATTATTTTACTAACCATAAACATCAAAGAATATTTGCTGGTTGTGCCGTTGCCTCCACCAAAAAAGGAAACCAAATCCAAGAAGTAAAAGGCAGACACAGCCTAGGCTTGAACCGAAGGCTAAGGCAATTTTCTGACCCTTAGTTGTTCCAGAAGGTAGAGTCTCTAAAGAATAGAGAAAAAAACAGGTCAGTACTTGCACATGGGAAACTAATTGTACATTTTCAAAACTTCATCGGAAAGAGTTGTCATCTTAAAGCAGGGGATGGCAAATATATAACTCGATCATGAACTTAAAACAAAAGTCAAGAAGGTTATAACTAGTAACAAAGAAAGAGGGAGAAACAAAGGCAAAGACGAAATAAAAGATAAAGAACCGAAAAACATCAAACATGTGTTCAATTAGTTTTCAATAAATTGAACAAATCTACAAAAAAGTGAGAAGCTTGTTACTTTGTAAATTATTCGAGGTAAAAGAAGGCAGCAGCGATGTCGTTCCAGAACACTCCTCACTTCTGGTGGCACATATCAAAGGGTTTCCAGCAACCCTGTCAGTCAAAAGATGAACAAATAATTAAACCAAAAAAAAAAAAAAGTTGAAAGTTTCGAAGAGAAAAAAGGAACATTTTTGGAGGGACTTACCTGAACGACTTAACGTGAAACTGGGGTACGGGACCACTCAAATTGTTATAAGACAGATCCCTAAAACATCAAGCAGACCACATAAACCATGTTCTCATGTCTAACCATGTAAATTGAATGACAGAAGTAAAAATGAATGCGAAAGGAAAAGGTTTGAAGAGAATTACAGAAAAGAAAGCTGGGTCACGTTAGCCAAAGTTGAAGGAATTGCTCCAGAGAGACTGTTATTGTTTAGCCTCCTGATCAAAATTGAAATCCCACTATCAGATTTATATATGTGACAGTTAAATTTATGTATAAATTAATCCCAAGATTCCTAGGTTGGATTCATGTTTAAGAACAAGATTAATTTACTATTTAACTTACAGATATTGAAGGCTTTTCATGTGGTATAGAGTGTTGGGAACTTGACCAGTGAAGAAGTTATTAGAAAGATCTAGTGTTTGAAGCTTTTGAAGTCTCCCAAGCTCAGTGGGGATTCTTCCTGATATATTGTTGTTCTGCAGGAGCCTGCAAGAACAACTCCTCGAATAAGACTTTATATGCAGAATATATCAACACTTCCTTGGTACTTGGTTTTACTTACACAATCTGCAGATTTGTCAAGTTGGCGATGGCTGGTGACAGAGTACCGGACAAGCTCTGGCTTGGAGTTCCTCTGCAGCAAAACCAATTCAACTAACTAAAAGACAATATATTTTGAGGATTTTTTTTTTCTGAGAGAATATCCATTTTCTTAGTTTGTACACAGCCTATTCCAAGTTCCAAGTTCCAAGTTCCAAGTTCCAAGTTCCAAACTACTTACTAGGTCGATAAATTTTTGTACTTACAGGCCAATGACCAAACCATCAGGAGAGCAGGTGACCATAGCCCAACTACATGGATCCACAGCTGTCTCATCCCAATTATCAAGAACATTATGAGGATCCTCCAGAGAGTCTCTAATGCCCATCAAAGCTTGAACTACAAGATTTATAAGTAATATAAAGGACCATTCAGTCTTACACCGCTGTGGTTTAAAACATGAGAAAGAGCCTCAGTTACCTTCATAGTTGACACCTTTGGGAGAAAGCAAGCCAGTTGCTGAAGTCCATAAGCATAAGAAAGCCACAAAACACAAAACAGCATCCTCTCTCCTTTCCATTGAATGGAAGGCTCAAAAGACTAGAAGCCCAGATGCCAAAATCAGCTCTCTTTTTTTCCTTTTTTATGAAGTAAGTAAGGAGCTGGTAGGAGCGGTTAGAACAATTAAACAAGACCAATCTTCAACTGGTTTTGTTTTTGTTGCATGTAATACTTACATCAGAAGTGAACCAGTACAATTCCATACTCTTTTTCATACCAGCAATCCACCGAGTCTCACCTTCTCTCAGACCAAAACCAGTGAAGTTTGGTAGTAAAAAGACTAAAGAGAAACTAACGTGCGTGCCACTGGTTCAGCAAAAGTTGAAAAGAACATATAAAAGACAAGCGCCATATTACCCAAATCCAGATAAATGCAAAAGATGATTTCAAAAAGAAAATGCCTTCAATCATCCACCATTTTTAATTTGAAAAGAAAAAGGTGCTCGAGACTTCCATTCACCATTGCCAGAATTTAAAATGCAAAGGGAATAAAGTATTAACCACATTGGACACGGTGGAATGTATTAGTTATAGTGGGAGAATTTGGAAGAGAATTACTTTGTGGGTCAGGCGGTTTTGCTGTCAGCTAGAGAGAGACTGTCTAAATCACGTGTTGGGATTGCTTTGGTATTCAAGCTTCTACTCTACTGTGGGCTCTGATTATCCAACATTCCCTGAGGTTGGTCACTATGTTATAGTACAAATTCCCCTCTTTTCTTTTCTTTTTTGCTTTTTTTGGGTTTTTGATATCTAAGTGAGAATCTCGAGGTATTGAAGTTGTGAGATTGATGATGAAATGGCTAGTCATGGGATCTTGGTTGTGCCAATTATTTCTCCATATTTTCAAGCTGGAAAACTCTACCAATATCTAGCTTGGGTTTGCTTTATCGATTCTATAAACACTCACGGTCTCCACATTCACCTGACACAGTTCATCTAATAAACACTCGATATCAAAGGCTGCTCTGGAGAAACAATAAATAAATAAGTTATATGTAATTATAATTTTATTTTTATTTTTATTTACATAATTTTTTTTATTAATTTTTTTTAAATTTAAATTTTATCATTTTTTACGTATTAATAACTGACATATAAAAATATAAATTTTTTAAAAATACATTTAACATTTTTCAATAAATAAAGCAGTAAACTTTAGAAGGCAAAAGACGCTCTCCCTCTCTCTCTGTGTAAATACGAGATGAGTCTGTAGTTTGTACCATATATTTTGGCGGGCCCTAAATACCACGTGAGATATCGGCCGTTCATTTATAATTCTATTCCGATGACACGAGGAACCAACGGTAGTACTCTTTGCTAGAAAAGCAACGTTATATAGTGTGCCTAATTAACAGCGGAGTGGAATGTGTGGCCCCAGGCTTTTTCATGGTCGGGGGGCCCCACTCAAGCAAATTATATAATTTGGGCACCACCCTGATTATGGGCATAGGTTTTGTAATTGTACATAGGTGCACGTGCAATGTAGGCCCCATGGCACCGTTGACTTGATATTTCTAACGTTTCTTTTGGACCGAACGATTTGCTTATGGTGCTTTAACAATCATCATCAGGGAAAGTAAAGTTGATCAGATGGCTGTCATTTGTGATCAGTCAAAAGTTACTTAAGGGTGGATCAGCACTGAATAAAGCCATTTACGTTAAAAGCCAGTTTTAAGTGTGTGTTTGGACACAGACCTTTTAATGCCCCATGTCGAGGTTAGCGGAAATCAGAAGCAAGGCTGTGGAAACTCCAATATTGTCTTTGCTGGTCTCTCCTAGCTTGACCAATCATCTAACTGGCTAATCTGAACCAATCATCTTGGTTTTTGTTACTGAAATTTTCTATTAGAATAAGGAATAATCCACGGAAATTAGAGGAAGAGGGTGTTTTTTTTTTCTAGAAAGTGAAAATTATTCAGAATATTTATATCTGAACTGAACTATTATAAATAAATATCTATTATAGGTCGTTTATGTTTCATATACACCATTTGATTTATTAGTCACTTATGTTTCGTGTATTTGTAATATCATGGAGTTGGCTGGAGAAGAAATATATATCTTCTAGAACGTAAGCGGCTAATTTGGATGCAGAACCATCTCATCTCATTATTACAATTTTTTTAAATTCTCACACAAAATATAATAAATAATTTAATTTTTTTTAAATCTTAAAATAATATTCTAATAATATTTTATTCAACTTATTTAAAACCATCTCTTCATCTCATCTCTCAATCTAAACGGAGACTTAGATTATACTTGGTAAATTAGATAAGATGAAAATTTCTAAAAATTTTGTGAAATAGTTTTAAGATAAAAGTTTAAAATATTATTTTTTAATCTTATTTTTGTTTTAAAATTTGAAAAAGTTGAATTAAAATTTAAAAAAATTGAATTGTTTATTATATTTTATATAAAAATTTGAAAAAGATGTAATAATGAAATAAGATAGAAGGGTTTTGCTATTCATCCTCCCCACACTCCACACTCCACACTTTTTAATATTTTTTAATATTTTTTTAAATTTTTTTTTTGAATTTATTTTTTTAAAACTATTTATAATTTTTTATTCACTATTCATATAAAAATATATTTGAAAAAAAAAATTAAAAAAAAGATGGAGTGTGGAGTATGGTGTGAATAGTAGGAGGTTGAATAGAATTTTTGAAGATAGAAATGAGATGAGATTTGATTTCTCATCTTTACCTCCAAACATAACCTTAATCTCCTTGCCCTCCTTATAATATATAGTGCCCATATATCCCTTGTTTATTGATAATCTTCAACACAACACAACACTATTCAGCAATCCACTAATACATTGATAACCAAAGCATTTTGGATCACTAGTTGGGATAAATCCACAGTCCTCCCTTCCTTTCACAGACCAACAAGGCAACAACCAGTAAGCCTTCCACTTTGTGGATTCTTTTACTTTTTGCAACCTTGATATAGATATGTGGTGACTGGTGTCGTTTCTTGTCCAGTTTCAGTACTTGCTTTTGTTCCTGTCATGCACTAATTAGCTACTTTTAGCCCTTTCACTCTTTCCTTTTCTTTATTAACAACTCGTACCGCCCCAGTAAGCAAAGCAAAGGAAATTTCCGATCAAGGTCTTTGAGTCAAAAGGCAGTCAAACAAAGTGGTGAGAAGTTGCGAGTGGGGTTTAAAGGGAAGTTTGACCATAATCTTAATGAAGATATATGAATGAATGCCCTAAGAAGGGGAGGTTCTCAAATGAGTAGGAAATAATTGTTCTTTTTACTAACTTGGTGTGTATGTTTGAATATGGAGTAAGCCAGGAAGAGGAGACGCTATGTTGAGCAATTTGTACCGCCCACATGATTTTGTCTTTGGGACTGTCCCTTGAAAGAAGGAACGTCTAAAGTCTTTCAAAAATAGTTTGACTCTCCGTGACCCCACTCCCAAAAAGAGAAAAGAGAAAAATCACATGCAGCCTTGTTCAATGTTCAGCCCTGTATTTCTTCACTAGCTGCCTCCCACTGTGGTTTTGTACTCGAAGTAGTTTATCCAGTGAACTTGATATCATGTATCAAACTATATAGTCTATAGCAGTATAGCTCAATCTTTTTCCACAGCATATGATGCTCTCACGGGTTGGATTCATGATCACTCGAGTTTGAATGTTCTCTTGCTTCAAGGACTGTCACTGGATTCATGGGAATTTCTTTTTTGAAAATAACAAATCAAAAGGTGATGAGGATAATTTAATGGATAAAATTATCCATTAAACTAGAGGGTCTGCTAAAAACTTACGGCCTGCAGCTTTGAAAATAAACCTCTAGTGACTCTTTCCCAAAATCTGCAGTGGGTGGCAATTGTTCGATGCGTGCAGCTAGTTTGTTTACATAAGAACATCAAAGAGTATCTTTTGCTATATCTAGACAGCCTTTTTTTTTTATGTTCAAGTTAATTAGACCTGGCCACAGTTGCCTAAAAATGGTGCTGATGATCAGTTGCAATTACTACAACATATATATCAGTACAAGCTCCATTGTTGATGAAGTGGGTTTACAGATATTATAATTTATGAAAAGAAAACGAAGGAGAAGATAAGGATCTTCCCCAACAAAAGGCCAATAACGAATAAAATACAGTACCATTTTTAGCGGCCTAAACAAAAAGGTGTCTTTTCTGAAAGACAGATATGGAATACAATAGACAACCGAACGATGGATACGTTTTCTCTTCATAAAGGACAGGAAAGAACTTCCTTTTGAAAAGGTGCCTTAAAAAAAGTTTAGGATACCACACACGCAAGACCCCAACTTCTCTTTCTTCTTGTAGTGCATACACCACCTTCGCAGTCTCTCCACATTCCTGATACAACCCAATAAAACTAGCAGGTGAAAACGAGTACTATTTCCTCTCTCTCTCTCTCTCGTATACAGATACCTGATATATTTGGTAATTGGTACCGGTATTATTTGTTGAAAATTCGTTGAAAATTATGAATGAAGTCATATTATTTGTTGTAAATTTGTTAAAAGTGTATTAATCAATGAATAAACTATCTTTTATTTTCTAAACTAAGAGTGTTTGGGATGGGAGAAGTTGGGGGGGGGGGGGGGGAGAATTAATGGTGAATTTAAAAGGGGTGAAACTAGTTGAAATATACAGAAGATTGTTAACAATTGCATAGTGCCATGATCAAGAGAGGATCTAGAGTGAACCCTTTTACTGTGAAGTTCAAATCTATGTAATGTTTCTCTATTTGTTTTTTGGGTTAATTCATGAATCATAGAAAACCTGTCATGTTAACCTAGCCATCAATCTCTATTTCTCTATCTGTGACATGACTAATCACCCATTCTATCTCAATTATGTGATTTAACATCTTTTAATTAGAATCACAGAAAAAAACTTCAAAAAAAAAAGCAAGTGGAAGCATCAACTAAGAAGACAAAGGTCATCTAAAGTATACAGAAAATGGACCAAAAAACCAGATACTATATCAGATCCCGTTGAACAGCTGGAAGTACCAATGAATAACGACTTCATCACGGGGATAAGATAATACACACACTGGCATCCATCCATACATACACTGTTCTAAGTTCTAACTCCATTGTCGGAGATATTTTTTTGGAACAGATTTTCTGATGCAAAGAGCGAGTCCTGCAAATAATCAAGCATTTCACAGCTGCATAAGCCATGACCACTCATCATGTCATGTGGGTACATGCATGTTGCTTGTGGCTGACATACATACATACATACCAATGCTTTGCACTCGATGATAATAAAGAAATGAAATCAACTGTTCGAGATGGATGGAGAGGAATTGGATCCTTTCCAAAGTGATAATGGATCCTATAAGTATTGTAACAGATCGATGCCGTTCATGTACGTGCACCATTCCTCCCCAATAACCAAAAGTTTCTTTCCGTGGATGAGAATTTTATTCTCGAACGAGTGTTGAATCTTGAAAGAAACAATGAGAGCCCACAAATAAAAAATTCAAGCAATTTCAACTTCTTGTTTTATACTGAATGGTAGGACGTGAAACACATTTGTTCTTCTTGATGACAATATCTTCAACACGTACATAAAAAAATGAACACAAAAAAGATCATGGGGCTACCATGTAATGATCTTGTCATTTGGAAACTTCATACAACATACAGGATACACATTTGACATTTCAAAAGAAGGCCTCCTAACTAGAGTCCTGACTCCAAATCCATGGACTGCAGCAAGAAAATTCTGTATCTTGCTTAAAACTGTTTCCTTTCTGGTATAATTCTTGGTTCGCAAACAGCAAAAAGAATATGAATTTGATGGTGTACTCTTTTGAGTTTTGAGTAGAGTAATCCAAAAGAAATTTTACTCTGCATCCCGTGGTACAGGACTGGATTTATTTTCAGCTCACCAAGTCTGCTCAGAGCCTGGCATTGACTCTAACCGAGCAAAAACATTAAGTAAAAGATTTCAAAAGCGAGCTGAATTGCTATATTTTTTGTGTAAATGAAGAAACAAACACTCCTCCCTGGTCCCCTCACTTCAGGCTGGGGAAACCACATTACTCTTCAATGAGATCACGGATTATAATGTCACAGACCAAAAGCATCTTGCATTCACATTTCACAGCACTTCCTAGTGAAAGTAAAAGTAGCACAGATTTGTGTTCTCTATTTCCAGAAAGTAGAAAATGAAAGCAGTTCAGACTCATCAGACTTTGTGTGAAATCTGCCTTCAAGTTTTCTCTTTATCTCCTGGCCTACTGTCACCTTGGTGGGCTTCGCACAGCAAAAAATACCAAGTAGGCCACTTGACTTGGTAGCTCCAGCAGGCAAAATCTTTCATGAAAGATACTACTACTTTTCAAAAAAGTAAAACAAGACTTAAACGCATAACTTTTTTCAATTCAACACCTCTATATACGGGAGACTTATAATCTTTTTTCAATTTTTCATAAATATGTTTAAACTCATTTTAATATTCAAACACATCTAAACTCATCTTTAGTGGGCTCCACAAAACTCATTCCACCATCTCAAATCACTATTATTCATAAAGAACTTAATTTATCTTAACTAAACTCAACATCCAAACGGAGCCTAAATATGATAAAGAGATACTGACAGAATTCTATCTGGGAAAAAAATGCTGAGAGCAAAGCTATCAGTTATATAAACAAGATCTTTGATTCTCCAAGAAAAGTCTGGAACAGGAACTGCAGTATACTGGATATAATTTTGGAAGCTGAGAGTTTTGATCCTATTTACTCTTATATCTTGTTATTAAATACCAATTAAGTAATACATTAATTGAATCAAGATTACCAAATGAGAATCCTTTACCTAATCAAGTTAGTTTTCCTATCCTATATCTTTTTTGGTTTTGGGAGGAAGTCGATAGAGAGATGCAAGAAAAACGAACGATTTGTTTTAAAAGATTTAAATTAGTAAAAAAAAAATTGAATGGTTTGTGGCTGCTGGGATTCGAGCCCAGGTCTCTATGGCCACAACGTAGAATTCTTACCACTAAACTACAGCCACATGGTGAGCTGTTCGCTGTAAAAGTTATTTATAACTAAGATTACTAGCTGGCCTCCACACCACGTCCTATTTGATGGGTATTGGGCGTCAAATGGTGTACAGATGACAGTTTTTTATCCAATCAAGAATTACAGAAAAAGAAAAGGAAAAAAATTAAGAATAGCCAGTGTCACAGACTCACATGTCAACCAAAGTGAGTGAAGAGAAAGGTTTCAGGTTTGCCAAATTCCTTGAAAGTAGAGAACAAGCATCCAAAAAATACATCGAAAGATGGGGATTTGCCAAACCGTTTAAAATGCAAAACGCAACCAGAAAGAGCCGCAAGGACAACTCCAAGTGAAAATTATATATGCAACCCAGAACAAATTAAATGTAGGCATATTCTAAATAGTTAAGATGGAATCATTATTCAAGATTTTAATACTACACACTCATTTTAATGTATGTACAAATCAATTCTGCAAACAGATGGCATAATCAGACTAGAACCCATCCCATCCCTGGGCAACCATGAACATTCTTCCTTTCCTGGAACAAAAGCAGAAGTATGTACTTTTTGTATCAAAGTGAAATAAGAATGGCGTCAACAGTACTAATAAATTATCCCTGCCCCCTCAACTTTGCTCAAGAATGGAGGAAACCAAGCCTTTTGATGAAGCTCCTGCAGATGCCCTTTGACATTATGGTTCTGATAGGAGCTGTTCCAGTTCCTGATCAAAGTTTTCATCCCCTTGCAGTTGTTCTTCTCGCTGTTCTAGTAGCAACAACTGCTGTGGTTCTTCAGGAGGATGCTGACTTGATCGTGTTTGTCGGTAAAAAATGTCTCTGTGTACCATCCAGTCATCTGTGATCTTTTCCATTGTGTCTCCAATCAAATTTTCATCTTCCGCTATGTGCTTTATGTCTTGGACATCTGCCACCTTGCTGGCTTCTTTAACAAGAAATTAAGATGAAAGTCCAAAATAAAGAAGTTAACATAACTATAACTCTAGAATAAGAGAGTAATTTGTAGGAATTATATTCATTGTGAGGGTTTCTCCTCATTTTATAGGACAAATACAAAGCTGGAAATCAGCCATATAAAGTTCCCTAAAACATTCCCTAAAACAAGGCTGGAAAACAGCCACTAAAGTTCCCTAAAACATTCCCTAAAACAAGGCTGGAAAACAGCCACTGCTTGCAGTCAATAAAGACTACTTTATGGTCCTACAGCTGAAGAGAAAGGAAAGAAAAAAAATTAAATGATAACTTATAAGGAAACTAAATCTTCTAGAATATTCACACATTTACAGCCAATATCTCCTAGAATACAGCAGAGTTGACTAGGCAGATTTTGGAAACTTTCCAACAATAACGGAGCAAGTAGACCAGCTAGACACAAACACCTATAAAACTGCCCATAAAGCTGAATTCATTTGCATATGGCACCATAAAAATATAGAAAGGTCATATCATTTTTTCTGTAAAGAACTTTTCAGGATATCTTGGGAGAATATTTAACAGTGCAACTGGTTTAGGAAAACCATGCATTCTAATAACGCAAATGTAAATGTTGCCATTATAAAAGAATACATGGAGGCATCCACCTCGACCATATCGAAAGAGAAGACTTCGTCTGCGGCTCAGCTGGAACAGTCTCAGCTAGTGTTGTCCGTGCCTTTGAATGGAAACACTGAACCTGAGGCAAAAGTGGGGGATAGTCTACTGGTTATTTATGAGGCTAATAGGGATAGGGAGGACGAACCCATCCCCCTTAACTCAATCCCTAAGATGTCTGATTGGGTTATTCAGACAGCCATGGATATAAAAAGTATTGTAGGGATTAATTGTGAGGGTTTTGAAGCTGAATTTCTGGCACTACTCACAGCTGTTGAAGCAAGGCAAATTGAGTCTAATTCTGAACAATCCATCAACTTGACAAAGAGGAAAGATCGCGAACTAAGAAAACTTAAGTGGGCAATGAAAGATGATGGTGGAGAGATGAGAACCAGTCGAGAGCGGGGCAAGGGGAGGGGCAAGCGAGTTGTTCCATGAAACCAAAAATAATATCATGGAATGTGAGGGGGCTGCATGAACTTAACAAGCGGCTACAAGTGAGAAACTTACTTCGGCAATGGAAGGGAGATATTATTTGTCTACAGGAGACTAAGTTGGAAGTTATTACAATCCAACTAATTCGAAGCTTATGGAGAGGGCAACATGTAGGGTGGTCTTATTTGCCTTCAAAGGGTGCTTCTGGGGGAATTTTAATTATGTTCGATAAAAGGGTGGTGGAGAGGGTGGATGAATATGTGGGAGAGTTTACCGTAGGTTGCTCCTTTGTAAACTTAGAAGATAACTTTAAATGGGCATTTGCTGGGGTCTATGGCCCAAATGTGGATTTGGAGAGAAGACAATTGTGGGAAGAATTAGCGGGACTTATCACTTGGTGGGACTTACCAAGTTGTATCGGAGGAGATTTTAACATAACTCGATATCCAAGTGAACGGTCTGGAGTATCTAGTATCACTTCGGCGATGAGAGATTTCTCTGATTTCATCTTGGAGCAGGAACTAATGGATATTCCACTATCAGGAGGCACATTCACCTGGACTAACAACCGAGAATTCCCATCTTGGTCGAGGATTGACAGATTTTTATTAACTCCTGAATGGGAAGCATACTATCCAGATTTTGTTTAAAGAAGATTAGCCCGTATATGTTCTGATCACTTTCCAATAATGCTAGAGTGCGGAGGCTTCCAAGGGGGCAGAAGGTATTTTAAATTTGAAAATATGTGGCTCAAAACTGATGGTTTTGTAGACAGGGTCAGAAGTTGGTGGAATGCTTACAATTTTCAAGGCTCCCCAAGTTTCAAAATGGCAAAAAAGTTGAAAGCACTGAAACAAGACCTAAAGCAATGGAACGAGCAAGTCTTTGGTAATATAGTTCAACAAAGGGACTCTCTTTTCGAGGTGTTAAAGAGGCTGGAAGGAGAGGAGGAAGCAAGAACACTATCCGAACATGAAAGAAGTCGAAAGAGTCAAATTGTGACAGAATTGGAAAGAATAACTCTGATGGAAGAGATCTCATGGAGACAGAAATCTAGGGCACTATGGCTTAAGGAGGGAGACAGGTGTACTAAATTCTTTCATAGGGTGGCAAACTCTCATAGGAGAAACAACGCTATTGATACACTATGGGTAGATGGGGCAGTTTCCTCGGACCAAACAATAATCAAAACCCATATTGAGCAGTTTTATCAACATCTATTATCTGAAGAGCATCATTGGCGTCCAAAAGTAGACGGTTTAATGTTTTCAGCAATTGATCAGCAAAATACAGAATGGTTAGAGAGGCCTTTTACCGAAGAAGAAGTGTATAAAGTGGTCAGAGGTATGGCTAGGGATAAAGCTCCGGGTCCGGACGGTTTTACTATGGGATTCTTTCAAGAGTGTTGGGAGGTGATCAAGGAAGACCTTATGCAAGTCTTCCAAGACTTTCATACTAATGCTAGATTCGAAAAGAGCCTCAATTCTACCTTCCTAGCACTTCTTCCAAAAAGAAAGGGATCTATGGATATTAGAGATTATCGCCCAATTAGTCTTGTGAGTGGGGTGTATAAGATTCTTTCCAAAGTACTTGCGAAAAGATTGAGCATGGTGATGGAAAAGCTTATTTCGAGGCCGCAAAATGCGTTTGTAAAAGGTAGACAAATTCTTGACTCTGTTCTCATTGCAAATGAAGTTTTGGATGGTCGGTTAAAATCAAGAGAGCCTGGGTTACTTTGCAAACTAGACATGGAAAAAGCTTATGACCACGTGAATTGGCAGTTCTTACTATATATTCTTAATAGATGTGGCTTCGGGAGTAAATGGCAAAAATGGATAGAATTTTGCATTTCTTCTGCAAGATTCTCGATCTTGGTAAATGGATCACCGGTGGGTTTCTTCAACTCCTCTCGTGGGTTGAGACAGGGAGATCCTCTTTCTCCTTTACTTTTCTTATTCATCATGGAAGCTCTTAGCAAGATGATAGAGGGCTTGGTGAATGGAGGGTTTCTACGGGGCTTTACGGTGGGGAACGACAATCTAAACATCTCTCATCTGTTATTCGCTGATGACACTCTTATTTTTTGCAATGCCCATACTGGACACATCCAAGCATTGAGGGCGCTACTCCTTTGCTTTGAGACTGTTTCTGGATTGAGAATTAACCTTTCGAAATCTGAATTGGTGCCAGTGGGGGTAGTCCATGAAGTGGAGTCTTTAGCTACATTATTGGGATGTAAGGTATCCTCCTTGCCGCTAAAGTATATGGGATTACCATTAGGTGCCTCCTTTAAATCTGAAAGGATTTGGAATGATGTGGTTGAAAAGGTGGAAAACAGATTGACTTCATGAAAAAGGTTATATTTATCAAAAGGGGGCAGATTGACATTGATTAAAAGCACCATTTCAAACTTGCCCACATACTTTATGTCTATGTTCCCGCTTCCTTTAAAGGTAGCACATCGTATTGAGAAATTGCAAAGAGAGTTTCTGTGGAGTGGCTTGGGGGATGAGTTCAAGTTTCATTTGGTGAATTGGTCAACGATTTGTACTCCTATTTCTGGGGGAGGTTTGGGTTTTAGACACTTGATGAACTTTAATAAAGCCCTATTGGGTAAATGGTTGTGGAGATACCAAACAGAACGGAACGCCCTATGGAAATTGGTTATAGATTCAAAATTTGGAGAGGCTTGGGGAGGGTGGTGCTCGAATGAGGTAAGAGGCACACATGGAATGGGGTTATGGAAATTTATAAGGGGACAGTGGGATACCTTTAGGAGACATGAACATATTGTGGTGGGAGATGGCTCTCGTGTAAGTTTTTGGTACGATCATTGGTGTGGCGATCAGAGTCTAAAAGATAGATTTGCTGCTATCTTCGAAATTGCTAGAGTAAAAGATGCTGCAATTGCTGATCTTTTCGTCATCTCAAATGGATTCCCTCAATGGAATATTGATTTCAATAGGGCAGCCCAAGATTGGGAAGTGGAGATTATCTTGGAGTTTTTTGCGACATTGTATTCATTAAGTATGATAAGGGGAACTGGGGATAAGATGCACTGGAACCATACTAAGAAAGGAAACTTTTCTGTTAGATCCTTTTACCACGCTTTAACGAATACTGGGTTGACCATGTTCCCGTGGAAAAGTATATGGAAGACAAAATCTCCTTCAAAAGCGGCTTTTTTTGTTTGGACAGCTTCACTGGACAAGATCCTGACAACAGATAATCTGAGGAAACGCAGGGTAATTGTGATAGATTGGTGTTGCATGTGTAAGAAACAGGGGGAATCAGTAGATCATTTACTTCTACACTGCGAAGTGGCTAGGGGCATGTGGGATGATTTTTTCCAGAGAGTAGGTTTGTCATGGGTCATGCCTCTTCGATTGGTAGACTTTCTCGCAAGCTGGCGAGGTATCCAAGGCAACTCACAGGTTGCGGCTATTTGGCGCATGGTCCCTATTTGTATGTGTTGGTGTATCTGGCGGGAACGAAATGCAAGAAGCTTCGAAGATTGTGAAAGAACAATGGAGGGACTAAAATTTTTCTTTTTTAAGTGTTTACTGTCATGGGCAGGAACCATTGTTTGTAACGGTCTTAATGCTCTTCTTTCGTCTGAAAACCCTAACTAAATTTCTATCTTGTATACTACCTGTGTACTTGGGTTTCTCTATTAATAAATGACTCTTATTACCTATCAAAAAAAAAAAGAATACAGAAAATGAAAGAATGCTCGTTTGGATACAAAAACCATGTTCATCTCATCTCATCATTACAACTTTACCAAACTCCCACACAAAATATAATAAACAATTCAACTTTTTCAAATCTCAAAACAATAATAATATCAAAAAATAATATTCTAATAATATTTTATTCAACTCATCTAAAACTATCTCATCTCACTATCCAAACGAGCCCATATGTTAAGACATTCATTAACGATATGGATTGTGAGGGATATATAGTTTTTAGGTGAAACATTAAAAAAATTTAGGCAGGATCATTGAAAATCATAATGGTAATAAAGACCCAAACAAGTAGAGTTAGAATATCCTGCATGAAATCCTAAACGTAATGGATTTATGGTTTAGGATGCACTGTGTGGAACAAACAAGGATGGAAAGTAATAGCTTAATGTCATCATTTTGGATATCTTCAGGGCCATCCACCATACTAGCTTTCTAGAACGAGAGCCAATAGCACACCACTTAGCAGCATGATATCAATTAATAATATAGAAGTTACTTCCATAATTCCATGACTGATTTATCTGTTGCAGCTGAACTTGGTGAGAAGAAATAAAGTACCTTCAATGGCTAACTTCTTGGCCTCTGCATATTCTGTTGACATTTTCTGGACCACATTCAAGTCAACTTCCATTCCCTGGTATATGTTGGACCAAAAAATGGAAGTCAGATGCTGTCTAAACCAAAAGCTAATTTGAGGAGAATAGTGAAGGAAATCCATTGTACCCATTATGTCAAGATGAAAGTTCACCCCCTAAACAAGTTGATAAGTTGCTAAACTATTTTCCCTGCCCTCACACAAACTTTAAGACTGGTTGGTAGTTTTAACTAATAGTGCTTGCCAGACCTACTAATGAAGATCTGGGGGCAGAGTGGATTGTTACAATTTTCAAACCATGAAAAATGATGTTCGAGTACAGCACTGAAAACCAAGGAAGAAAGAACAAAAAATGGTATATGTGCTATCAACGTGAAGATGCCCACAGTACTAGAAACCAGTATACCTCAAATCAATACCATTTTCATCGAGGTGATTCTAAATTAGCATTTAGATCATCGTATCATTAGTCAGTCCTCATCCGACTTCAGAACCCTCATGAACATCAATCGACAAAGTTGAATAAGCACTCCCAGCAGAAGAACTCAATCGTACTTAAAAATTTATTATTATTCCGCTACAAATTTCACAGCTCATGCCTGGTTTGGAGCCATCTAAGATAGCCTGTGGTTCACTTTTATTTTACAAAAAAAAAAAATTCATAGCTTGATTATTTTAGGTCAGATGATCGCCAGGTTTCATTGATGGGTTTTAGAATATTGACTAAATCATTAAATCCATCATTTCTTATCAACTAAAACTCTGGCATAAGCAGTAATTTATTATGGTATCAAAGTAGATGGTGCTGATTTCAAACCTTGAGTCCATTTTACCTCCTGCTTAAAGTTATAAAATTTCACATTGGGTCCCACCCATTAAGGAGTTTGAATCCACATTCCACACACAAAAAAGAGTATCAGATTTTATTTTATTTTTTTTGATTGGTAATCAAGGTATTTTATTCATAAAAGTAGGCAAAGCCCAAGTACACAGGGAGTATACAAAAGAGTATCAGAATATAAGAGTGACTAAATAGACTATTTCCTAATTTTTTAGGCAAGTGATAATTTATCAATAGGGAACATAACTCATGCATGTCCAGAAAACCTCTGTTGCCAGTTTTACTCTTTTTTTTTTTTTTTTGATAAGTAATAAGTTATTTCATTGATATAAAGATAGGCATAGCCTAGGTATACTAGAAGTATACAAATGCATACAACTATTTAGGAACTAGAAACAGTTACAAGGAAATCATGAAAGCTAAGACCATTCAAATCTAAAGCAATGGCCCACAAAAACAAAGCCAGTTTTACTCAATGTTGAGGGTGTGGGATACCCATCTGATCTATCAATGCATGTTGTGGATGATTATGAAGATTATGAAGAAAAACCATGCCCAGAATTGATATCTGCCATTTTACACTTAGTTGAGCACAGCAAATATGCACAGGGCACAGTAACACAGGACTTATATGGTACTGCAGAGTCATTAAAAAAGGGATTAAAATGAAGGGAGGGGATGATATCTTTATGTATAGTAAAAAATTGTTAATTGGTAATGTTTCTATTGTTATTTCAAAGTTACAATTTTAGGATAAACTTCCGATTACTATGTTGTATCACATATTGATGTTACTGGGGATACAACTCAGAACTTTCAGAATTCCAAACTACTCTCAGTTCCTCAGAACACTCTCTCAACCCAAGTTGGCTATCATAGTTAAAAAGAAGAATCATGTATGTTTCACCAATAAATCCTTTTATATTAAAATGTACGTAGTTGATACACACGTTCATGTGTCTGCTCAAGAAGTGTATGATCTTACATAAATGTATCTCATAAGGAACCATGAAACGTACCAAGTCCATGTGAAGGAAGTATTCCATTCGAGTATTAGCAAGTAACCTGTTAATTGAAAGGAAAAACCAATAAGACGTTCAGAATATGAGATTTATAAGTAATATGTTGAATAAGGAAAATACCAAATAGAAGTAATATGCTGATGACATACCTCTTATGTGCAGCTTGAATGCGGGCATTCTGTAATTCTGTGAGTTGATTCACTGTCTCTGTCACAGAACCTTCATTTATTTCTACAGACCCAAAGAGGAACACGTTTTTCTCAAGCATCCTCCTGATCAAAGCAGATACCACTTTTAGACCTTTTCCTTTTGCATCAACAACAAGGTTTGTAAGTTTCTTCAGCTCTCCTGTCAAATGAGAACTGAGGTGAGTTTTGTGAGCCACACAGAGAGAGAGAGAGAGAGAGAGCTACTAAGATATTTGCCAAAAAAAGTAGATTCAGACCTCGTTTGGTTATACAGATAAAATGAGATGAGATAAAAGTTGAAAGTTAAATAACATATTGTTAGAATATCATTTTTTAATATTATTTTTATTTTCGGTTTTGAAAATGTTGAATTGTTTTTTGTATTTTGTTTGGAAGTTTAGGAAAATTGTAATGATTAGATTAGATGAGATGAGACGAGATGGTTTGTAAAAACAAACCAGGCCTCAGACTTTCATTGGAACCAACGAAAATCATTTTTTTTTATAAGTAAAAATATTATATATCAATAGGAGTAACAAAGTATACTGAATGTATACAGGAAAACACCTTGCCCATATTAGAAAGCCCATAATGACCCAAAAAATCCGTGAAAAACAACACAAAATACACCAAACCCGACCTGAATCTCTTATTTCCCGTAAACTAGAACTCTACTCGAAAACTCCACCCTAACCCCTTGTTTCCCGTCTTCACAATGTCCTCCCTTTAGACTTCCCTCTAGTTGAGCTACCACCCTTAGCATCATAGTTGATTGCCCAAGAAAAACGTTGTAACACCCTGTTTTTCTTGAAACTTGATTTGGTTTCAAGCGCGTGGTTTGCCTCAATCGCAGTGACTAGTTCTTTAAATTGGTCTTCACATCCTCCATGTAAAATTCTCACGAACTGTTGGATCTCGTTAACTTTAGGCAAAATCCAATCCGCTATTGGAGGAAGAGAGACCAAGGGAACAACATTATCCCCAGACACAGTATCCATATGCACTCCCGACTCAAGACATTCCTCTACACAAGGTATCAACGCCAAACCTAAATTCAAATCTCGTACCTCCTCAGCAACTCCATTGGTTCTCTCCAATGGTATCAGGGTCCCCATTGGAGATTCTGAGATGACAGCAAGTCCCTTCACTTCTAGTGACCCTTTATGTGCAACTTCAGCGAATCCTACATCTCCTTCAGACCTCAGCAGTACACCATTTTCCTTCAACTCCGACAAGAGAGCCATAGTTTCTTCAGGAACCAAGAGTGTAATACTGACTATCGGTCTATCATGTGTTATCTAAGGCGAATGGCATTCCATTACTGATGTCTCTACGCCGATACCCGACATAGAACCCACTTCAAATAACCCAGATTTCCTTTTGACCAGCCATACTCTCCTAGATTTGGTTATAAGGACAGGGTCAAATCCGATTTTCTGTTTTCCTTTATCTGAGTTTAAAGGATTCAGGCCTATCTTAGTCTTGTTTCTTACAACCCTGTTGCCTCCAGCTGAAAGCAGGTCTATTTTCGTAGAAAAGAAAACTATCACTACCTTCAACTAGACAAGTTGGGTTTCCATCTCCTTTAAAGAATTGCCAACCACTTTCACCATTCCCCTCACTCTGAACCCCCGAAGCATAACTTGTCTTCAGAGCTACCGCATATGATCGTCTCGCCACCATAGATGTACTTGGGTCTTTATGATTCACCTCCAAGTTGATGTTCTCATTCTTCTTATGGTTTTCCTTCCTTGACCCATCAGCAAAAACCATATCCACAACTCTGCGTAATTCCGCAGCAAACTTCTCCCAACCCAGACCTTCATACCCTTCAGGAAAGGCTACAACACTCCGTCGGCCTCCTCCACCTTATTCGGTGACAGTTAGATACTTACCATGCTCGTTGGAGCATCATTGGGCCATGAATGCTCTGTTTCCTTCGTGCAAGTGTTATGTGAAATCCAAATTTCTCCCCACCTGTAATACTGCTTCCACCGTAGCCATTAGCCATTCTATACCACTACAACCTATCACTACAAATCTCCAAACCCTTCTGCTCCTCTCCACAATTTTTAACGAAGACCTCCATGTTTCTGGAAAAAGCTGAAAAATCTTCGATTCCACCCAAAAGTGCACCAGCTGATGCATAATGATATCAAACCTTCAACTTCAGATGCAGGGCTTCCTGAGCTAAAGGGCTTCATTATGTCGAGTATTTATGCAAAAAGCTTCAGGAGGCAAATAAAAATCTGCAGAATGAACTGCTGATAGGGCTCACGGGACAGGCTCATCTGGACATTGGAGTGCTCGAAGTAGACTCACAGGATTCCCAGCGACTCTTTCTATGTCAACAGAGACTGCGGAAAACTCCCTTGCAAAAATACAGTTCACCAGAGGGAGGACCAACTCTGAACGGCCCTCCGCGAAGTCGCCATGGCTTATCGGCCTTGTCTGTGACTAAGGTGTCACTCGTCAGCTAAAGGGAATGGAGGGATGTGGTGGTTGGGTTGCATCTGTCGCCGTAGCCCTCTAGGATATACGAAAACACCAGCAGATCAACGCCGAAGTACTCCTATTAGCCTCACCTGAAGTCGGCAAAACTTTCTGCGTCAACAGCATGGCCACTAGAGCACTCTGAAAGACTGCAGAAATAGACCCTTGCAAAAATCCAGGTCACCAGCGGGAGGAATGGCGCCGGATGGCCCTCAGCGAAGTCACCAGGGCCCATCTGCCTTGTTTGTGCTGGTGGTGAGGTGGCACTCGCCAGCAAGTGTGGGTGGAAGGTGGCGGCAAGTTTGGTAGCCTCTTAATGATATGATATGAGAATGTTATTTGGGATTTGTGATGCTTAGGAACCAACAAAATCTTGAAAAAATAGATAGTGACAAGAGAACCTCAACTACTATATTGAATGCAAAATCAATGAAAAGCCTAACAGCAAATAAGTTAAGCAAAAGATACAAGTCATAAAAGAATAGCCATTAATATATATGAACACTATGAATTGAACTCAAAGGCTTATGGTACCAGTCTCAATGGTATAAATATTGGAGTGAGGGAAGACTAATCATGCATATTGGTTGGGAAGAGTGTATACCATTGCCAATGTTATAACGGAGGAAGTTGTCCTATACATAATGGAATATGCCCACCCCGAAATAGTTGGCATTGCTTAGATGATCCGGGAATATGGCCATATCAATATGGAATAACGTGTCAAGCAAAAACTATAAGAATTACATATCAATGAACTCCCACAGCTTATACAATAGATGAACAAGAAGTTTCAAACTAACTAAAAGCATTCTGCATGCTTTAATATAAAAAAATTGTATAATAATATTGAATCAGAACATGTTCATCAGTATAAACTATAAACAATAACCCAAATTAAAGTTCCTCACAATGTAGTATCAAGTTCAAAGTGAAGACACACCAATGGATAGATAAATTCTGAAAGGAGGTTTGAAAGGCTGAGTCTCATAGAGGCAGTAAAGGCAATAGAGCCCACCCAATCTCTGCGATAAAGAAGCATTACCTATCATGTAACCTGCATAGGAGTACATGAGAGTTACAATAGTGTAGTGAAGCAAAATGCATGAATTCAAAATCGTTAGACCACAGGATCCAATGGCTTCTGATTCAGGCAGGTTTGGTGACACGATGTAATCTATTAACCAAATCGAAGTACTTGAAAAAGCGTACCAATTGAATGGGCATACAATGATTGCATAAAGAAGGCCAAGTTGGTAGAAGGACTAGCCTCGTATATGTAGGAGAACTTCCTAGAAATCCATACTGTCTTCATATCAGCCAAAGCTGTTGATTCACCCTGTCACTCCCCCAATATTTTAAAACAGAAATTAACAACAAATGAAGGAAAACTGAAAATTAAGCCTTTGAATTTATTCTAGAAAATTGTGATCAAAACAAGGAAGCACCTCAACAAACTCGTTAATAAGCTCATCGATGTCCCGCTTGAATGGAGAGAGATCCATTTAAACTTCTCGAAACAAAAGGATGATGAGAAAGAAAAAGACGATAATAAAACAATAAACTCCTAGGTGGGGGTGTTATTCAATTCTCAGTACACAAGAGATGACGATCAAACTGTCATGCCCCGTACCCGGGGGTGATCCCTTTTAACCTGAAATCCACAAAATATAAAACTTAGATACAATAATACTCCAAAATCAAATGTATCAAGAATTTCTTCCTAACAGAATAAACTACACACTGGTGAAATTCCACTTACTCAGATTAATCCATTTATGCCACCTAGCATTTATCTCAACTTTCTGTTATATTCCGGTCACTTGCCAACTATTCCAACTGTAACACCCAGACCCCAAAAGTGTAATTTTAAGTATTATTTATTTTATTTTTATATTAGGAAATATGCTAACAGATAAATTAAAACAGTGATTCTTCCCTATCAAAACCTTCGTATAGTCATCCATTAGGTTCCCCTACCAGATTAGGTTTCTAGTTTGAAACTAACTCCAACTCAAACTCTTCAAAATCCTCTCAGAATCTGTATCCTCATAGGAATAGGTTCCTAAAGTCTAGGCAACTTCAAATTATAGCCAATCTCCTGAAGATTCACGTTGTTCCCCTCCCATCGCCTATGAGAAACCCACGAAGCCTCTGAAATATACACACAAAAAAAATACCTGGAGAAAAACTCTTTCACGCAGAGAAGAAAACTCACTCCCGCAAGCACCACCGCAGCCTCCCTCCCGGCAACCAACAGCCACCTCACGGACCACCTCCCACACCACCACAGAAAACGCCGGCCAACCTAGTCCCGTCGCACCCACTCCCTCAAGTAAGCCCCTGCTGTCGCACGCACCCTCCCTCCCTCTGGGTTATTTGAGTTTTCAATTCCATCTCTCTAAAAATCTCTCCCTTTCTCCCTCTCTCGGTGTCGCACCACCATAGGGACCTCCCTGCAGCGCTGCCGGATACTCCCAGCCACACAGAGCCGTCGTCGCAGCTGATCCCCCCTCTGTGAGTATCGCACGACACCTTCCCCTTCACAAACGTCTCTCAGACTTGTGTATTCTGCTTTCGATATTAAAGTGGGCCACGGGCCTTAAGCCCATTCGGCCAGAAGGCTAATCTTCCAAAAAGGGCTTTTACCCTTGAAGTTAGAGTGGACCTTCGGCCGTAAGCCCATTCGGCTAGTGCTTCCTTGAGTTGGTTTGGGCCTAGTTTTTTTGAACTTGTTGGGCTTTTTTCAGAAACTATAATAATTTAAGTGGGTTAATTTTGGGTTGACAGAAACTGTATTATTGTTTTAAAGTGGGTTGGTGGTGTTTTAAAAATATATATATATATTTTAATTCAACTATTTCCTTTAATAGGAGTTGGGCAGAAATTTAAGTTAGCCCAAAGTTTTATATGAATAATTATGAACCCAAAGACAATTTTTATAGAAAGTATTTAAGGGATTTTAAAATATATTTTTAAAGTTATGGAGCTTATTATTTTAGTTAAATTCTATTATACATAGAGTGTTACGACACACTTTTTTAGGAAATTAGTAACGTTTTGTTTCTTGTATAGGTAGTAGGCTACAAAGTGGGAATCAGGAAACGGCACTAAGAGGTAATTAGTATGATCATACAATTACATGTGTATTGTAAATGTTCTAATTGTGTATGAAAATTTGATATTTGTCTACGCTACGCTATGAGCTAAGTCAAGGTTAGATTCCTTTCATGATCTTCGATGAATTATAATGATATGCATGTAAATGAGTTTATGTATGTTATGTTATTATGGACTGCAATTTGATGGATAATATATCATGAAAATCACATGTATGTCATGCAAGGTAATGTCATGAAGTATTTAAATCATATAAGTCATGTAATGTTCATGTAGTTCTCAAATCATGTATGCCATGGAATGTTTATGTTCAGATCACATTATGTCATGTCATGTTATGCTATGTACAAGTAAATGCCATGCTGGAAAAGTTCATGAAATCCAACAAACTTCTCATGCATTAAGAAAGATAAGATGATAAGAGTGACATGGACTTAAGCGTGTTCACCACAAGTCATGTTAAGGATGACATAGACCTAAGCGTGCTCATCGCCAATTATGTTAAGAATGACACGGACTTAAGCGTGTTCATCACAAGTTATGTTTAAGGATGACATAGACTTAAGCGTATTCATCATCAGTTATATTAAGGATGACACGGATCTAAGCGTGTTTATCACAAGTTATGTTAAGGGTGCCACGAACCTAAGCGTGATTCACCATATGATAAGTGAAACTCCATGATATGTTAAAAGGTGACACGGACCTAAGCGTGCTCACCACAAATTATGATAAACGATGACATGGACCTAAGCATGGTTCATCATAAGATAAGGAAAACACAGACTTAAGCGTGTTCACCACCAATTAAGTTATGTGGTGCTACAAACTCAAGTGTGGGTCACCATATGATAAGTGAAAGATAAGATAAACAAGTTATTTATGCATTCACGTTACATGTTTACCAGGATTATGCATGTTTCCGCTCAAGTTGGTGACGAATAGATGTGTTAGGTGAATCTATGACGATGCATGTTTGTAGAGTTGTTCAGAAATTAAGCCTAAGTTAAATTAAGTTATGTTTATGGTATGATTGTGAATTTGTGATGATATATATAAGTTATGAAAAGTCTTTCAAAAATTAAGTCTATATTAGGCTAAGATGTATTTTATGGTATGATGTACTATTTACTAAGTATTTGACTCATTTTTATTTGTTTCTCTATCTCTTCTACATTTAACTGTCACAGATGATGATTGTGAGGACGCAGAGCTGGAAGGTCAAGAATAGATCTAGTGTAAAGACTTAGAAAGAAATAAGTGTTATTTACACAAGAATTGATTTAGTTTATGTTTTTACTTTATGTTTTCAGTTTCATGTTTCAAAAAAAGGTATGTTCAATTAGTGATGTTTCAATAAATGAGATATTTCAGGATATGAATCTCTTAACAAGGCATCATGTTATGAATGTTAGTAATATCTCTATCCTACGGGAATGAGGTGTTACACCAATTGTCATAACCATCAAAATCATCTGGAAAAAAAATAGAGATAAAGGGATGAGTCCACCAACTCAATGAGCAGCGAACATATACTAGTATATAAACATGAACCAGTTACAAAATGCAGAAACAAACAATTCTCAAAAATATGGCAGTTGTGTTTTCAAAAGCATTTCATTATAATAATAATATATACAAAAGAACTTAGGCACGAGCGTACTGAACAACATAAAAAAAAAGAAATAAAGATCATGTTTACCCACATGACAGGGTTGTGCATATCTACAATTAACCAAGCAGAACATAAATCAATGTTTTGTCACCAAAGTGAGTGGACTCAAAACATAGGCCATGTTTACCCTTGTGGCAAGGTTGTGCATTCTACGAATAGCCAAACATAACATAATCACCATGTCACCAAAGCTATTGCATTCAAAACAATTAACACTATTATATCCTATGGCAGGGCCAAAAATCAAAGCAGAAACTGAAATAGTATACTAATTAGATAATATCATATAATCGGATAAATTATTTTAGACTTCATGTTCACATTTTATGCAGTAGAGAAACAGAGTACAAAAATTGTTCATGTCTACATCAGTCATGATAAAATGTTAGGTTTCAAAGTCCAAATACATAGACTAGTGTAGAAAATAACAGAGCCTATTTTCATAACAAAATATGCAAGTTTTTTACAAAATCAATCTCAATCATTTTAGGCAAAGTCTAGTATAGGAGCACCACTTATCTGACGTTTACAATGTATTATCTAAGCCTTAAACCCAAACACTAGTAGTATCACAACCTAAATCATTAAATATCACTACCATGTTAAT
Source organism: Cyclocarya paliurus (assembly GCA_029856935.1). Taxonomy (NCBI): domain Eukaryota; kingdom Viridiplantae; phylum Streptophyta; class Magnoliopsida; order Fagales; family Juglandaceae; genus Cyclocarya; species Cyclocarya paliurus. Next base: position 34,559,001 of record CM056945.1, read on the forward strand.
AACTCATATCATTAAACCAACCTAACTAACAAAATTTCATAACTTAAACTATAGCTCAAAACGAGCCCATAACCAAAATAGTCCATAATGAGGCCTCGAGTGTATAATAGCCCAAGTACAATGTACACACTACTACACCAATAAATTAACCCAACCTGCTTGGATTCATTTATAATTCACCACAATGCACATCACCATTTACAAGCATATTTCCGACACATCGATACATCAACCCACTATTTTACATCCATCCCCACCTCCATTGACAACATTACAAACAGAGTCCCTCCAAATATCAACCAGCCATTAAATTACTCAATCTACAACTTCCAATATACAAACAAAGACAATACAAACTCCCAGTTGGCACCAAACATCAAAGTCACAAAAATCAAACAGTGGTTATGAGGTTAAACCTTTAGGGTACCTTATTCAAATTTGGAGCGGTGGTCAGTCGAATTCAAGAGCGAGGTGGGGCTATCTAGGGATGTCCTCGATGCTCTATAACATAGAAAAACAAAATTAAATTCAAGTTTGAGATGGTGAGGAACACCCAGATGTAAAGGGAGAAAACCAAACGGTGAGGGAGAGAGATACCGAGGTATTACCACAGCGTCGAAAGGCGCACGTTGAGTCCAGTGGCCTCTGTCGGTTGCAGCCTAAAACCTAGAGAGAGCTGTTGAGTCTAAAGTTTCACTCAAAATAATGAGTAAAAATCCAGATCAGTTTTACCTGCAAGTATACAGGTGTTGTAGTATCTTTACAGGATCGAATCCACAGGGATTGACTAATGTGATAAAGTGAATAAAGTAAAAATAAATTAATAAAAAGAACGAGCAATCGAAAAGAGAAGATTACTGGGATGAGGATTTTAAAGTAACAAAATATAACTGAAACAATAAAATAAATTAATACAAAAAATGACTGAGGTTTCGAGGATTCATCTAATAATTTAGAATATTATTCTCAATCAATTTAGCTCAATTAGACTGGAATAATGATTCTGTCTAACTGGAGGATTTAACAATTACGCCTAAGAAAACTAATCACGAATAATTAATGATGTAAACATTTAAAAGTCCAATTGATTATCACATAGATTCTTCAAGCATCCACTGTCACAATAGATCAAGAAAAATATATAGATAATCAAAGTTTCTAACATCAAAAATTCTTCCGATCACTAAAGTTTGAATAATTGATGAAATAAACATTTAAAAGTCCAATTGATTACCACAGGGATTCTTCAAGCATCTACTATCACAATAGATCAAGAAAAGTATATAGATAATCAAAGTTTCTAATAATAACACCAAAAATTCTTTTGATCTCTGAAGATTAAGTTTGAACAATTTATGGTAGAAAACATTCACAAGTCCAATTGATTACCACAGGAATTCTTCAAGCATCCACTGTCACAATGGATCAAGAAAAGTATATAGATAATCAAAGTTTCTATTAATAACACCATTCAATTGATCAAACTCACAATATAAACCAAAATAATATTTAAATCATTAGACTTCACCTCTAACCTCAGTACGAAAATGTAGACATGTAATTTATAACTCCAAACTGAATTAATAATAAAAATAATAAAACAAAAAAATATAAAATCACACTTAAAATATTATTTCTACTCTACTCCTAATTACAGAAAAACTACAACTAAAAACTCTAAAACTATGATGCTCTCTACTCTATCTAATTTCTGATGTCTCTCTTCGTTCATTTGAATGCCTTATATAGGCTCCATAACTGCACTGTGCTACGTGCTGTTTTCCACTGCCGAAACCTCTCTTCTTTCTTTTTTTTCTTTTTTAATCTTTCGTTGTCACGAAACTGCACATGCATGACTGCTTTCGGCCGAAGCACATGCATGTTTTCTTTTCTTTTCTTTTGCTGCACCCGACTCCTACTTGTTTATTTATTCTTCTTTCTTGCGCCGAGCACTGAGTGGGCTGTTTCTTTCTTTTTCTTTTCTTTTTTCTTTGCTTCCAGCCGAGACTGCACTAGTTGTTTATTTCCTTGCACCGAAACCACATGCTTGTTTATTTTCTTTCTTGCTTTCCAGCCGACCGAATGCACTGCTTTCTTCTTCTTCTTCTTTTTTCTTTGTCTAACCGAACACCCAGCATGCACCGAACACAGCACATGCACCGAAACCGAGTGGGGACCTGCTGTTTATATTTCTTTTTCTTTCCTTCCTTCCACTGCTTTCCATTCGGCCTGTGCATGTTTGTTCTCTGTTCCCCACCGAACTCCAGCTAGCTCTAAACCGATTATTCTCCACTTTGTTTCTCTCCCAGCTTTTTATTTCTTTTCGGTATAATGAAAATGAGAGAGACCGAGAGGTGGCTGGGCTGACATGGCTTGCGGCTTCGTGGAGGTGCTTGGAGGCTGTTGTTGCTCGCAAGGTGGAGGCCTTGTGAAATAACTTCCTCTGTTTTCTCTTCAGAAAACAGAGTATGCATGCTTTCGGTTTTTACGTGGAGGTGCTGCCGGGCTGTGCATGGGACCTTCGGACGATGACTCACAGTGTACTTCACGTGGAGGAGACGCCTTGCAGTGGAGGATATTGGGCACGACTGGGCTGAGGTGGTCCGAACGTATGCTGGAAGTTGAAAATGGTGATGCTGTCGGTGCCCGGTGTTTCCGTGGAGTGCTGCTTCCGAACGCCGTGGAGAAGTGATCTCCGGCGTCTTCTGATGTTTCTGGCGGCTGCAGGTGGTTGACGGTGGCGTTGGCAGCAGCTGTTTGGAGCTGGAAACCGCACGGCTGGAGGTTGAAGATGAAGGAAAACGGCGTCGTTTGGCTTGCAGAGCAAACGGCACGTCGTTCAGCTCAGACGACAGCCGGCTCCTTGAGTCAAACGACATGTCGTTTAGCTTACAGGCCAAACGACATGTCGTTTAGCCTGCGCAGTAAATAAATAAAAAAAAATAAAAAAAATAAAATAAAAAAATAAAAGAAAAATAGAATAATAAAATAAAATAAAATAAAATTAGAAAAAGAAAATAATTAATTTAAGAAAACTAAACTAAAATATAAAATAAAAATGTGTTGTGCATGTGAGACAATAAAATCAAATTAAATCACAAGTTATAAAAATAAGCATAAACTATGCTTTTAATCAATTTAAATCACAACTTGGATTTATTGCCTCTTGATCATTTTTCTATCTAAAATCACTGATAATATGATAAACTAATTAAAAATACATTGATTTTAACTATATAAATTATGCAATAATGCAGCTCAATCAAGAGCGTCTGGGGGAGGGAGAGACCGAGGAGTTAGATAGGGGTAGAGTGCAACATATAGAGTGAGAGAGAGAGAGAGAGACATACCTGCATCGTGTGGTGGTCGGGAGAAGCGACGTGCAGGCACGGCCATGAGAGCAGGTGCAGAGATCAAGATAGAGAGAGAGAGATGAGTAAGAGAGCACGAGAGAGACGGACAACTGAGGGAGAGAGAGGTAGACTTAGTGGCCTACCAACGGTGGTGTGGCACGAACGGCGTGGGGCTGGGAGCGGCGGCGAGTAGCAATCACAAAGAAGAGAGGGAAGAGTGAAGAGTTTGATTCGGAGTGCGGGCCGTGGGGGGGAGGGGGCGACCCTGGAAGTAGGACACGAGTAGAAATAAAATAAGGAAAATGCTATCTGTTCCTTTTGAAACGGTACTTCCGACATAGTGGGTTTATCGAAAGCCAATAGGGAGATGACACGTCAGTTAAACACATTGAAATATTTTGAACCGTATCACACTATAGTGAAAGAGATGAAATCCTGAAAGAAAAAATCTTAAAGGAGCCACTGGGTTTGAAAACCCACCAATAGAAAAATAAATAAATAAATTCCCTTTGCGACATGCCTTGCCGGTTTAACAAGAAAAATACTTCCAGTAACCCACTTCGCCACAACCCTAAGTTTTGACAAAAATTCCTTCAACCCACTTCGATACTATTAAAGAAGCTCTAGACCAAAGTTGAAAAAAATTAAATAAAAAAAAAAGGTGAAAATGTTACAGTCAACTGAAATCCTTAAGGGGCAGTCTGAAGATATAAAAATGGTGGAACTTTTGTTATATAAATGAACAACAAAGAAAATGGAGATGAAGATCTTTTCGCATCCTACGACAATTGCAATTTTTCTTTGTGCATTTTCTTTCTCACTCTTTTTGAAGTCTATCTTTGTTACACCCCAAATGTTTATGTGTTAGTAGGGCTACGTATGTTAGGGAATTACAAATTGATAAAGGGTATTATCAGTTAAGTATGTTTTTTAATTCAGTTGAGTCCAGATCGAGTCAATGGGCTGTTATAGTTAATGGGCCATGATTTGTTAGTGGCTTGTTATTTGTTAACACACTAGTCCGTGCGAAGTAAGTAAGTTATTTCCTAATTAATTGCAAGTCTGTAAACGCCTACAAAAGATCAGAGTATTATGAATGAAAAATCATCAGTTTGAATCTCATAATGCCGAGTGCAACATTGGAGTGTCTGGCTCCTCGAATTGCATAAATTTATCTAAGTACACTTCCTTGACGATAACAAGTTGGTCTCATAGTTGTATTCTTGCGACATGGCTGAGGGAACACGACTATCACAGTTATCGGAAACAATAAACAATCTACAAGGGGAGACCGCTGCACTGAATAAAGAGCAATCCATACATGGAATGCTAATAGAAGGAGTGCTGCAACAACTCAATAATTTGGCATCAAGCTATGACAGCTCGGTACAAATTACAACTAAACTCAGCTCAGGGGAAGGGACTTCTAACAATGTAAAAGTGAATGTTAATCTTCTGTTTGATGGACACGGGGGGATCCAAGCTCGATCTCTTCGGTTGGACTTCCCTTGCTTCAATGGGGGAGATCCCAGCAAATGGATCTTGAAGGCGCAGCAACTCTTCCATTATTTTAAGACTCTGGAGGATCACAAGTTGGAAATCGTTTCTTTCAACATGGAAGGAAAGGCGCTGATGTGGAATTATTGGCTGAAAGCATCGAGCCCAGTCACAAAATGGGGGGACTTCTTGGAGGCTCTCCGCACCAGATTTGGGCCTTCGGCATACGAGGATCCAGTGGGTGCATTCACCAAATTGAGGTAGACAGGGACCGTATAGGATTACCAAACTGCTTTTGAGATCCTGTCCAACAAAATAAGTGAGGTAAGTGAAGAGTTTCATATAAGTACTTTTCTAAATGGTTTAAAAGATGAATTGTGAATTATTGTTACCATGTTCAAACCAAATACTTTTGTCGCTGCTTTTGGTTTGGCTCTGCTACAAGAAGAATTGACTAGAAAACAATACCCTTACCGAAACACTCAAGCCCAAAATAACCCTTATGCACCCTCATTCAAACCCACTCCTCTCAGATTATCTAGACAAAATCCCATACCCAGATTACCAACCCCAAACTCAGTACTGAGACTTCTAGCCCCCAAAAACCTGAGACCTAACCCACCATTCCAAAGAAGAAATCTTTATCCCACAAAGCGTATAAGTCCCAACCAAATGCAGGAAAAAAGGGCTCCATCAAGTATACCACCAAGATTCCCAGTTGTAGCAGTTACTCAACCATTACCATCAAGTTGATATTGATCCCTTCAAGTACCAGCTTAGAGGAGGACTCTTATTCTACAAAGGGAGGTTATACTTGGGAACCCTAAAGATACAATAGGAGCAAGTCATGCAACAATTCCATAGCAGCCCCATGGGAAGGCATACTGGTTCACAGAAGACTCACTCCAGGCTCAAGAGGGAATTCTTTTGGCATGGCATGAGAAAGGACATCAGAAAATATATAAGAGAATGCGAGGTATGCCAAAGAAACAAAACAGAAAACCTCAAACCAGTTGAGGCCTTACAGCCTCTGCCAATACCAAGTAAAGTATGGGTGGATATTAATATGGACTTCATAGAGGGGTTACCTCTGTCCAAGGGATACAATGTAATCATGGGGATAGTAGACAGGTTCAGCAAGTACAATCATTTCATACTACTGGCACATCCATACACAGCGGCAACAGTCGCAAAAGCATTCATGGAAAACATATTCATATTACATGGGATACCACAGAGCATAGTCAGTGATCGAGATACAATATTCACAAGCAACTTTTGGAACGAAATCTTCCATTTAAGTGGAACAAAGCTGATAATGAGTTCGGCATATCACCCTCAAACGGACGAGCAGACAAAAGTAACGAACAAATGGTTAGAATGGTACCTCAAGTGTTTTACCAATTATAGACCCAATGATTGGGCCAGTTGCCTAGCTTTAGCCGAGTGGACATACAATATCTCATAGCACTCTTCTATAGGGTTTACCCCCTTTGAGATAGTATACGGACAAGAGCCACCACGGCTCCTTCCCTATGAGCCTGGAACCACAGCAGAACAAGCGATTGAAAATGAAATGAAAAGCCGAGACTTCATCCTCACCTTGGTGCGGGAAAACCTGCAAGAAGCTCAAACAAGAATGAAGTTGTACGCATACAAAAAGAGAACATAAAGGGAATATAGCGTGGGGGATTGGGTCTATTTTAGTCTATAGATAGATGATGGTCGCAGTGAGGAAAAGCTTGAAGCTTTCTCCAAGGTACTTCGAGCCTTTCCAGATCATTCAAAAAATTGAAAAAGTTGCATACAAGCTCGATCTACCCAAAAAATCCAAGATTTACCCAATATTTCACATCTCCTACTATAAAAAGAAGCTTGGAACCCAATAAACCCTAACCTTAAACTGCCAATAGTAATGAAAAACGACGCAATGGCCCCCAAGCTAGAGAAAATAATAGAAAGAAGGCTCAAGAAAAAGAGAAATCGAGTTGGAGTTGATTTCTTGGTTCAATGGAAGGGAGCTAACAAGGAGGATGCCACCTAGGTTGATGCAGAGGAGCTACGCATGCATATCCCGAACACGTGGGCGAGTTCTTCTGAAGGGAAGGGTTATGTTACACGCCCAAATTTTTTAAGTGTTAGTAGGGCTACGTATGTTAGGGAATTACTTAATTATTAAAGGGTATTATCAGTTAAGTATGTTCTTTAATTCGGTTGAGTCTAGACCGAGTTAATGGGTTGTTATAGTTAATGGGCCATGATTTGTTAGTGGGTTGTTATTTGTAAACGTTCTAGTCCGTGTGAAGTGGGTCAATTATTTCCTGATTAATTGCAAGTTTGTAAACACCTATAAAAGGCTAGAGTATTATGAATGAAAAATCATTAGTTTGAATCTCATATTGCCAAGTGCAACATTGGAGTGTCTGGCTCCTCGAATTGTTAGAATTTATCTAAGTACACTTCCTTGACAATAACAATCTTCATATATGATCTCTCTCTCTCTAAACTTCTCTTTCAATCTCTTGTTTTTGCTTCTATCTTCTATTAGCTTTTTTCTCTTTCTGCTTCCATTAGCTTTCGTGAGAAGGAGATAGATAAGGGTTTTAGAGAGAAAGAGAGATAGAGGGGGAAGCAGGACACTCGGGAGAAGAAAAAATGTTGAAGAGAGAGAGAGAAGGGGGCGCAAAGAATGGGGAGGGAAAGATATGTTTTTTCCTCTAAATCGCATATAACAATAGTTTGAGTGTGAGCTCTATGTGGTAGGATGTAATTGGACTCTATTAAATAATGAAAAATGAACATATCTGTGTGAAGTATATATGATAAAAAATAAATAAACTTACATTTGTGCTAGCAATACGCCCAACAATAAGTGTTAGCAGTACGCCAAACGGTACGCCTAGCGGAGTGGATTTTAGGCTCAATTAGCATCTGTTACCAACAAAAAAGACTTGAAAAAATTAGCTGAGACAATGTCACAAATCTCAGATAGCGATGATGAATAAGACACAGCGTATCAAGTTAGATTATCTCCATTACAACAACCTATATTATCACTAGCTCAACAGGCCTCTCATTCTCAACAGGCATCTCATTCTCATAACAACTCATTCTACCATCCAGTACATCTAATGGATTCTCAAGACCCATTTAATCTGAAATTCGCAGATTATGATCCTCAAATTATGTGATTCTAGAAGATTACAACTTTCTCAAATTTCTACATGATAGATGAAAGTTGTTAGAAATATTATATCTTCAAAGAATAAAGGCAAACAATTTCGTTCATTATCAGATTATTATGTATTGTTCAATGTCAAGAAAAAAGTTATTATTCAATGTCAAGGTTATTGTCTACTAAATGACAAACAACTTTGTATATACTATTGAACTTCACTTATTGTTAGTTGACGTAGGAAGATAAAATTTATTATTGATAGTTACTATTTTAGTGTCTATGAAAATGAGTCTGTTAACAAAGGAAGGCATTCAAAAACTTTCATCTGAAGCCAATCATTCTCTTATCTCAACTCTCACTTCCAAAATATTCTTTATTTTGTGCAAACTTTCCGTCATGTTTTTTACTTCCAATCCTTCTAAGAATTAATCTCCTTGTAAGTATTATGTTTTTAATTAAGTCAATTTTATCATATCTCTTTTCTATCTTTTATATTTATTCATACATATGATTGGTTATACCGCCTGTACTAATTGTTCTCATGCATATGGCTGGTTATATTGTCTATTATTATATTATAAATTAATATATATCTAATATATATTACCTGTGATATGTTATTAGTATTAGAAATAATGATTATGAATAATTATTTCTTTAACTTATTAAATAATTTAACTTAAACGAAAAGTAGTTATATAAAATTAAAATTATTTTTTAATAAAATGATATAATTATATTAAATGATTTAAACTAAATTATAAAGAAGTTGTAAATGTATAGTTACCTTGAATTTAACTTTGGTTTACTTTTAGGGCAGTGCTAGAGCTATCGAGAGTGGCTTTGAGACTGCTCATCAAAAAGGCTATTTAATTTTTTTTCATGTATTTTTTGAATCTCTTTAAATATTTTTTTTTTTAAAAAATCACAACATCATTAAAAAATATTAATTTAATTACTAAATTAAAAGAAAAAAATATGGATAGAAATATTCAGGACCCAAAATAGACACTCCAAGCATTTATCTTACTTTTATGCTTGTGCTGCAATTATATTGCTTCTTTTGTAAGCATTGCAATTATTTTATTCTCCGTGATCCATCTCATCTGGCCCTATTACTTTGCAAGAGACAAGAAAGATAGGAGGATGACTCGTGCTACAATAGCCCAAGAAAACCAAATATACAAGACGATGTAGCAAATAAGGTTAGGTTTGGTATGTGAGATAAGATAAGAATTTCTAAAAATTTTTGTGAATAATGTTAAAATTTATGAGTTGAGAATTTGACATGATTTTGAAAAGTTTGTGGGTTCCACGAGATAGATATGTTTGGATGTAAATGTGAGATGAGATGTTTTAATTTTTTTGGGAATGGAGATGTGGTGGGCCCCACTCATTGGATTAGATATTTGTGCAATGATTATATATTTTATTTATTTCAAATTTATAAATAAAAATTACCAAAATTACTATAGTAATGGGGAAAAATCTAAAAAAATAAAGAAAAAGTAATATCTTACAGTAACATATATTACACTATGTAAAAAAAAATTGTTGATTTTATATTTTAATGCATAAATCATTAAAATATAAACAAACAATACCATAAATTACCAAAATAATGTCCAAAAATAAGTTTGTACTTTATAATAATGTGTAAATAAATTCAAAATACGTAGTAAAGGAAAACTACGCTTTTCTGTTCAAAATTTTTCAGCATAAATAGTTTCGAACATATTTGAAAAATAATGTATTAGAATAATTTAGTTTTACGAAATTATTCAGATATACGAAAATTTCTTCTTATTTATTTGTATTATGTAGATAGTAATTTCAAAAAGAAGGCCCACAATTTCACAATATTTCCGAACAAACGATACCATAAATAGCTAATGCATTTTTTTTACATATGAAAACAAATATCCATAGTTTGTGAATTGTAATGAAATATTACTATATTTCAATTTTTTTGAAATATCAATAAGCATTGCATGTTTTTCCCAAAATAGTAACGTAGTAATTTTTCAATCGATTGATGTTAAATACACAATTCACAAAAATACTTACATATCTTTAATAAATTTGCAAAATCTTTTTGCTCCCAAAATTCAAAATAAGATTCTAAATTATAACACATTTTATGATTCATTGGCCAATTCGATGTGCCCACATTGGTAATGCAAACGCATCCCTCATGGCCCCCATTGCTTAGGCCGATTCACTGGATATGTCTACCACATGAGATGATTCACGTACATCATCATCCGCAAGCATATGTTGTATTGACGAACGATGATTCAATAGACTCTTAATGAACTCATCATTAGGCGCCACTGTTTTAATCAATTGGGTAACATACATGCAGTAATGATCATGCCCTGTCTGGCTGGGCGCTATCGAGGCATGACCTCCAAAATTTGAAATCGCCTTTTGTACAAAAAGAATGTGCTTTCAATAATATTTTGTATAGAGGCATGACAATAGTTGAAATAATCTTTATATCTACAAAAGCAATGCGCACTATAACGATCTGATCGGTGATATCTCTCTCGTGGATAAGGCGGCATAAATATTTCGATGCAGGGATAAGCCGCATTGACAAGTTAGTAATAACCTAACCACATTTTTAAATCAACCTGAATCAGTGATTTGCGAAATAAATACACTTACAAAATTTCAAAAGACAACAATTTATATTTATTTTTGTAAATAAAATTTACTATTTTCTGGCCATGGAAATTGATTCTAACTTTGACTCAATGCATCCATGAAAACTCGTGCATCGTGGGTTGTTCCTTCCCACCCAGTATACATATATACAAACTTCATATCGAAGTCACAGGCACACAAGATGTCTTGTGCAATCCGGCAATATCGATTTCTATATACATTACGTAATTAGTGGGTGCCACAGCTGAGATCATTGTGTTGTCCATCACTCCAATACATTTCTTCAAAATCATTATCATATAACGTATCTCAATCAGAACAATTATATATATTTTAATTAAACAAAAAAATTGAATACAAATGTTTAAAAATCGGGAAGTCATTACCTCAAACCATGGATAATTATGGGGATTTCCCGCAATCAAAGGATGTACCCCAGTTGTGTGTGTTGGCCTAATCACAGTCCACCCTAACTCATGCAGCACCCGCATAATTGTCTTTACGTGACGGTTAATAGTTTCACTTGAATGTTGGAAGCGATCCCCAACTACACGTTGACCTTGTGCATGACCAACAAGAAAGCAGAATGTGACCAATGATTCTTCTACCGAGATCCTTTTTGTAGGCTCCATAATCATCGTTTCCCGTAACACGTCACATACATAACGGAATGCGGAAACTTTCATGCGAAACATTTCAAGGCAAGTATGAGGGTTCCCATTCAAAACCGCCTGAATATATTTATCCCCCGAATACCTATATTTTGTTAGGGCATTGGGATTTGAGCTCCAGCATTTTGCATGGTCATCCACATCATATAAACTATGTTCATTTCATCCATTGCATCATCATCTCCTTTTCCTAGCCAAAGGGCATCCTCGTCAGGAAAGTCATCATCGGCCATTTTGAATAACCTCCTTGCGTGTGTGTTAACAAAAATATCAATACACTGCAATAATAAGGAAAAGTATGCAAAAGTTCAATGGTGTCACTACATCAATGGCAAGGATATGTAAGAGAAAACAATTAATCATAATCATCTGCAAGCATAAAACTTCAACGAAATAACTATTATACAATGCTCATCTAAAGTAGCAGTAGCTAATTAACTCATGTCTAAATAAACTACAAATTGAAATGATAACCATAAGCATTAAGTATGATAAGTGTCAGATACAAAATTATAGAACTAAACTCCATGAAAATTAATTAAAAATCGCATATTGTTTGATAAAACGATCCCTCATCAATAATAATAATAATAATAAAAAAAGAGCTATAAACTCCATGCCCACTCATTCCTGTGCTCCTCAGAGATCACCATGAATGACAACTGCAATTCTGGGTTCTCTGATAATAATTTAAAGGCCTTGTTCCATTGCTCAAAAGGCGGGCGAGGTTCAACTTCATCAAGTAGCCAAAAGCAACGCACCTACATATCGGTTGACGTATCAATCTCCATGTTGTTCGATCTGTTGCGCTTTGAGGCCCTCCACTCCTTAGCGGCTAGTCGCCTGGCCTCAGAAATTTTCTCAATTGCCTCCAAGGTTCTGCTAAAGGCCTCATCCATGGCAGGAGGCTTGGAAGACCCTCCCCTCTGGCGTCGACGAAATCCACTACTGTATGAGGTGGAGAATGATCTCCCTGCTTGCGTGGTTCCGTCTATATGAGTTGGTTGCGATGGGCCCCCTTGATCATCCGGCACTGGCCGACCAAGGTTTCGTAGCTCCTCGTCAAGCAGGTCCTCCTCCTTGCTAGTTAGGGCTGGGTCAGTCGATGCCTGATGGAATGTCCCCGTCGCAACGACACAGCCAAAGATCGCGCACAACTCTTCATACATTGGGCATCCATTAGTCTTGAAATGCTTGAATGATTTTCTTACGTAACATATTTAATTAAAAATATCATTAAATTCTCTCAATGCAAGTTACTATACTGTTGAATTTATGACCAATGAATGATAAGTTTTCACAGTTATGTACCTTAATTGCGTTTGCCCAATGTTTCTCGCTTGCCACTGGGGCCTTCCTGTCTAGATCTCAGCCCAACCCTATTTGCTTCATCAAATCCGTAAATTCTCTCTGCCTTCTTTTAAGGCGTGCAATCTTTCCTCTTACTTGCTCAGAGTTAAGATTCTTCGGCCCATAGTTAGACAATCGTTCTGCGAGCCGAACATAGTCACTATGGGGGATCCTCCCACCCTTCAGTCTATTCAAAATGGTACCTTCATACAATATATCAACAAGGACACCCTCCATCCCCTCATCCCACAACAGCCGATCACGTATGTTTTCAATCGGCTCATCCATATGGAGCTAAAATATGTTAAAAAATAAACGTCAACACTTGCATTTAAATAGATTGAGGTTTAATTCGCATACAAGATATGTCTTAGAAGCCATAATTTTATATGTTATAGATAACATGTTTATAGGGTAAAGATAAGAAATAGCTAATGTTCAATATTTTCCCAGTCATTCACAGTAAGGCTACATAGGCAGGAAACAAAAAATCCTAACATTTTAGTAAAAAGATACATGTTGTACGCAATAAATGTCGACCGCAAGTAGTAAGGCTACAGGCATGACCATGTAATAAGAAAGAAATAGTGGCACGTATCAGTTTGGAATGTATGTGCATCTAAAATTAAATAAACAAAATAAACATCTCTATAAAACGTGTAAAGCTTTGATTATCCACTTTCAAATATTGATGAGTACATGAGTATATTGCAACGAATGTACAATAGTCGGAAGTCAATTTTCCATCATCATGTTTTCCAGCCTAATCAGCATCAGAAACATCACTATGCTGCTTCAATGATGAAGCTACCCTCTTATCACTTTTCCATGAAGTTATTGTTACTTACATAGTTACCACTAGGGCCCATCACTAATGGCACTACTGTCTTTGCACTACCTGCCATCCTGACTATTAGCATTTTCGCAAAATTCTTATTTAGATATGAAAAAGTGTATAATATTTTATTTTCTTTAAATTGAACCATCTACATGTAAAAGAGAGTGTAGTCAAATCAGACATTGAAGAATAAAACTAGAAATTGAAAAGAGTAGGCAGTGGTTGCAGGTGACAAGTGTGACTATTATCATTATTGACACAAGCTATCAATGTGGAGGGGAATATTGAAGAGGACATTCCCTTAAAAGCTTTGATGGGGTTTCCAAATGATGGATGTTATGGCTATTTTGTGTGATTAATCTTCTTAAAGTGAATAAAAGAATGAATCTGGTCAATTTAAGACTACTTGTGCACTTGATCATGTTTAATTTAACAAAAAGTTCAGGTAATTTAGTAAAAATTTGGGGAAAAAGGAAGCAGCTGGAAGGATAAATTTTGGAAGGACATAGGCAAGAACTATAAACTTAGCATTGCCAACCACTAAGATGCAAACATGTCTAATGTGGTTGTTGAACATGTTCAACACAAATAGCTAGGTTTATTAATAGGCTGAATGCACCATAAGTAGGGGTGTCAAATCGTGTTAACGGGTCGTGTTCGTGTCGTGTCGAAGTAGATATATTACAGTTAATGGGTCAACACGAACACGACCCGTTAAGGATTTCGTGTCAAAAAATCAAACACGAACACGACACGGTAAGATAACGGGTTGACACGACACGACCCGTTATGACACGTTTATTGAATCAGAAATAAATTGACACGACACGACCCGTTCCGTTTCAACCCGTTTATGTTAATGGGTTGAACAAACACAATACAACACGACCCGTTTGACCTGATTGATTTTATATAAATATTTAAATATAAATAATATTTATAAAAAATTAAAAATTAACTGCAAGTCTAAAATTACAATCCAAACAAATATGATCCACACATTGTAATAACATATTAAAATTACATTCCAAATATAATAAACAAAACACACATAGTAAATATATTAATGTTACAATTCCAAATATATGGCTTGTATAAATCTAAGCAAATTTAGAACTTGAAGAAGGAGGTGGAGCGCCCTCCAAGTCCTTGCCCTTGTTGTTCTCCAACTCTATTACATCTTCAGTTAACTCGTCCAATTGAACTTCTTTTTGTGTTTCTATTAAAAAAAAGATATCAGTAAAGTTATTAAATAATATTATTGTATTGAAAAATTACAGTCATTTATTCAATAAAATAAAAACAATATTACCTTGCTCTTCGCCATATAACCAATCTCTAGTGCAGACTAATGCTTCAACAATATCTGCTTTTAGTGCACTCCTAAACTGATCAATGCTTCAACCCTTTCTTGCTATCCAAAGACATTTGATTTGTTGAATCTAAAAATTTTACTTTTCTTATTTGTGATCCTTTGACATACTTGATACTTTCACGAACTTTTTGGATAGCAAAATCAATCTCTTTTAACCCATCTTGTACAATCAAATTCAGAATATGAGCACAACAACGAAGATGAAAGAACTCACCATCACAAACAAGAGCTTTCTTAATGTTCAATTGAGTTCTTAACAACTCTACTGAAACATCATTAGAAGAAGCATTGTCTAAAGTCAATGCAAAAATTTTGTGCTGAATTCCCCACTCACATAGCAAATTATAAATTTTTTCAGACAAACTAATCATCCATACGATATTGTTTAGCACATGACTGTCTAATACTTGCCAACGGTAAGTGTCCTAAATTATTAAAAAGGGATGCCGACAATTTCACATCGCCGTCTTCTTTTACTAAAGGTTAGACCGACAGGTTGCGTGAATCTTGATGATAGGTTCTGTGACTTTCAATTATTTAACCTACCCTCTCAGGTTGAACAAACAAATCCCAGATGGCCAGTTCATATTATTCTTGTGGAGCTTGCAAATTCCTAAGGAGGAAATGCGTTAAAGAATGCATT
Source organism: Cyclocarya paliurus (assembly GCA_029856935.1). Lineage (NCBI taxonomy): Eukaryota > Viridiplantae > Streptophyta > Magnoliopsida > Fagales > Juglandaceae > Cyclocarya > Cyclocarya paliurus. The sequence continues at coordinate 34,574,576 of CM056945.1, forward strand.
TTTGCTCCTTTCTTCTGCCATGAACATGGAGTAACCAATTTCTCCGCTGTACATAAAGTTTTTGGTGCACACAATGCATCGAAACTCCTTTCTCATCTCTCGGTGAGTGATCGTTGTGAAGCAATAGCTACGCTAACATATGAAGCACACGCAAGACTCGAAAATCCTATTTATGGCATTGTTTCACATATCTATGCTCTCCAGCAGCAGGTCATTACCCATTACTCTTTATCTTTTATCTATAGTAATTAAAACCTTAATTCCTATAAATTCCTAAATAAGATATTCTGCCTTGTTTTCTACAGGTTCTAAATTTACAAGCTCAGTTAGTATCTCTTAAGGAATTTCTAGCAACTCAAAATTTTCCTGATGATTTTCTCGCTACAAACTCTAATGGAAACAGTTATGGGAAACATTCTTACCCAGAAGATGTTGATAGTTGTTTTCAATCTGAAATCACCAATTATATGATGCCACTACCCAATGCAAAAGATATCTCCCAAGGTGCCTTAATAGTTCCAGATAATGAGAATGTGTGCATGCCAGTCTCTTTTGGGAATTATCCAAGTTCACTAAATCCTAAGGAGGATTCCTTAGATGTTTCTTATTTGTTTCAGTTGTAAATTTTCTATTTGCTGCTTTCTGTAATTTGACTTTTGTTGAACCTGTTATAACAGAACTAGTAATTTGAATTCATAATTCTCCCAACAGGATGTTATTAGAGCAGCACAGTAATTCGAAAATAATAACAAAGGGGGAAAACTGAAAGGGGGGGGGGGGGCGGCGGCTTGGCCCGCTTGGGTTATTAGAAATTTAGAATTGTAGAGTTAGGGTTTTTTTTTTTTTCAGTTGTAGGTGTTAAGGGTAGAAAGGTAATTTTAATTTTTATAACGGGTCATAACGTTAGTGACCCGTTAAGCAATCGTGTCTTAACGGGTCAACCCGTTTCGACCCGAACTCGTTAAGACTAAACCCTAACCCGCTTTTATCGTGTCGTGTTCGTGTTGGGTTAACGGGTCGTGTCACATATTACCACCCCTAACCATAAGAATGTATTATAACACCAAATATATAGATTTGTTGAAATTCAAGAAAAGCCCTGTTGCCCTTTGATATCTATGATAAAATGTTCCAAATTTCACTTGAATGGGTAAACTAGTTGTGTCAACTATCACTAGATACTACAGGCAAGGCTTTTTTTTTTTTTTCCTTTGTTGTTTTTGATAAGCAGAAGAAATTTTATTAATATGTATAGAGAAATAGACATAGCCCAGTACACAGGATGTATATAAGAGAAAACATCTAGTTAGAAATCGATACATACAAGAGGGCTTTTTAAGTTACTTGAGGTTTACAACTTAACAGACTGTTCAATGTCCTCTATTCTAAAACTTATCGAAAGTTATTACCACATTTTAGTTTCCAGGATTGATGTAGCTATTTGTAATGTAGTCATATCAAAATATATAAGCTTGGATGTGTGGCAGTTTCCTAATTCTACTACCAAATTTGGTTTTCTAGACTGGCTCTTGCGTTAAATTGAAACACATTGGGAGACTATCAAGTCTTTTGTGTCCTTAGCATAGTTTATTGGTTACTCAGGGACAATGAAGTTGCCCTTGATCTTATGCTAAAAAACAAATTTTATGCTCCGTTATGCCCTAATTTAGGAAGGGACATGACTGAGTTTTGTATAATGTAAAACCCAGAAATTCCACAATTCATTTACTGGGTTAATCTTAATTTTATCTAAAATAAGTAACTTTTCTAATGCCATAAGTAATGAGAATTTATCTTGAGGCATACCTTAGTGTTATTATGAACAACAAAGAGGCCTAAATCATATGTAGCATAAACTGCCACTACCAAATTATATCTTTACATCAATATAAAAGAAAAGATAAATTCAAAATACAGTTTACCTCTCTCTGTTTCAGACATTTTGAGTGCAACAATAGAGAAGTAGAGTTTCAAATCACCATTTCCATAATTGAATCAAAACCACTATTTCCCAACTTTGAAAATAATAGAAAAGAATCATTTATCAAGGAACTAACAAATAGTTTTGTTTATTCCCTTGATGAGGATATAAATGCAAAAACCGACTTCCTAGTCAGTGTCATATATCAATTCCTCGTCAAGAAGGAAATACAAGTAGTCAGATCATTTCCTGAACTCCCATGAAACACAACCAGGGTAAACCATAATTGAAAAATAAACGTTCAACTTCATCAATCATCAGACATGTTCAAGCTCCAGCTGATTAGATTCTTCAACTAAAATAGAACAAAATAAACCCCCATTATTTAAACCTGGCATAAACACTTCAACAAACCCAAAACTCAATGATCAAAGCACAATAAAAGACTGTAAAATTTTTTTACAGCCTATAATGTTTGCATGTAGATCTGAAGCAAATATCATGGTAAATTAAGAAAATCCAAAACCAAGAAACTGCAGAAATATATCAAGGGCAAGCAACAACGATAGAGACAAACAAAGAATTCCTTAAAAAATAAGAACCTTACCCGGTAAGAGCGACTCCTGGGAGCTGTGGTGCTGGAGGTATGGTGGCAACGATGTCTCTTGGCAGTTTTGGTGATGGAGATGGGAGGCTTCCGGTCTTTGAGAGGGGTGACTTTCCTCGATTTGGGGAGTTTACCTTTATAGAGCATTTTTGCATACAATTCTGTCAAAAGTGGAGATAAGGGTCTACAATTGCAAACTCCAGACGAAGTTAGGGCTTGAATGGCAGACGACAATTTGCTTTTGAGTTAACGATGCGCGATAGGGAGAGTTTTGGCTAGGCCAGCTGTAGAGATGATAATTTTTGTGTATTTGAGCAGAGATTTGCACGGCTTCACCAAGCAAGTATCACGGCCAGATTTGGGCAGAGATTCGTATGGCTTCAATTACTTCATGGGAAATCAATAATTTCGTGACTCAACAAGCCAGTCGCATCCCATTTGGTAAGTATTCGAAATGCCGTTGATGGTGGATCTAGAATGCATTGAACGGGTTGGCAGTTTCAGAAGGCCTCGCTATCAATGGTCAACAGAGGGGTTTGAGATGCAACGGGGCAGTAAAGTTTGGAGGAAGGGTAGGCACTGTGGAGTACCGTTGGTGGAGTAACGTGGAAGTGATAGATAATTCATTGAAAAGCCATCTGTAATGTCATGTCTATGAACAGGACTTCGACAAATTTGGAATGCATGAAATTTATATGTTTTATCTTAAAATGTATGTTTGGAAGTGGTATCTCATCTCACTATGAGATTTGGGATGAAAAATCTTGTCTTATCTTATCTATTAAACCTGACATAAAACTAGATCCAACAAGATCTGAGTTTGTTTTGGTTTTGTTTTTGTTCTAGGTTGGCTTTGGGAAGTAGGGGTTTTGTTGCACCGTGCGTAGGCGGACGGCTGTTGGGACCAATCCCCTCCCTGACATTTGGATGAGGGCACCGGCACATGGGGCGGGACTACGGGTAGCACCCAAGTGGTCATTATCCAATGAATGTATGCCAACACGCTGACCCGTGATCACGTAAGCCTGCTTTCCAACTATTGTCAACCATCTATAATGTTGATCAAACGCTCACTTATAAGCCACGTAACTACTCATGCCTTCTCACTTCACAGTACAAGTCTTGTAACAATCATTGTAACAACCTGTCTGTCATATGTGGATCCCGAGTAGGGTGGTGGGGCGGGTCAGATACTGATACCCATCCAGCACCTTAGTTGAGAAAATCTATGAGAGAGAGAGAGAGAAAATCCAAAAGGTTCGTTTCTTCTTTAAGTATTTGATATTCGAAACTGTAAGCCATGAACTAAAGAGATATTAATATTTGTGTCGGTCTATGCACAATTAATAGTCTACAACACAAAGGCAGAATAAAGGACTTGACCGTTAAATTCAAATAGAAGAGCATCAGACCTTCGATCTCAATGGCAAAAAGGAAAATTCAAGATCGTGTGGCTATTAACAGTGGTTTGAACAGTAATTTTAGTAAATGCGAGGGTAAAATAGGCATAAAAATTAAAAAACAATACTCTTTTTATATATAGTGTAGATTTCTTTCTAACACGAGACTGAAATGTTAAAAAAGAATGTATTATTTTTATTTTCGAAACCAAAGTCAACAATCAGTATCTTGGGTAGGAAGTATTTTTGGAGGTGTGGACGTGGAGTCCAACAACCATGGACCCTGGTCGCACGACGCACAATATCTGACATCTGTAGCGTTATGGGAACTTTGAAATGTGTGTGCTGGTGGTGTGACTGTGAGTGTGAGTCAATCCGACCAATCAACGAGCGTGTCGTGCGGAGGAGGACATCATCATTATTAAAAATTGAAAAAATCTATACAATTTTTTATTATTTACATAATTTTCACACATTATATTTTTTTAATTTTTAATTTTATTTTTTTATCAAATATTTAATATATAAATTATAAATAAAAAAATTTAAATAGTTTAAAAAGAATAAATTAAAAAAAAATTTAAAAAAATTTAAAAATTTGAAAAGATATAGTGTGAGAAAGTTAAATAACAAAACTCTTAAAAATTAGATGAGGTTTGAAAGTTAAGTTTAAACATTAAATTTTTATCTCATTTCATCTTATTATTATGATTTTTTTAAATTTTTATATAAAATATAATAAATAATTTAATTATTTTAAATTTTATTTTAATTATTTTAAATTTTAAAATAATAATAATATTAAAATATAATATTTTAAATTTTTATTTAAAATAAAAAATTGTGCTAATGCATCCGGACAAGGAAGCAACGCGGTGATGACTTCACTTGTGTCATGCTTCTGGGATATACGTTTTTACGATCCTTGTGTGAGAAATAGATGCTTCTCTTTATCATATTTTTAAATATTCTCTCTCCGATGCCGAACAGCTAAAAAAAAATAAAATTCTGCTAGTCATTTTTACTTTTACTATTTTTTATAAATTCTATTAATGTGATTATCTAAGTGATAATTTTATATTAAAAAAATGACAATAAACAATCATATTAATAAATTGAGCAAGAAAGTAAAAGTGACTCTACATAAATTTTATTTTAAAAGAAAATTTTTATGTGGTATATTTTAAATAATTAATATTTAAAAATATTTAAATAAATAAAGAAATTGAGAGATAAAGAATCTAGTTTTTTAATGATTCTAAAGAGACTCGTTATTCGTTAAGCTTTACTCAAAATGGGAAAAAAAAAAAAAAAGGAAAAAAAGGAAAGAAAAGAAGAACACCACAGCCACAGAAAAAAAGTGCATACGCGTTTGAAGTTCCTGATGACGCCTGGCCGACGTTGTTTTCAGTTTTTAACCCCTCTGATTGGAATGCCGAAGGGAGATCCTTACTACATATGACAATATATTGTTAATGCTTCAAATCTTGTATCCATTTATATTTTTTCTTGTGCACACTTAGGGCGGGAGAGTTGATTTAACCCCAAAAAATAACTACCAAAAGAATGTGCCATCTTCTCTGAACCTCTTCGTCCTCGCCCTCGCTCGATCTCTGTGGTTTCCGGAGGTACTGTTAATTTTTGTTACTTCTCATTTTCTTCCTTCTACGATCTGCTCTGCTTTTCACTTTCCTGTTATTCTGTATTTTTTATTTTTTTTATTTTTACAAGGAGATGGGATTCGATCATTGGTTCTCCTTGAGAAACCAAGGTGTTGTCAATTGATCAAAAGGATCTTGGCTTTTTTAATCTGTTTTTAATATCGCTTTTCCATGCAAATTCCATGGGTCATTAATGCTTTGTGTTCCGTGTTTAGTTTAGATTTAGATTTCGTCTTTGCTATTACTCTTTTTTATTTGATTGCTTTATTTGCCCACATGCTTCTACTAATTGCAGCTTTTTGACCTGTGCAGGTGGTTTAACGGGTTTTTTTTGGGCAGAATGGGGTATATCGGGGCGCATGGTGTAGCTGCGCTCCACAGGTACAAGTACAGTGGTGTTGATCACTCCTACGCCGCCAAATATGTCCTCCAACCCTTTTGGAGTCGCGTCGTTAATCTTTTCCCTCTTTGGATGCCGTAAGTCCTTCTCTATTTTCATTTCACTTCGGGTGAAATCGTTTGTTGAAAACTCTGCACATATGCGATTCTAATTGGAATTCGTAGTTTTTATGATTTCAAAGCTGTCTAATTTGATGGTATGGCAATCTTACTAAAGCTCACAAAGAACTAAAATGATATATAATCAATTTTGGAATATGTGCCTTTAGTTTTATCTGTGTCGCAGTGATAGACTCTCCAATTCTTTGTTGTTTAAATTCAATTGTGTCTATTACTGATTTTTTGGTGTCTGATGTGGAGTTCCAAAACTGCTAATTGTGGCTTTTTTTGTCAAAAGGACGAACCATCTCTAATGTCAAATGTCAGAAAGAATACGAGTTTCAATCTCGATGCCCATTCTGTTTCCTAATTTCTGGTTGGAATTCAGAATTTGGGATTTTCCAACCTTAGTATAAGTTTTTCTCAACTGGTGAGAAGGCCCCATTTTTCACCGAAGATCATCATTTTTCAATGCTTCATTATGAACTCAAGAACCTGTATGCAGTAGGGTTAACTTGAGAATTTGGTTTGACAGCATAGAATCTTTGAAACTTAAGTCTTAAACAGATCTCCAACACTATAGTGTAAAATTTGTTTTTGATTGGCACCGGGTGTCCGAGAACAGCGTTTCGACTAATCCCGGGAGTGCACAGGCCCTCGGCGAGGAGTTTCCCGTAAGTGCGCCTTGGGTAATTCAAGGGAAAAATCCTCCAGTTCGATGTCCCCTAGAGATTTTTTGCACCCAATAGGATTTTCTTAGACCTTTGAGGGAGCATACCACCAACACCAGGGCTTTACCATTTGAGCCAACCCCTTGGGGTTCTATAGTGTAAAATAATGATACTAGTTTCTTATAGTGAATTATGAAGCATAAAGTTTCCTTTTTTTTTTTTTTTGTATAGTATGAAAATACAGTTTCTTATCATGTGCTGTCATGTGATAGATCCGTAGTTGTAGATTTTTGGCCAAGTCTTCTATCTTGTTATTACTAGCATATCATTTGTTTTTTAAATGGTGGGGATGCCATCAATTATTGTCTTGTAATATCCATGGCTTCTAAGATTTCTGGAGTTATACGTAACTTAAAAAATATATATATATTTCCATAGTCTTAACAACTTTGGAAATTCTGTAGTTCATAAACTTCCTGTGTGCAAGTGTTATTACATTTCTTTTCTTATTGAGATGTGCTGACTTTTCTTATTTTTCTTTGATCTTTGTGTGTTGCATTTGCATTTTGGGAAACTTTCCAAGTCCAAACATGGTATAATAATCTTCTCTCTCTCTCTCTCTCTCTCTCTGTTTTATTTCAGTGATTTCTAATTTTCACTTACCTTGGTATAACTTGTTATAAAAATTAGTATAATGCACTCATGCCTGTTCACTGACAGAATACTCTTTGTATTTTGTCAGATAACACTAATGGGATTCATCTTCTTGGGCATTTCTGCACTGCTTGGCTACGTGAGTGGGAGTTTATCTGTTGCCATGCTTTTAATTTCATAATTTGTATATGAGAATGAAAACCGTTCAACCTTTATTTTTTAGGTTTAATCTTCTATGGAACATATGTGATGGAAAACATGTGGCATTTGTAGCACTGCCATGATGAAAATTTTAGTTTGACAAAAAAAAACTTAAAAATTACTTGAGATATAATTTATTTAAAATTAAGACCTAAATGCAAAAAGGAGGTGGAGGGTCTGCTCCTCACCTGTGGCAGTGCCCCTCTCCCCAGGAGGGGGTGGATAGTGATCCCCCTTTCTAAGCTGGGTGCAGGAAACCCCCCCCCCCCCTCTTTTTTTTTTCTTTTTTTTTACTTCTAATTTTTAATTTTAAAATAGATTATAATATAAACTGTTTTTAAATTTTGAATTGACTATTTAGTTATTAAAAAATAAAAAAGTTTTTTCACATGGTTCATCACTGAAGAAGAAAATTGCGTAAATTACAGGTTTTTAAAAAAGAGGATTTACTGCTGTCCTATTCATCAAAATTTCAAGAGCACATTTAATTTCAAAATTTCTTTGTTACTTTCACAAGTTCTTAGATTGTAACTAGGTGTTTTCTCATGTATACCCCCCTGTGTACTTGGGTTATGCCTATTTATATGGTTTTAATTAAATTTCGTTTTACCTATATAAAATAAGAATATAGTTGATAACTTTTGTGGTGTAATTTTTTTAATCAATAAATAGGAATTTTATTAAAAATAGGTGATAGCTTTTGTAGTATAATGATAAGTGGAAATAGTTATTTTCTCTTCTTTTGTATTTCTTTTTAACACTAACATCCACAGCTGATGTTGGTATGAGGCATTTGTGATTTAGCGAGGCGATATGCATTTTTAAATTTATATTAGCAAGAAAGATGGTGGTTGTTGATTTACTTGAACACTATATACGGGGTTGTTTAATTATTTTTCTAGTTTCTTTTACTGTAATTTATTTTAGAAACCATCACATTTTGATTGGCAAGTGCTTTAAGAATACAATCAATATCACATGGAAAATACCCTAGAGCACTACTATACCAACTAACAAATTCCTCTTAAGGTAAATTCATTTACTTGTGTAGCATATTATTTGATAATTGAATCTTGATATTACTTAGTATGAATTTTTTTTGATAAGTCTTAGGCTTCGTTTGGATAGTGACATGAGATAAGATGATATGTGAATAGTTGAAATGGTTTGAGTTAATATGTTTTATGGGATTTTAGAAAATGAGAGAGAAAAAGTTAAATAAATATATTATAAAGTTAAAATATTATCAGAATATAATTTTTTAATATAATTTTTGTTTTGGGATTTGAAAAAGTTGAATTTTTTTTTGTATTTTGTTTGGAAGTTTGGGAAAGTTGTAATGATTAGATGAAAAAGTTGAAGATTTGAAATTGAAATTGTTTGTGTTTGTGATATTTGGATATTGAGATAAGATGAGATGGGATGAGATGAGATGGGATGAGATGAGATGGGGTTACTTGGGAGGGATTTGCTATCCAAACCAGGCCTTAGTATGAATTCTATGTTGGAATACTTGTTTCTAAAGCATTTTTTTTATCCCCAATTGGCCAACTGTTGGACAGAAATGTTGCTTTAAGATCTGTTGATGAAAGCTATGAAGAGAAGCGTGATGGTTTAGTGTACCCTCTAACTTCTCTGAATTATTGTTATATGTTATTGTTTCAGATTTATTCACCTCGCTTGGATACGCCACCTCCAATATGGGTTCATGTTGCACATGGGTTGCTACTTTTTCTCTATCAGGTCTGTTGAGAATTAATTCAAGTTGAGAAAGTCATGTTGGTTCTTCTGATCATATTGTCGTATGGTCTATGCTTCTCCGTGCTCGACGACTGAATTGAGTGATAATTCAAGACACTCATTTGTGCAATGTTTCCCTGAGCTGATTACTTTTAATTTCATGTAGTATTCTTGTTTGACTTGTTGAGCCATTTTGCTCGATTAACTATTGTGAATCTTTTTTTTTTTATCAGTAAAAGATAGATATTATATATATGAATAAAATAGGCAGAACCCTTGTACACAGGAAGTATACCTAAGAACACCTAATTACATTCTAAAAACTATAAATTAAAGACAAAAACTCCTGAACATTATCCCCGTGTAATACAATAGTGGAAAACCAACACATTAGAGTGTGGAGAAAAAAATTCTTCAACTCGGTCATTGTGCGTTCCTTATCTTCAAAACAACGTGCATTCCTTTTCGTCCAAATGCACCACATAATATACAATGGAATCATCTTCCACACTGCTGGCACTTGATGACAGCCTTGCATCTTTGACCAACAACCCAACAATTCCACCATCTTCATAGGCATAACCCAAGCGACGTCAAGGGAATTGGATTGTGGATTTTATACAAGTACAAAGTTGGATTGTCTCACAGAAGGCTTCTATTTGCATTGTGTATTATTATTATGTTCTAGTATGCATCAATGGTTTGAAAATGCAAAGTAACTGTGGAAAACTGCTGCTCAAAACTTGTGAAGGTCTTTTTTAGATCTTGTGACTATCTAAGTCAAGCTTCTGTGAATTAAACTTTTTTTCTTTTGATAAGTAAGATATGGATTGTATTACTGATTAAAGGGGATACATCAGTTCACTGGACGTATACATAAAATCCACTTAACTATCAAAAGGAAATAGAGCTAGGAAATCCTGAAAGTTATAACTAGATGTGGTAACAAAGCGAGTTCGTTTCTGGTTTGATATATGGTGTGGCAGCCTGAGCCTACGAGATACCTTCCCTGCCATTTTTGTGCTTGCTAGAGTAAAGGAGGCATCGATTGCTGATCTCTTGGTCTTTTCTAATGGTACTTATAGATGGAATATCGAGTTCATTAGGGCAGCTCATGATTGGGAGTTGGAGCCTATTACGAAATTTTTTGCTATGTTATATTCCATAAGTATTCCTGGGGATCCGGTGATAAGATGTATTGGATTCATTCTAAAAAAAGTATCTTCTCTGTTAGTTCCTTTTATCATAAACTATCGAACTCCAGAATGTCTATGTTCCCATGGAAGAGTATATGGAAGACAAAAGCCCCTTCAAAAGCAGCTTTCTTTGTCTGGACAGCAGCTTTGGGCAAGATTCTTACCACAGATAACTTGAGGAAACGACGAGTGATTGTCCTAGATTGGTGTTGCATGTGTAAGAAGCAAGGGGAGTTGGTTGATCACCTGCTTTTACACTGCGAGGTGGCTAAGGCTATATGGGATGATTTTTTCTCAAGAGTCGGTTTGTCTTGGGTTATGTCTGGTAGACTGGTGGATTTCCTCGCGAGTTGGAGAGGACTATATGGAGATTCTTAGGTAGCAGCAATTTGGAGATTGGTACCAATATGCCTGTGTTGGTGTATTTGGAGTGAAAGAAATGCTAGATGTTTTGATAACCAAGAGAGAACTGTGGAGGAGATTAAAACTTTCTTTTTTAAGTCTCTATTCTTATGGGCGGAGGCTATAGTTTGTAATGGACTTAGGGTCCATGAACTTCTTCTTTCTATTGTAACCTCTAGCTAGGCGTTCTTCATGTATACTTCCTGTGTACCTGGGCTTGGCCTATTTATATGAATACAATATCGTGATTACTTATAAAAAAAAAAACAAAGCGTTGGGTTATTAACCAAAGATACAAAATGTTAAGAACGAAAGACTAAGTTCCGATACTGGTTTTTCACCGTCCCCAAAACTATGGTTTTTTAATTGAACTTTTTAATGCAACTGTGCTTTTTTAACTCCAAATCTTATGCCCTGATTAGTTGATAGCCTTTTTTTCCTGCACTTTTAGGTGTTGTATTAAGTTGCAGATCTTTTATTGGAGATTCTTATATTGGCATACCCCAACTCCCTTTTATTACTCTTCTTTTTAACCCGTTTCTAGTTTGATGTTAGACCTTTGATGCTGTTGATGGAAAGCAAGCAAGACGAACAAATTCTTCAAGTCCATTAGGGGAGCTCTTTGACCATGGTGAGATGCTGTTGTTGTGTATATTATCTTACTTTTTTTTTGTCCTAACTTGTAAGATAAGTGTTAGTACTACTTTTCAAAAGGAGATAAGTGTTAATACTGAAGAATAATGTTCTTGCCTTCCCAATGTCTTGCAGGATGTGATGCTCTTGCTTGCGCGGTATGTTTCATCATCTTTAGTTGTCATTGTATGCCCCTTAGATACATTACCTTCATCAGTTTTTCCTTAAATATAGCTGGAAGCATTGGCTTTTGGGAGCACTGCTATGTGTGGAAGAAGTACTTTCTGGTACTGGGTGATTTCTGCCATTCCATTTTACTGTGCAACATGGGAACAGTAAGTTGTCTATTGGTACTGGTTCACTATCTATTTTTGTTATTTATTAAATATTTTCTACCTTTATGGATTTTAAAACTACAGTAATAATGTAATCATGTATTCCATTTATATGAAAAAAGAAGGATTTCTCTAGATAGGTCTCTTTATATATATATATATTATATATCGTGTATTAGGGTCGTGCCCTTTGCGCTTTCTAATAAAATTTTATTACTAATGAAAACACCAACAACAGAAAGAAAATTCTTCGATCAAAAAAAAAAATTCTGGGTACATGTGGTATTAAGTAATAGATTTTCTTCCTCACTCCACCTCTCAGTGTTCAAATCCCAGAGTTGGCTGGCAGGGGTCTTTGTAAAATGCTCAAGCTTATTGGCTCTTTGACCCTGGATTATGATTACCAGATCTGTTTGTTCCTTATGACCTCTCTCTTTTTTTTTGGTACTTTCTGTGGGAAATGTACCATTTGGATTATTGTTTATTATCATGCTTTGCAGAACAATTTTGTCGTTGTTGATATATGTAGGTTCGACTGACTGTTGGATGTCTCGTTATCAGTACTGATATTGATTTTCTGATCTAGCTATTTCACCAATACCCTTATTCTTCCGGCTATCAATGGACCTACAGAGGGTCTCATGTTGATTTATCTGTCACATTTCTTCACAGCTATTGTAGGTATGCTGCCCCTACCAATGCCTTCTTTCTCCCTGAAGTAATGTGTTTTTTGCACTTCCAAATAATTGTTCTGAAACTCTATTTAAAATATAATACATCATTATTGGGATCTCTTTTGTTAAGGTTAAGTACACTTGATTCTCACATGAGTTCTTAACCTTTCCAGGTGCTGAGTGGTGGGTTCAACAATTTGGGAAGTCCATACCCTTATTCAGTTGGGTGCCATTTCTTAAGGGTAAGAATATCCTTCAGAAAGCTGATGACCTATAACTCAATATATTTGGACCAAAAAAACCATATGGAACCCATGCTCAAAGTTCTTGCATTATTTCTATGGTGGTTTAGCCATCGAATGGGAGGTATGATTTTGGGGTTTCTTTAGCCAAAAGTTGTTTCTGTTTGCGTTTGATTATGTACCTTGTGGTGTCCTTTTTATTACTCTGAGATAAACGTTCTGCAGCAGTTTTTAGATTACAGCAGTGCCTTTTAACTTTTTTGGTGAGATATATATTGGTAAAGTCATGGCGGAATGTGATGTTAAAGGATAACATTTTGAATTTTTTATAATTCAAGTGCTAAAGGAATGTGATGTTAAAGATTATTTCATGTGGGCTTCATTGGAAACTGTAATAAATTGCATTACAATTTATTTGTCACCTATTGGCATTTGTTGTTTAGTTTGAGTGTAATCTTCCATTGACATGACACACTCTAAGTTATTGTTAGGCCATTACCTGACTGTGTTTATAATTTTAATAATTTTCACAGGGATCCCATTCTGGTAATATGTGCTTTTTATTTTATTTTTTCTGTGTCCTTCGCAATTGGGCACTGTTTCTATCATGCAATCTTAATTTTACATTCCTTTGATAGGGCTGCTATTTTTGGGTTCTTCATGTTTCATTTCTGTTTAAGATGTCAGAACTTCTTAAGTTGTACTTCTGCCTGGAGACTTTGATCTTGCACCATTTTTTTCCCTCTTCATTTTCTTATTAACTATAAAAAAAAAAAATCCCTCTTCATTTGGTAGTTAATGAAAGAAGCCTTACTAAAAATTAGCTAAATGGCGATTTATCTGAATTTCCCATCCACACCTCTCCTTAAATTGGGAATTTGTATTTTTGTTCAACTGTTTTCACTATCTTATTTCTTCATCTTTACTTTTCTACCCTGGTTGATGATTGTCTATGAAATTCTGCCTTTCGTTTGTGATTATCTGAATGTTACCTATAAAAAAAAATATCTGAATATAATATGTTTGCATTTTTGTGAATTTTCAGAAATTCCCACAAACAGAGCTGTGTTGCTTCTGATGACAGCTTTTGGTGTTATACCAACGGTCACATTTAAGTATGTACTCCCATTCTAAGTTATTTTAAGTTTAAAGCCTTTTCCTCGTGACACCCTTTGACCTATTGACCAACTGTGTTGACCCATGGACATCGGAATGACATTTCCATCATATCATATTACTGTTATTGTTGGGCTTTTTAAATTGAATAAGCTGTATGTGTGCGTATTGGCGTTTACAAAATTTAAACTCCAAAGTCTTTGCCTATTCCCATCAGAGTTCACTTGTATGAATTAATAATGTTGTTTGATAAAGTTCAGCTTAGATTCCCTTGTATTCTTTTCACTCTGCAGCATACAAAATGTCTATAAGGTAGTTCAGGGAAGAAAAGGAAGCATGCTGCTTGCACTAGCAATGGTAATACTACAATTTATTGGACATGTGTCTTGCTTCTAGTTTCTTATAAGAGATGTAATGTTGTTTTCTTGCTGGCTCTTTCTAGCTTTGCCCTTTTGCTACACTCTTGGGAGGAGTCCTTATTTGGTATGATTGAAATCTGTTGTATGTTTTATACATTTTTTCATAGTCGCATTTATAGAGTTTTACATAGTGGCATTGTTTTTTGATGCAGGGATTATTTGTCTCCATCTGACATAATGGTGAACTATCCACACTTAGTTGTATTGGGAACTGGACTTGCTTTTGGTTTCCTTGTGGTACGATATTTTGTTTCAGTGTGACTATTTATTCAGTTGAAGTTTATACTTTCTTCATTTGAATTGGACCGCTTTATTAATATTGCTGTTATTTTGCATTCCCTATGTATTTATTTATGGTCTTTATTTTCACATTCTATGGTCATTATTGTATCTTGGTGGAAATAACAGAACCTTGCGATCATATACTGTGATCCAAGGTTTTCCTGTTTATGGTGGTAGCTGCATCATGATGCAGAGATTTTCGCACTTGCCCTGTAGTTATATGTTATTGTATTGCTGTGAATGCCACGTGATGATATAAAAGCAGCAGAATAGATGCACTGGTTAGTGTTGCGAAATTAAAGTACTTACAGAGAATTCTAACTAGGGTTATCCTTTGTATACCTCCTGTGTGCTTAGATGGCTCCCCCAGTACCAATAAAATTTAGTATCCTTAACTTTTAACACGCAAAAAAAAAAAAAAAAAAACTTGCAGAGAAAATAAAGATCCTCTGATGCCTAATAATATCACACTGGCAAATACTGCGAGATTAAAATTCTTCCATAGGTTTATTTTACTCAAATGAGAGGTAGAACCATTTCAGTGCATGGATGATCCTGCCTTTAAAAAATTGAGGGCGTTTTACGGTTTGCTGCATTGTAACCTGTTGAGGTATTTGAGGATTTCCAGCACATCCTCTGGGATTCACAGCATGTGTTGAAAATGTGGATATACAAGGAAATTAGTAATTTACATATACATCTACACTTTGATAAATTTTCTGCCACTGTTTTCTGTCATTTTAGTGTCCTCTTGATAGCTTTGGTGTTTGTTTGACGCTTATAGATATTCTTTTGCTTTGTAAAACTTTGAATTTTTTTTTTCCCTCAGACCCATTGTTATAGACAAATAAAATTATTATCGTGGAATTGCTGCTGAATTACAGCTATTTTGGCAGGGAAGGATGATCCTGGCTCATTTGTGTGATGAACCAAAGGGGTTGAAAACTAATATGTGCTTGGTATGTTGCATTCTCTTACCAAACCCACTGAAATTGGTTGGTAATTTCAAACTCGGTTTAAAATTCATGGTGCGCTCTTTTTATTTGGTGGTCATGTGGCTTTGGCCATCTGTTGTCCACCCGTCCCTCTCACCATAACTGGTGGTGGGTATTTTGAGAACTGTTGGATATTTGAAATGAATCTAGAAAATGAAAACCCAAAACCAATTTGAGTCTGGTACTTCTTTCATTTTTATTTATTTATTTTTTCCAAAGCAAATGAGTGTGGTCACTTTAGAAAGAACATATAGCAGAAGCTTTCAAACTTCATTGTTTTCTTTCAAAGTCCACCGATGACCATCAACTAAATAAATTCTTCTAGATTTTTTTGAGACCAATTGTATTAAATCAGGCCTTGCTCATTCGGTTTAGTAAAAGCAAAAAATCCTCTTGAATTTGCTATAGTGGTAGGGTTGTGGTGATAGGAGGAAAGTGAAATTGCAAGTCCTTGGTAAACGTTGATGGTCAGTCATATGGAGATCTGGTTTCCTCAAATGAAACCAGCTTATATTCTTTTCTTTTCTTTTATACCTCTTGATCATTATTAATTCACTGCATAGGTTGATCTAAGAGGAAAGCTACTGATTCTTCTCTAGTCAGTAGAACCATTATGGTGCTCAATTTCTCAAGCTTGTACAGTCTCCTGGATAAGCATGGAAAATAAAATCAGGGGATTTGGTATTCCTGATGTAAATGTGGCCTGTAACATAGTGAGCTTTATTGCTTGGCATGATGTATTATGTAAATGTGGCTTCTTTATCCAGGTTTTATGCTGGAGTAAAAAGGGGATAGTAGTTCCGTCACGTTGAAGTCCTACACTATTGTTATAAAAGAGGAGTTGTCCAGCTAGCTCAATATCAATGGACTATCAATATTAGTTTTTAGATATATTTCCCAAACCCCCAAGGTAGGGTTTTTAGTTTTAAATTTTGCTAATATTGTCCTCAATTGACAGGACCTGTTGTCCCATATTATGATTTTAATCAGTCGAGTTAAAAAAAAAAAAAAAAAATTATTGATGACATCATGACTTATATTAGGGTTTAGTTAATTAGTGATTCACATATGCTTATGGCCTTCACCTTAAGTGCATTTCCACCTCTCATAAGTGGGGGTAGTGGGTGAGGTCCTAGTGTCAAACTAAGTTGGGTGTTGAGTTAATTACTAGCCAGAAAAAGTTGTAATTCACCTATCTATTGCTCTGTGCAGTCACTACTGTGTCTCCCTTTTGCCATTGCAAATGCACTCACAGCCAGATTGAATGATGGGTATGTTGTAATTATAAGCTGAATAACAGACTTCTTGTTCTATTTGTTATTGGCTTTCTATTTTACTCATGAACCTCCGTTCATCTTTTTGGGCAGAGTTCCTTTAGTTGATGAGAGTTTGGTTCTTCTCCTGTACTGTCTATTCTCAGGTATGGTGACTGTTGACTTTTTTTTTCTTACACACAGTACTACTTGTTGTAAAATACTCATCTCTTTACATTTTCAAACCCTTCTTTCCAATTATTTGTTTCAAATGCAACTTGGTTCTCCTTGTTGAGCTTATTGTTGGAGAAGCACACTAAGGCATTTTCTTCTGCAGTGTTGACTTGGGAATGTATTGGTTTAGCTTTTTCTGACAGTTATATATTAAGTATCTTGATATGTGGATGGCTCTAACTGTTTTACATCTGAAAACCCTCCTTTACTGAACCCAGCGGGACTCTATGTGCACTTTGCCACATCCGTTGTTCATGAAATCACGAGTGCGTTGGGAATCTATTGCTTCAGGTTAGAAAACAGCCACAACTCTCTAGAATTTGGCATTTTCCCTTTTCCCAACTTGGTTTAAATCAGGTTTAGATTGGATTTGGGTTTTTCGGTTTCAAAACCATATTGGCTTTGCCACTTTGGACTTGGCTGATCCAATCCTCCAAATTATCTGGAAATGTTTGTATAAAAATTTGTTGAGTGCAGGTTATTTAAATTTGTATTTGGTGGGCATGGCATGGTTGTAAGTCCAAAATGTAGTTTTGTTTATTTGTGGTGTCTTTACACTGGTATTATAATTAGCATTTAGCTACGATATTGTCCCTGTAGCAGCTTTACAGAGTATGACCTTCATCCTCAGTTTTATCTTTTCTTTTGACAATCACAGGATAACCAGGAAGGAAGCTTGAATTTTGCTGGTGTCTTCTTTTGGGTTAATGCCCTTCCCAGGTTCATCCATTTTTCTTGAGAATTTCCCCAGATTTTTCCCTTGTAAATTTCAACGTTATAATCAATGGTTTGGTCTATAATGTATTGCAGTTTGTTTTTTTGGTGGTAAATGTATCTCTATATGCTCTTTTCTGATTTGTTTTGGCGTTTTTGCCTTCCAGCCGTCAAGTCAAGAATGATGCAACAGCAATGCACAGAGGTTTTGTTTTTGTTTTCTTTTCCCCTCTATACAACGTTGATGGCTATGCTCTCTATCCTATGGGTTTTAGTATTTGAGGCCCACGCCCAAATAGAAGAGTAGGCCAGTTTAGATATATATTAAAAGGCCAGTGTAATAGAAGCCATTAGAAATCTACAGTTGCAGATCATATGCACTATTTTTTTTATTATTATTATTACAAATTAGACAATTGGTTTCTGTTTCGAAAGAAAGCCGACTGATAATTTCTCTCTCAACCTTGTTCATATAAGTGAATTGCATACATATAAAAAAAAAATACACAAAATGCATTTTGTATTGATGACAGTAGTGACTTAGGTTGGGATTTCAGGTATCGGATATTATCTCTACGAATGGCTTTAACAGGTTGTATAAATAAAGAACGGACTTGGATACACATAATGAATAGTCTAACCCGAGCGACACCCCCTGCCACAACGGAAGAAATGAGCTATTGATTTTTCCTACAACATTTGCTATATGGTGTACATGAATTAAAAACGACCCTCTTGTCATTCCTTATATAGCCCTTTCTATCCACCTCGGCAATTTCAATGAAGCCTTCATCCCAAGTCTAGTGAGGAACACAGAATACAAAATGTGGAGCAAGAATACGAAGCACCCACAGTTCAGTAAAACCTAATATGATAAAAAAAGGGAAATATGTAAGCCTTGGTACATGGTGAGCAATTTAACGGGAAAGATGGGGAGAATGTCAAAAAAAGCACAGGGAGGAAAGGCATGTGCAGAAGAAAGAATACCAGGGTCGCAAATAAGGCATATATAAAATTCATTGAGGGAATTGTACTAAGGCCCGAAGCAGTGAACATGAATGCTAGAGAAGCATGAATGTTTATTGTAATCTGCAACCAAATAAAAAAATATCGGTGAATGAATTGCAGCCATACAAATAAAACCACAGAGGCGATAGGAAAATCAATTACCAAAGCAAATATGTTTTCCCTTATCAAGAATGAAGATACTAAGACATACCCCACAGCACCAACAGCTCGAACCTGCATATTTATATAATCACTGTCAATAGAAACTAGGTAAGGCGTTGTCTAAAGCACGTAAGGAATTTGAGGCAAAGTAGAGCAAACACTACAATTGTGCACAAGACAATTGAAAGACTCCAATTTGCTCCCAACCTAAGAAAATACCAAGAACAAAGACATCAAGTTGTTACTGCCTGAGTTGATTTGTTCAGAAATCAGAAATTCACACTTTTTGAATAAGTAAAGCAAATTCAGCATTCAAAATTGCCCTGAACAAACTAATATAAGTCACTTGGCACCAAATCCATATGTTTAACATCAAAATGATTGTGTGTGTGTGTGTGCGTGTCTATATCCTAAACTTGAAAAAGCAAGGCAACTGCTTATGAAAAATACGAGCAAATCAGACCCTCAAAGAGGCCAAAATAAATGAAACAGATTATTACAATTGTGGTATAAGCATAAATAGGAATCATCAATCCTGATACACCTTGAGGCATCACATACCTCCATAAAGCACCCATTGTCAGGCCAACTATTCCATGCTTAAGCTGCAGAAGAGGAATATCCAAAGAGGAGGTAGATTATAAGCTATCCTGCTTTCCACCCCAAACCCAAAAACAGAAAAAAAAACCACCATCTATCCCTGAGAATGGAAGCTAAGAAGATCCATAAATAAAAGTAAATAATAACAGAAATTAAATCGTGGTTTAACAAGATGCAAGGAGTGCATAATAAATCATTTTACTTTAGACTTTTCTTAAACTAAATTCACAAGAAGAAAATTAAATCCACAGTAATAGTAATTGAAGTTTGACCCAAAATACAAATTCCTGGAAAGTGAAAGCTGTAAGAAAGTCATAGATGTACGAACAAGAGAAATATTTGCAAGAGCTTAGAAATAGCTTGTTTTCACATCGAAGTTGAAGGAAAATGGTGTAACGCTGAGGTCTGAAAGAGATGTAGGGTCCATTGAAGTTGCACATAAAGGATCGCCAGAGGTGAAGGGACTTACTGTCAACCCAGAATCTCCAATGGTGACCATGACCTTACCATTGGAGAGAACCAATGGAGTTGTTGAGGAGATATAGGATTTGAATATGGGTTTGTCGTTGGTGCCTTGCGAGGATGAATATTTAGGACCTGGTGTTCAGCTGGGAATTGTGTCTGGGGAAGATGTTGTCCCCTTGTTATCTCCTCCTCCATTAAACAATATAGCTGAATCATCATCGGATTGGGTTTTGCAAAAGGTTAATGAGATACAGCAGTGTGTGGGGATTACTTGTAGGGGATTTAAAGACCAATTCACAGCACTACTCACTGCAATTGAGGCGGGTAACTCACTTGAAACAAA
Source organism: Cyclocarya paliurus (assembly GCA_029856935.1). Lineage (NCBI taxonomy): Eukaryota > Viridiplantae > Streptophyta > Magnoliopsida > Fagales > Juglandaceae > Cyclocarya > Cyclocarya paliurus. The sequence continues at coordinate 34,595,002 of CM056945.1, forward strand.
ATCAAGATTTAAGAAGAGTAAGGAGTTAAAGCGTCTTACTTGGGCAATCAACTACGACGCAAAGGGAGGTAGTACAAGTCGAGGGAGGACTAGAGGGAAGGCATAAAGCCTTCCTCAGTCCTCATAGGCTAATTCGGTTGGAGTATTAATTGTGTGGGAGACAAAGGGTTGGGGTAGTTACAGTGACTTGCTTTGCTTTGGGAATGCGTGTTTTGTCCCAATAGGGCTTGGTGTATATTGGATAGGTTTCTAATTTCTCCCTCTTTGGGCGATATTCATTTAGGTGCTCTCTATTATGGGCAGGTGTTCTCTCTAGGTAAACGGTTCAATCTGGACCGTACAGATCGACCGTTTCGGTCCGGTCCGGACCGAGATTGAGACCAGTTGGTCTCGGTCCATCTTTTAGAGGACCAAAAAGTTTCAGTCCGGTCCACGATCTAGGGTTTTTCCACCCCGGATCAGACCGAATGAAAAAAAAAAAAATTATTATATATATAATAATTGTACAATTTATTATGTAATTTTCATCTAACTTATCACTATTAACAATATAAAATTTCAAATATGTTATTAACACTTGTTAATATTCTATCAATTAACTAATATATAATATCAATTAGTTAATTATATAGTAATTATATAAATTAATAATGTAATTTTCATCTAATTTATTATCATTAACCATATAAAATATTTTTTTTATTGAGTTAGTTACATAATCCACATTAATAAGTCACTTAATTTTAATTTAGTATTTTAAATATATTTTTTTTATTAATTGATTTAAAAAAAAAAAGAAAACAGTAATTAGACCTGTCCAGTCTGGTCTGGCCCGGTCCCCATGGGTGTTTGGTCCGGGAAAATGATGACTGAACTGGACCAGACCGATCAATTTGCACCCTTAATTCTCTCTTGTATACACTCAGTGTACTTAGTTACGCCTATTGTTATTAATATATTTTTACTGATAAAAAAAGAAAGAAATAGCTTGTTTCTGTTACAAAACTTCAAAGGAAGGAAAAAGAAGAGAGAAAAAAGGAAAAAAACTAAGTCAAGAAGGCAAACACAGAAACAAGATAGTCTGTTGGGCATAAGGCATATGAATTTATAAGGGAGCTCACCAGATAGGTTAAAGCTTTGACTGGACCAGACAAGACTAGTAAGAGCATGGCCGTTGCCACCTATAAATAAAAAGATCATTCCTTGATTAAACTGATGATTCAACGGTCTACCAAAACAAAAAATGGTTGTATCTTAATATGGTGAGAATAAATGGTCACAAACCATAGTTTTCCTTCCGGCAGCAATGCCCCATCTCATCGAGGAGATTACTATAGGCAACGAGAAGACACAGCCAAAGTAATTCTGCGGAAAAACATATCCTTTTCAGAAAAGATGAACGGCAGAATAAATAGTAAAAAGGACATGTTCAAACCATCAGCACATTGCTATAAATGACTGTAATTTGTACAGCCCATACATATGCAGCCAAGAAAGAGACAGGACCTATTTATAACCGATTTCTACGCAAAAAGGCAAACCAACGAAGCCAGAAAGAACCCCAATCTTAAACTCAATAGCCATGGAACATCTACACAGAGCAATTTAGAATTGGAAGAAGTATAAGTTTCTGCTAAAGTGAGAACTACTTAACAAATAAGACAAACGAAGCTGAGAAATTCCATATCAATCCCCCTACTTTCCTTTAAGCACCATAGAGGCAAAGGCTACAGCTTTAATAATGGGAATAAAACGAGAATTTCGCTTCTTTAACTAAATTGAGTCATTGGCAAATACCATTCTCCAATTTATACCAACAAACCTCAATTGCGAGGGAATTGCTCAAGAAGTACACTAAGCCGGTGAGCGCGGCGAACATGGAGCACTCCACCAATGCCAGCGTTTTCCGATAGACCGCGCCATCCGCAGACAAGTCTTCGACTTGCGGTGAACCTTTGGTGTAGCCTCCTTCGTTTCCAGTAACCAGCGGTGCCTCAGCTTTAGAAACCTTAAATAATCTAAACTCGGGGTTGCAGAGACGGATTGATAAAGAGAAGGGATTGGGTCGGAGGGAAAGTGTGGGTTTGTGGAGTAGCGGAGGGAGGGCTGGATTAGGAAACTGAGGTGGAGTGGGATAGAGATAGAGAGGTGTATTGGGGGGAAAAGTGAACGATGAAGAGGATTGATGAAGCAGAAGCTTGAAGGGAATCATGGAGATGGGAAGACTGGTAAGTCTTGAGAAAATGTCTAATTTTTCTTGTTTTTTTTCCCTTCCCTTCTCTCTAGATTCTGGGCACTTACAAATAAATTTGTAGGCACGAGCGGAGAGGATTTTAGATAGAGCTGTGGATGAGCTTTAGGCCCAATAGACAACTCTGGATAATACAGCCCAAACTATTTTAGAGATTTTACGTAGATTAGAATAGTGAGATATGAGTTAAAATTAAAATAAAAAATTATTAAAATATATTTTTATAATATCATTTTTTATGCAGATTTAGGGTGTATAAATCTGCATAAATGCTTTGAAAAAAAAATAAAACGCCATAAAAAAAAAAATTTTTTCTTTTATACAAATCCTACTATTTTATGAAAAAATGCCTTATGTGGAGTTTACACACCTTAAGTACATATAAATTATGAGAAATATTTTCATAAAAATAAATTTACAAACTAACATGGTTTGATATAGTACGTTATAATATAAAATTATTTTTATTATAAGGTAGATCTAACATATTACATGAACTTATGTCAATTTGTGATTTTATTTTAATAAAATTTCTTTGTGATTGTAGCAATTTTCATTAATTATTAGTATTTTTATTTTTGTTCAAATTATACAACTTGGAGATACGAGCGTCTTGATTTGTCATGTGGATTTTTAGAAAGAATTAAAATAAAGAAGAGACGGCAAAAACCCTAACCTAATAGATGTGTGTATTTAGTTTGAAGAGTTTTTGATAGATTCAGATGGTGTTGTTTTGGTTTTTATGATGTTGTTGATAGGTTGAGAGTTGAGGGCAATGCATGGGGAAGGATTAATATTGTTGCCATATATATTTGACTGCAAAAGGGTCCCAGGAAAGTGCATGTCAGACAACAAAACATGTTTAAAAATGTGCAAGTAGCTTATAGTTAATCATGAATAAAATTCAAAAGAAAGCACTAAAATCTGTCTTTTATATAAATATATATATATATATATATATATATATTAAAATTAGATGGTTTAAATTCAATGTCTGATGCACTTGAATGCAAACTTATGATCCCCAAACGTTTACAAAGCTTTACAATTACTGACAAGGCAACAAAATTATTAGTGAAGACAGAGAGACCAAAAGGAACATCATAATTATAACCATTTTTGAATTCAGTAAACAAATGGTTACAATTGAATTGGTTCTCCTGATCTCCTCCCCTCCCCTCCAAAATGATGCATGGGGATCTTGCATGCGTGTTGCGTGCGTCTCAGCCATGATGTCTCGAGGTAGATGATAGATGATCATGTGTCTGTCTGCCTCTACCCATCTCTTTCATAGCATTTTTCTTTTATTTTCTGTTCTTTTTTGGGTCAGAACTCAAAAGTGTGTGTGGCATGCCATTTTCCACGTACATTAGATTAATGTCCAATCTAATTGCGTGAGAATCCTGACCACCTACCAAGTTAAATTCATATCTAAAATAATGCTATATGACTTATAAATGATTTAAATTTGATTTGACACGATCCAAATTCAATACGTATCCTTAAAAATTTATAATTTTTGAACAGTCCTTTAATTAAAGAGTTGGGCTATTCTATCTCTCAGAGTACTTTGTTCAAGTTGACTGTCTTTAATTTTTTAGTTTTTTATTTTTATTTTTTTAATATATTTAAATTTTTTTAAAAAATAAAAAAATATTAATACACTTAAAATCACTTTTTATTTACTAAAAAAAAAAAATGACCAGCGATCAGCGGCCAAACTAGGTTATCTCAAAAATCTGATCACCTGCCTATCAAACACAAGCTTAACAAAAAGGTGAGAACTTCAATCAATAATACCAATAAAAGACCCATTTATCAGTAGAAACGAAGAGAAATATCAGATAGCAAATCAAGAAAAAATGGCACACGCCCTTTAATGGCATGTTTAACATTGGGTGATTGAGATAGAAGTGAGCAGAAGAAAGTCAGGAAGAAAGGTCCCACGATTTTTCGTATATATTGAAAGAAAAGTCATGACAGAGAGAAGATAACTCTATATATAGAGGAAGTTTACCAGTGCACCACGGCACGTCAAAGCCCCCATCTGCTTTGGCACAACGGGACACATTTCCTCCATCATCCTCTACTTTCAGACCTTAGGGGGTTCTACTTCTACGGAGACTCTCACCAGCATGAGTCCATGCTTTTCCTCAAATCACAATCGTCCGTCCATCTTCCGCCTAAAGGCCATGGAAAAAGGGTAGTCTGTGGGGTCAGAAAAATATATTGGTCGGTGGGACACGTGCTCAACATCTTTGGGAAAGTGACAGATTATCAGATTGCGTCTCGCTGAAGGAGCTGTACAGCTTAATGTGTGCGCTTTGCTTCAGGCTAGTTTGATGGGTTACTTTCACATCGCACTGATCCAAGAAAATCCGAGACATTGCCATTGGGGAGTGATAAGAGCTAGAGACAATTTTATTTTTATTTTTTGCTTTCTTTGCCTCTTATGATAAAGGATTCAGAAGAGAATTGATGTCATTTTGCTAGACATGAAGGTTAAAAGGAAGAGACAAAGAAAAGAAGACAATCGTGGGAAATTTTGACAAAAAGTCATTCAACATATGACAGATTGATGGATCCCCAGATCAGACTATCTAAGGACTTGTGGGATTTGTGGTGGGACTTCTTCTTTTATAAATTTTGTGTCAAATTTCGGTGGGAGTTTAGCAAGGGGATGGTGGCATTGATGGTACAAATGCATGCAGTGCTGGAATTTATGAGGGATAAAGGAGCTTTGTTCACTGATTTACTCCATTTTCTGTTGCATTCACTTCCCTACACAATAATGCCCTTTAGGAGCTAGTGCTTTCTTGCGTCACTTCTTTTTTTCTTTTTCCCCCTCCTAGCACTGTTTTCTGGAGAGAAAACGTAAAGTTGACGCCTCTGTTCCTATCACTCCTCCTTATGTCATAGCACCATGATCCTTGACATCCAAAAACACCACATTTTGTTTCCTCTCATTTATAGTCCTCACCATTTTTTAAGCTAGTATTTGATCATCTTTCTGGAACCCAAATAGATTTTCCTCACGCTACTTTGTTGTTTGTTCATTTCAAGATCGAGAAGCTGCGTTTACAGGAATCGGGAGCAATGAAAGAGAGAGGAAAAGCTGTAGAAGCGTTCAGCAACGACATTGAGTATTATTCTTCATCGGATGCTCCTTGCAAGAAGCACCCATCTTCATCCTCCTCGGCTGGCATTTGCGCTTATTGTCTCAAGGACCGTCTGATCAAGCTGGTCTGCTCCGACTGTGGAGAGCAGCGCCTCTCTTCTTGCTCTTGCTCCGAGATCTCTTCCAATCGGAATTCATGCACTGTCGAGGTAGGGAGTGTCGGTCGAGTCTCATTCCTGATAGAGAATGAAAGGAACGAAATTTCACGATCGCATTCTAAGCCCAAAGCCCAAGAGAGGGCTGAGGAAGTCGTGGTGCTCAAGAGGAGCAGCAGTAGCTGTGTTGAGATTAAAAGAAGTACTGGGTTTTGGAGAATTGGGAGGCTGTTTAGGAAGAAAAAAGAGAAGAACTGCGAGAGATCGAGTGTTGCTGGTGGCTGTGACGAGAAAAGTGACTTGTGGTTGGTTGATTATATGGGTGTGTCAAGGTCCAGATCCCTTTGTAGTTTCAGGGGTGGAGGGTGGTTTGGGTCAGAGGATGGTGAAAATTTGGTTGTATCAGCTGCTAGGAGTTCTATTTCTGCTGCCAGGAGTTCTATTTCTGCTGCCAGGAGTTCTGGCGTCAATGGGGGTCTGCCTTTAGATTCTGGGAGAAGAAGTGGTTTCAGTGAAGCAGAGCCAAGAAAAAGTGGGTTTGATGGAGAAAAGAAAGATAGTCACTTGGAGTCTGAAAAAGGTACTGATCTTAAATCTGTGAAGAAGGGTGGAATTCTAGAGCCTGATGCTGGTTTTAATGGAGCTAACAGACGTATTTTCTCACTCAAAGAGAGTGATTTCAATGGCATGGACGATTCAAGCTTTATCGACTTGAAGCTTGATTACTCATCAGAATCGAAGCCAGAGTTTCCTGCAGCAAAAATGGCTGGATTAACAAATCCAGACTCAGCTTTTGGCAGTACGAGAGGGAGTAGTTTTGTGGGACATGAATGTGGAATTTCTCTTGGGAATTTGACGGGGGATGGGAGTTTCTGCAATGGGGGTTCCTGTAGGATTACAGTGAATGAGAAAGCGGTCAGAAAAGGCAGGAAAAGTATGAAAGGATGGCGCTGGATTTTCAAGCATCATCAAAGCTGGGCAAGTGCAAGGAAGGACGAAGATCTCATGTTTAAAAGCTGATGAATGAACTACCATGACAGCAAAGTGTCGTTTTTGTGCAGACCAAATCTCAAAAATTCTTCCTTCTTTTTTTTTGTCTTCCCAATTTTAGATTGGATGCTATTGTGCTGGTAACTTGTCCAGGAAAAAAAAAATGTTACATATATTATATATATTTTTAACCCTTTCATAAATTCTTCATCTTAGATTATTAGAATTCATGTATTATTCTCTTAAACTATCTTAAATAGTTTATGTTAATTTAATAAATGTTAGAGATTAGAAGCTGAAACAAATTTACCAATTTACTCAGTGTATTGGACAACACACAAACAAGAAGGTTGTACCATTAAAAGTTTCCAACTTGATCGACCATTGTCACCTAATCTGATTGCCCGATGTTATTTTGATCATGTGAGCATATCAACTAAATTGTTGGATATTTGTCCGGTTCTAAAGTCTTGTGATGGACACAACCAAGACTCGATCCGCGCCTACCCACCCCGGGACACCATAGCATGTCGGAAATTAAGGAGGATATACTCAACGTAACTACTCCCTTGGTTGGGGTTGTGCCGTCATGCCTTCGGTTGATACACCATAGTAGGTCGAGAATAAATAAGGATATACTGGACGCAAACACTCCCTTAGTTGGGGGTATGCCTTCATGCCTTTTGGTTGATACACCATAGCATGTCGGGAATAAAGGAGGATATACTCGACATAAACACTCCCTTGGTTGGGGGTTGTGCCGTCATGCCTTTTGGACCTTTGGTTGATACACAGTTGAGTATGCCAATCACGAACGCTACAAACGTGAAGCGCTATAAATGTGGAGCGAACACAACTAGAGACATTGATTTTTTTTTGTCCATGGTCTTTTGTGACTTTGACCTTAAATCGACTAAATTAAGTAATTTGGAAACTAATTATAACCTTTATTACAAATAAAACATTTTATTCTAAAAAAATTATAAAATAGATTTACAAATTGACGAAATTACCCGACACTTGAAGTTAAAACTAGATAGCCGGAATGATCAATAATTAAGCCGAGGGGATTGAGTTTGCCCTCCTTATTTGATGGGTTGGATCCTCAACGGGTTATTCTTTCCTTATCTTCTAGTAATCTGAACTTTCTACTATGGGCTCAAGAAGCAGTCAAACCAAATTTAGCTTTGTCCAGGTCTTAGGAATTAAGCCCCAAAAGTTTAGAGTCAAACCAAATCTTGCTTTACAAGTAATTTCTTAAGGCTTGTGTCGTTGTCCTTTGTCTTCCAAGAATCAAAATAAGGAAGACTTCGTCCTATTCAAGTTTGATTCATTATAAGGCATCAGAAATTTTGTTTGTTAAATACATGAAAAAAATTATGATTGTGAGAATAAGAATTTTAATTGAGTGATGTTAGAGACAAGTCCCAGATGTGTAAGTCTTGCATAAGATTTTTGTAAAAAAGTGAGTTTTTTACACTTTTTTACAGTGAAATTTACAAATTTTTTATAAAAGACATATGCACAGTTTTTACAACTTGTATATATCATTATTTATTTCAATTTAAGTCATTTTGCTGCATAAAATCTTATTAATTAAACGAAAATACAAGCATAATAACGTGTTCTTGCTTTTTCCTTTTTCTATTTACTTCCTAATGTTGTTAAGTTGCGAAGTATAAAATTATAAATGCTGGTGATTTTGGCTCCATAATTGTAAGGTACCGTTTGAATAGTGAGTTGAGATGAAAATTAAAAATTGAATAAAATATTATTAAAATATTATTTTTTAATATTATTATTATTTTAAAATTTGAAAAAGTAAAATTTTTTTATTATATTTTGTGTGGTAATTTTAAAAAGTTGTAATGATAAGATGAGATGATATGAAATACTTTTTATATCCAAACTGGGCCTAAGATAAGTATTTGAATCATACAAGGTGAATATATATATATATATATATATATATATATATATATATATTATATATAAATAGATATCTCAATAATATTAAAAAGAGAAATATTTTAGCTACAAAATTGTAACATAAAAATAAATTCATAAATTGATGATAGATTGTAAACTTATTTTTATTATAAAGTAGGTCTAACGGATCATATAAAATCATGTCAATTTATAAATTTACTTTTGTATAATATTTATATGTGCACTTCTTTCTTAAAAAAGTGTTACGGATATAATTGGTCTAGTTTTAATATTAGGTGTAGAGAAATTATTTGTATAAGTTTCAAATATATCAGTAATGCATTACCCATTTTATAAAAAAGTGAATCCCATTTACACCTCCAAAAGTGTAAAAAACCTATTATTTTGAATGGGACCTATTCAAGTTTAATTCATTATCAGGCATCATAAATGATGTTTGTTAAATACATGAAAAAAATTCTTATGGATAGAATAAGAATTTTAATTGACTAATGTTAAGAATAAGTCTCAAATGTATAATTTTGTGCAGGACTTTTTGTAGAAAAAAAAAAACTGATCCCGCCAAGAAAAAGTGAATTTTTAATATTTTTTCATGGTGTAATTAACTTTTTTTATAAAAGATATGTATGAAATTTATACATTTAAGACTTATATATTATTATTATTATTATTATTATTATTATTATTATTATTATTATTATTATTATTATTATTCATTTCAACGTAGGTCCTTTTGCCGCTTAAAAGCTCATTAATTAAACAAAAATACAAACATAATTACGTGTTCTTACTTTTCTCCTTTTTCTGTTTATTTCCTTATTGGTGTTAAGTTGTGAAGTATAAAATTATAAATGCTGGTTATTTTGGCTCCACGATTGTAAATAAGTATTTGAATCATTCACGTTGAATATGTGCCTTTCTCTCGAGATAATATTAAAAGGATAAATATTTTAACAATAAAATGATTATCTAAAAATAAATTTACAAATTAGTATTAAATTATAAGATTATTTTTATCGTAAAGTAGATCTAATAGATTATATAAAACAACGTCAATTTATGAATTGATAAATTCATAATTGACAGTTTAGATTATAAATTTATTTTTGTATAATTTTTATATGTATAGTTCTTCTACAGTTCTTCATTAAAAAAATATTACAGATATAATTACAATTTTAGTATTGAGTGTACAGAAATGATTTGTACAAAAAATAGATCAGTTACGCGTGACCCCTTTATAAAAAAAGTGAATCCCATTCACACTTCAAAAAGTGTAAAAAAAATCTATTATTTTTAATGGGATCAATTTTTTATAATTACATTATATCAAAATGATATATTTGAAGCTTGTACCTATTTGAAAATATTTTAGAACCGAATCGATATATATCGATTTTGAGATTTGAAGAAATGATACTGCACTGGTTACATTCGTAAATCGATACTTTTGATTTTATCAATTTCGGTTCGGTTTGGTCTTATTTTTTCAGTTTTCCCAGTATATTATATAGTATATATATTATAGTATATAATAATATAGTGTTCATATATTGTAGTATATTATAATATATATTATAATTGTATTATAGACTAAGTGATATATTATAATATAGTGATATTATATTAGTATAACTATTAATACAATAGACTATAGTGATAATATATAGTTATTCATATAAGATTTTAGAATTTAATATTATATTAATTAGTAATTTATCATAAGATATAAAATTATATTATATATAATTATATATTATATATAAAAAATTATATATAATATAAAAAATATTTTAAAAAATTTTAAAAATTAAAAAATATATATTTAAACCGGTCCAGTCCGATTCGGTCCGATATTAGAAAAAATCCGATGTTAAAAAAAAGAAAATTAGAACCGGATTGATTTTGAAAAAAATAAAACTGGTACTGGACCGGACCAAACCCACCAGTTAGGTTCGGTCCGATTTGGTTTACTGGTTCACCGATTTTTTTTTACCCATACCTATAACTGCGAATGTAGATGCTTCGAATTGAGATATATTATGTAAAGTTAAAAAAGATTGTGAGTTCTGCGTGTAAAAATATATTGAGTAAAACAAAGTAGTGGGTCCCACATATAAAGAGATTTTGAATTGAGATGAGTTCAGTAATTTAAAAATGAATGTTTGTATATTAGACTTAGTTTAAAGAATAATTATACTTATCATCCCTACACATCACACACTATACTTATTTTAATTTTTTTTTTGTTATAACAAATATGTAATATATTGATGATGAGTAGAATAATTCAATTAATTTAATAAGAATAAAATGAAATCATAAATAATAAATAATATTAAAATATATAAAATACGGCATGTGTAACGTGGGATGATGATAAACATCCAATTTAAAATTAGACCAACTGAATTTATCCCAATTCATTCTAAGCTTCGAAGGGGCCCAAGAAAACAGCTTTGAAATTACAATTTGGATAAGACTAAGGTGGGGCATGACAAATGACAAGTGGTATGAATAAGTAGGTCAACAAATATTAAACAACAGCAGATTGGCCAAAAGTGGCCACCACAAATGAGCAATGACAAAACCTCCAAATTCCAATATTGACCTTTCAAAGACTGGAAGTTAGGAACATCTGAATCCTCCATTATTTTCTCAGTTTATACATACGCGAAGTGAAGCAAAGACGCAAACCGACACCAGATATTGCCAGAGCTTACGGCTGTGGCCGACTTTCTGGATAGGAAAACATGTACGTGACAAGGCCTCTTTCGATGTACATAAAGTCTCCAGACGCCCTCTCGCTGCCTCCACCAGAGGGTCCCAGCTCTGGGATTTTGGTCATCCTTGACGAAGAAGCCGAGCCTACACGTTGTTTCGGACTGTGCAAGACTGGTTACATCAAGGACCTTCCTTTTCCTCAGAACAAGAGTCTAGAGCATCGATACACAACTGGCATCGGATTCGAGAGAGACTTTCATTTCCAGAAAGTTGTCTTCATTCCAGTCCTTGATCAGCCTCTATCTTCCAATCACTACTACGCCATTCAACCTTACGGGAAGCATAGAGGGTATGCTCTTTATCTCAAACCACAGTCCTTTAAACTTACTGCCCATTGCCCAAGACTGATGCAGCTATGATCTCTGCAACCCCTTAAATTTCATGCTGGCTTGTTATGCAAGATGCCATCTTTAAGCCAAACTTTATATGGATTGGCCTTTTAGGATTTGTGAAAATAGATCTGACCTTACCATGGATAACCTTGAGATTCTAGGTCCAGCATTCATTAACATGAATAATGAATTGATGAACATTGGTCAGTACCTCAAGGCAATAATATTATTGGTGACATGTTTGAAATTGCAGGGAAGCATACACAAATTCTGAGGAGGAGGAAATGCCCACCTGCTGTTTCGGCGGATACGTCTGCGATGTAACACCACGACCTTTGGATCCCACTAACTTGAATCAACAATTTATGATCTGTCGTAAAGGAGGAATCGTCAATAATTGGGGTGGTTTTGTTGCCAAATCTTTATCTCCAGATGGATTTCCTCCATTCTTTTTGGGAGTAAAAGGGTGGAAAGTTTGTGCCGAGGCCTCCCCTGAATTCGACTTAGGAGAAGCTCAAGGCCTGGACACAACCCTCCGTGCCCGCTTACCGGAATTCAACTTTTCATTACCGAATACGAGCTCCAATCCCGTGGCTGTGGGAAAGTGGTACTGTCCCTTCATGTTTATCCATGAAGGAACACCGATATCATTGAAGGACGAAATGAGTAATTTGATATATTATGAGATAACGCTCCAGCAGAAATGGGAACAGATATTTGCTAGTGAGAATAACAATAGTCAAACTCAAGGCAACTCTGTGGCTGTGGATGCTCTTGTTAAGATAGAAGTGGTTAGAGTCGCCGGGAGGGAAGCTGTGATTGATGAGAGAAATGTGGCTAATGGGGTTATGTGGTTCAGGAGTTGTAGCAATGTGGGAGAAGAAGCCAGTGTGGCGTTGGGTCTAGCAGTGATTGAGAGAATGAAGTGGGAGCAGGAAAGGGTAGGGTGGATTGGGGAAACATATGGAAAGCAAATGAGAATAGAGAGATTGGAGGGGTTTGGGGGAACGGGTGGGTGGAAGAGATTTGGTTGTTATGTTTTGGTGGAGAGTTTTGTGTTGAAACGACTGGATGGAAGCTTGGTACTAACCTATGATTTCAAGCACACTCATCAGATCAGGAGCAAATGGGAATGAGAACTGCTTTTGGATCATTCAAAAGGCAGGCCTACTTCACTCCCGTACGCTTAAACTTGTGATTTGTGTTGGTTGTTAAAGGAAAGATTCTGTTAGTTTCTTTATTCTCCTTCTTCAGAATTGTGAACATGATGTTAAAAGCTTGAAGATGGTTCCCTTTTTTTGTCGAAGTTCTGTGCCCATTTTGCTTTTACTTTTCCTCCCCCTCTTTTCTTTGATGTAATTGATTGTTTGAGAAAAATATAACTTGCATTAACTCTAATAATCAAGTCCCCCCTTCGAGGATCAACAATTAGCATTAGCACTGGTATTTGAATTTGGAGGGAGACGAGAATGATACAGGACGAATGGACGACACCCTCGTAGCAATACTCTAGTCATTGTCAAAGCTAAAATTTGACTAAAATTAAAGGTTTTGACTAAACCCAAAGTCATTCAAGATATTAATTTATGTTTGACTATTCATCTTAAAATTAAAATAATAATATAATATTATGTATTTTAATAATAATATTTTTTTAATTATTTTATTCCTATATTTACTCCAATGTTAATTAATAATGTCCATATTTTGCAAAATGGACATTAATTTATCTAACATAAAACTACTATTAAAAAATCTGGAATTGTCTTCATAATCCTGTCCAATACATGCACAAAACTGTCCATTGGATTATTTATTTTTTTGATAAGTTATTTATTTTTTTATTATTTTTTTTGAAACACAGAATATTAAACAAAACTATGTTGGACTACTACAGAGGATAAAGATACACGTAATCGGGTAGAATAATATACAATAAGAAGTTAGGATGATGGTCTATGGACGAAGTCTTGTGAAGACGTGCCGTGGCGAGGATGAAGAAATTTTAGAATAAAAAAAGTTTTTGGAGATAAACAGTATTTAAATAAACTTAGAGAATCTTTAGTCTCTTCTGAAATTATTGTAGCTCAAAAGTAGAGCTGAGGACAGGACTTTTTACTAGTTTAATGTATACCATTTCAACAATAATTAGGTAAAATTTAGAGATGCATTGACATTTGCCTAGCTTCAAGAAAGTAAGATAGTTTGAATTTTCGTTATTTCTCCCTCTTAACAGAGAGAGTGTCACGGGTGCTGTAGAGCAAGGCCTTGAAGTGGAAGCTGTGGTGAGTAAGATTGGTTGCAACTTTGCTGTATGAGGAAGGGTGAAGAGTAAAGAATTAAAGAATGGTTGAAATCACTTCTACAATACATAGAGTGGCTGCCGTATATTATTTATATAGAAAAGGGTTGTTATAAGAGATTACATAGGATAAGTATGAGATATGCGGTTACACAAGCCTAGATAATATTGTTACAATCAGATCTGTTTGGTGAGTGTTCAATATTCCCCTTCAAGATGAACGGTACTGGAAGAACGTTGAGTTTGCTCCTGAGAAGGCTGAAGCATTGAGAGGACAACGGCTTTGTAAGGGCATTAACAATCTGATCCTTGCTGGAGATGAAGCGAACATCTAAATGCCTTGCACTGCACTTGTTCTCGAACAAAATGATAGTCAATTTCGATATGTTTCATGCGGGCATGAAACACCAGATTCGTCGTGACATAAGTAGCACCCACATTATCACACCAAAGAGTGGGTGGATGAGAGAGAGAGATGCCCATCTCATGAAGGAGAGATTGAACCCAAATTGACTCGGTAGTAGCATTGGCGACAGCTTTGTATTCTGCCTCAATACTGGACCTAGCAACTGTAGGTTGTTTCTTGAAGCTCCAAGAGATAAGATTAGGGCCGAGGTAGACACAATAGGCACCTGTGGATTTGCGATCATCAACACATCCAGCCCAGTTGGCATCGGAATAGATAGAAAGTTGAGATGTGGACCCACGGCGTAGAAGGAAACCATGATCAATTATATTCTTGAGATACCGCAAGATCCGTTTGGCTACCGTCCAATGGGAAATTGAGGGATGATGCATGAATTGACAAACTTTGTTAACGGCGAAGGAAATATCTGGTCTTGTTAGGGAGAGATATTGTAAGGTGCCAACAGTGCTCCGATATAAATGAGGATCTTCAAACGCGATGCTGTCAAACTTGGAGAGTGGGGTGGAGGTGGACATGGGCGAGGAGACCGGTTTGGCCTCAGACATCTTGGTTCTCTCCAATAGATTAAAAATGTACCTGCGCTGAGATAAAAAGAGGCCATCCGAAACTCTGGTGGCTTCCACTCCAAGAGAATAATTTAGTTCACCAAGATCCTTAAGAGGAAAATCTTGATTTAAAGCCCGGGTGAAAGATTCAACAGAACTTGCATGTGAGCCAGTTATGATAATGTCATCAATATAAACAAGAACAAACAGACGAACACCACCCTCATGATAAATAAAAAGAGATGAATCCGATTTGGAATTTAGAAAACCAAAAGAGATAAGTTTCTCATAAAGCCGAGAGTACCAGGCACGAGGTGCTTGTTTCAGGCCATAGATTGCCTTTTGCAAATGACAAACATGGTCGGAAAGTTGAGAGTGGACATAACCAGGTGGTTGGGCCATGTAAACTTCTTCAGATAGGAGGCGTGGAGGAAGGCATTGTTCACATTAATTTGATGAAGGGGCCAGCCATGGGAAACAGCATAAGAGAGAACCGTTCTTATGGTAACGAGTTTAATTACAGGATTGAAGGTGTCAGAGTAGTCAATACCCGGTTGTTGATGATAGCCCTTGGCAACAAGGCGAGCTTTGCGCCAGTTGAGAGTCCCATCATCATTGAATTTGGACCGAAATACCCACTTGTTTCCCACAACATTCATACCTGGACGCCGAGGAACAAGAGACCATGTGCCATTTTTCATGAGTGCCGAGAACTCTTGGTCCATTGCATGGCACCACTCTTTATATTTTGCAGCCTCAGTATAACATGTAGGCTCATCTGCAATCTCTGCTTTCTCTGTAAACAAGGCCTTAGGAAGAGGATACTTTATAGTCCCATCATAGAATTGTTTCGATTTGGAGATGCCAACTTGCCAGCGTGTGGTCATTGGATGAGCTCGAGAAGCGGGTGAGAGCACCACGTCAAGACTAGGAGGGGGTAGTGACCGAATAGGAGTTGGAGACTTGGTAGTGGATGAGGGAGAGATAGACACGAATGAGTTGAACTTTGAAGAGTTGAATTGTGAATTAGTTGAAGGGAGAGAGTCATCTGGTCGTGAGGATAATACCGAGTTGTTATGAGATGGGGAATTTGAAAAAGGTACGACGTGAAGGGATGGGTTGGTAACTGACTGATTTGAAGATGAGGATGTGGAATGATTTGAAGTTGAGTTTGTTGTAGTGTTATCTAGAGAGTGGTTAACAGAATGATTTTCATGGGAATTTGAAATGGTCTTGGAATTATCTGAAGAGAGATGTGTAGGAGGAGATAAGGATAAAAGATTATTTGAAATTGAATTTGGTTTGGAGTTATCTTGACAAGGACGAACGGAATCATTCTCATGTGAATTTGAAATGGCCTTGGAATTACTGGAAGAAACACGTGTAGGAGTAGATAATGATGAGGGATGATTTGAAATTGAATTGAGTTTGGAGTTATTTAGATAAAGGCCAACCGAATGATTTGCATGAGAATTTGAAATATTTGTGGAGTTATTTGAAGAACTACGTGTAGGAGTAACGGAAAGGTTGGTAGGTAGGTGGGTCCATGGCAATAAAGATGGTGAAGTTGAAGTTTGCTTGGAGTGATTTGAATTTGAAGCATTAGGATTTGAATTTGAAAAAGGAAATATGCGATCGTCAAACAGAACGTGTCGGGAGATGAAGACATGATTTGACTGAGGGTCGAGACACTTGAATCCTTGATGGAATGGACTGTAGCCAAGAAAGACACAGAGTTTTGAATGAAAGTCTATTTTGTGTTTGTTAAATGGACGAAGATAAGGCCAGCACGCACAACCAAAAGTTCTAAGAAGAGAATAATCAAGAGGATTGTGAAACAATTTTTCAAAAGGAGAGAGAGAGTTAATGGATGTGGATGGAAGATGATTAATGAGATAGGTAGCCATCTGAAAAGCAGAGTCCTAATGAGATGAGGGAACATTAGAGTGCGAGATGAGGGAAAGTCCAACCTCAACTATTTGACAATGACGACGTTCAATAGTTCCATTTTGAGGAGAGGTGTAAGGGCAAGAAATACGATGTTGAATACCAGTTTCCATGAAATGCTTATGGAGAGGTTGAAATTCACTACCGCCATTCGTTTGAACATATTTAATTTGACAGTTAAATTGGCGTTCAACGTGTTTTTGGAAAGTAAGAAAAATAGAGAAGACATCTAATTTATTAACCATGGGAAATATCCATAGAAATTTACTAAAATGATCGACAATGGAAACATAATATTTATAACCATTAAATGACAAATTGGGAGTCGGTCCCCAAACATCGGTAAATAAAGTTCCAAAGGAGATGACGACACTGATGATGACGTAGGAAAAGGCAACCGATGACTTTTGCCTTGCTGACATGCGGAGCATACTGTAGGCTCTTTATTTGACGAGACGGGAAGGTTGAGCCGAGACACAAGACGCTTTACAGTGGGGTAGGAGACATGACCTAGATGAGAATGCCACACATCCAAAGGAACATGAATAGAAGATAATGCATGGAGGGAGTCGTTGGAGAAGGGAGAGATGGTGAGCGGATAGAGGCCACCCCTAGTCTTGCCGTGGTGCAGTGTTTTCCCCGTGAACTCGTCCTTCACACAAAAATAATTAGAGTGAAATTCAATGAAAACATTGTTATCACGAGTGAACTAAGAAACCGAAACTAAATTCTTTTTTATGTTGGGCACATGAAGCACACTGCTAAGGCGCAAATTTTTAGAAAAAGTTGGGAGAACGGAGGAGCCAACATGAGAAATGGATAAACCTGTACCATCGCCCACTTGGATTTGATCAGAGCCCTAATATGGTTCGAAGTGGATAGTTAAATTTTGCAGGTCATGAGTGACATGGTTGGTGCAGCCGGTGTCAGTATACCATGCCTGATCTGAGGGAGCTGAGGAAGAGGTAGCAAAAGCTTGCATCCGAGGTGGAGTCCTTTGGTAGTTGCTGTCAAGACGATAATAGCAAGCCGGTGCAAGGTGGCCAGAGTGACCACAAATTTGGCAAGCTGGGCGTGATTGAGACTGGCAGCCATGTCCACGTCCACGGTGTTGCTGATGCTGTGGTGGACGAGAGTTGAAGCCACCACGAGAGGGAGGACCACGAGAGGAGTCCCCACGAGTAGCAACATTGGCGAAGCCAACCACCATATCTATAGTCGATTGTTGTTGTTGAAGGCGCAACTCATGAGTAAGAAGATGGCCGTAAATCTCATCTACAAGCATGGGATCCACACGGGTGAGGATGGAAGTAACAAGAGACTCATAAGAAAAGTCAAGACCTCCCAAGAGGTAGTAGGTGTACTCAAGATCATTCAAAGGTTGTCCAGCAGCAGTAAGAGAGTCCGAGTAGGACTTAACCTTGTGATAGTATTCAGAAATTAAGCTGCTGCCTTTCTTAAGAGCAGCCAGTTGAAGTCGAGTGGTCATCACCCGAGCACGGGAATTGGTAGAGAAATATTTCTCAAGGGACGTCCAAACCGCATGAGAGGTGGTGAGGCCAACCACCGTTGCCATAATGTCCTCGGATAGAGAGGAAAGTAAGGAGCTGAGAATGACTTGTCTTGATCCACCCATTGAGTGTAGGCGGAATTGAGTGCGGGTTTGGAAGTAGTAGAAGGCAAAAATTGCGCAGGGCAGGGAATGCTTCCATCAACATAGCCAAAAACTTTTTGGCCACGAAAATATGGAACCATCTGAGATTTTCAAAGGAGATAGTTATCTTTGGTAAGACGAATGGTGACAACATGATGAAGATTGACAGTTGGTGGAGGAGAGGGTGTGATGGTGGTTGACATGGCTGAAATGTTTGAGTCAGTGGCCATAGGATCAAGGAAGACGCGAGTCAGAGAGAATTCTCTAATACCATAAAGAATTAAAGAATGGTTGAAATCACTTCTACAATACGTAGAGTGGCTGCCATATATTATTTATATAGAAAATGGTTGTTATAAGAGATTACATAGGATAAGTATGAGATATGCGGTTACACAAGCCTAGATAATATTGTTACAATCAGATCTGTTTGGTGAGTGTTCAATAAAGAGTAGCTGGGAGAAGGAGGCTAATAGAAGATTGAAGAGTAACGGTTGTAACTACTTTTTAGAAATAAGAGGGAAGTCGTGTGTTTTAGTTAAACGGTGCATTTTGTAATTTTAGATAGCAGTGTCGTTTTGTTGTTAAAATTGTGTGTTTTGCTTTTAAGTGAAACAGTGAGTTTTTGGATAGGACTCGTAAGCTGCGTTTTACTTGTCATGCATGGTTGTTTTGAGTCATCTTCATGCTCTGCGCCTATAAAAGCAATGCAGCTCTTGTGTAAGATCTCATTGATTGTTCATTGAAGTTTAGTTCAATTTGGAGGTTGGGAATTCCTCAAAAATTCCTTGTCAAGATTCACGAAGGGAATCTGGCACTGAAATACCTTTGTCTTGTGGTGTGAGTCTTCTTGATTGTGATCTGTGAGCTCGGTTGAGAAGGTGCAGTAGTGTTCTTGTTAAGCAGGTCCATTACAGAGAGTGTTAACTGAATATTCTTTATATATAATTACTAGAGGTAATACATTTTGTACAGTTAAAAGGAAATATTACAATAGACTAAGGCGTAGTTTAATTTCGTAAATCTTTCAAATCATCACATCTCATTTTATTTCATCTCAATATCTAAACATCGATACAAATATTTTTCAATTTCAGATTTTTAAATTTTTAACTTTTTCTTCTAATCGTTACTTAATCATTATAGTTTTTCTAAACTTCTAAACAAAACATAAAAAATAATTTAACATTTTTAAATTTAAAAACAAAAATAATATTCTAACTATTTTTTAGTTTTATAATTTTTTATTCAATTTATTCTCTTTCATTTCTCAAAATCCTATAAAAAAAATTATCTCATTACTATTCATAGATTTCTCATCTCATCTATATAACAAGATGAGACCTAATTTCTAGCCATTGGAGTGATTTTGAGGAATGATTTTGAGAGTATCTTTTGGCAATTGGACAAGCGAAGGTATTGAAGAAGATAAATGATTTGTATAAATCTCAAATAGATAAATTTCATATAAGCTCTCGTAAAAAAGTAGATCTCACCTAAAAAGAGTGTAAAAAAATTATTTTTTATTAGTGAGACTCATTTTTTTGCAAAGAGTTTGAATGAAATTTGTTTATTTGAAATTTATACCTAACATTACTCTTATGAAAATATTTGTTGAATGATTGTTGTTAAGAATCATAAGAAAAAAATTAAAAAATAACAAGTATAATCAATCACATGTCATACAAGATTTATATAATCATTTGAACTGTTAAATACACATCAGATCCCAACACATAGAGTCCCAAATGTTGTCCTACTGTAATGTGATTTTTAGTGATAAAATAATATTAGAATTTTACGAACGTCTGCATTCTATTTTAAAAAAGGTAAAAATAAAAAAATTGTTATATGGATCCGGTACTAGATCTGCATTCAATACACTAGGCGCATAAGGTGACAAACCCAATTTCAGTAAATGAGTTTACGCCCATCTCTTTCTGTAATGTTTTATACAAATTTATTACTAAGGTTTTAACAAATGGACTTAAAAGAGTGCTTCCTTTTATTATTTCAAGCAGGCAAAGTGATTTTGTACTAGAAAGGTCTATAACAGACAATGTAATAGTTGCTTTTAAGATCTTATATTCAATGTTGACAAGAAAGAAAGGAAGGGTGGGGAGCTTAGTACTAAAATTGGATATATCAAAAGCCTATAATAGGATAGAGTGAAATTTTTGAAAAATATAATGAAAAAGCTGGATTTTGTGGAAGGTTAGATAAGAATAGTCATGAATTGTATGACATCTGTATCATTCTCAGTTTTAATGAATGGTAGACCTGGTGAAAGTTTTAAACCAAGTAGAGGATTAAGGCAAGTTGATCTTCTATCACCTTACATTTTTATCCTATGTGGCGAAGGTTTGAGTGCTATGTTATGTAAAGTTGAGAAAGAAGGAAAGATAAGTGGGGTGGCTGCTGCAAAAGGGGGTACCAAAATTAGTCATCTGCTGTTTGCAAATGACTGTATTATTTTCAGTAAAGCTAATAAGAAGAATTGGAAGGCTATTCAAGAGGTATTGGGAAAATATGAAAGGGCCTCAGGTCAAGCACTTAACAAGCAAAAGACCTTTATTCTATTTAGTGCTAATACTCATGGGGAGGCTAAGAGAGAAATTATGCAAAATGCAGGTGTTATGTTGTGTGGGAACTATGAAAAGTACCTGAGGCTCCCAACGATGATAGGCAAAGCTAAATTTCAAACTTTTAAGATAATAAAGGAAAGAATCTGAAGGAAAGTACATTGTTGGAAGAATTCTTTAGTCTCTACAGCTGGAAGAGAAATCATGATTAAAGCAGTGCTGCAATCGATACCAACTTACACAATGAATGTCTTCTTGTGACCCAAGAGATTACGTACTAAGATTAATGGAGTGATATTAAGATTCTGGTGAAAGAACAACAATGAAGGAAAGACTATTCATTGGAGGAAGTGGTCTAAGATGGGAGACAACAAAGTGGATGGGGGGATGAGTTTTAGAGATATTGAGGTGTTTAATAGAGCACTGTTGGCAAAACAGGGTTGGAAACCGCAATTGGATCAAGACTCTTTGGTAGCAAATGTGTTTAAAAAGAAATATTTCAGAAGAACACAGTTTATAGATGCAAAACTTGGGTTCAGGCCATCATATATGTGGAGAAGTTTAATAACAGCACGGTCTATTGTGAAGGATGGTTTGACATGGAGGGTTGGGAATGGAAAAAAAGTGGCAATTTGGTTTAATAAATGGCTTCCTCAGTCTGAAACACATCGAATCAAATCACCTGTAAGGCTACTAGCAGAAAATGCAATGGTGGAGGAATTAATAAATGAGGAAAATCATAGATGGAATGAAGAACTAATAGAATAAATTTTTAACATAGAAGAAGCAACTCAAATATGCAGTATCCCATTGAGCAAGAGAGGAGGGGTCGACAAAGCTGTTTGGGGGTATACAAAAGATGAGAGATACACAATCAGAAGTGCTTATTATGAAGAAAAAAAATAAAGAAAATGTAGCTATGGGGGAAAGCTCAAACTGACAGATTAAAAAACAGATGTGGAAGCTTGTGTGGAACTTGAATGTGCCAAGGAAAGTAAAACATTTCCTTTGGAAAGCTTTGCAATCAATCTTGCCTACAAAATTGAATATGTGGAAAAGGAATGTGGTGGAAGATGCAGCATGTCCTATCTGTAAAAGGTTGGAGGAATCAATTTAACATGTCTTGTGGACCTGTCCAGTAGCCACTGGTGTATAAGTTGAGAGATCTAGTGCTTGCATAAATGGTGCTGTGAAGAAGTAGAATTTGCTCAACTCTGGTAGAGACTAATGAAGACATTGGAAAAAGAGAAGTTGGAGAGAGTAGCAGTAATATTGGCAGGCATTTGGTTCAGAAGAAATAGATTTGTTTTTAATGAAAAGTTTGATAGTCCAAGTTCAGTAATGAAACAAGCTGAATTGATGATGGAAATGTTTCAAAAAGCAGAAGAAAAACAAGGTGAACATAGAAGAGACACTAGAATAAGCAGGATAAATACAAGGTGGTTGCCACCTACTAAATATTTCATGAAAATTAACTATGATGCCTCAGTTAATAGAGAATAAAAGAATATGAGAATTGGGATGGTAGCCAGAAATCATGAAGGAGAAATTCTCTTTTTATACTGTGTTGGAAGGAAATTTGTGGGGGAAATTGAAGTTGCTAAAACACTAGCATTGTGGAAAGTAATGGAAACAGCTGTAGAACTAAATTTGCAAGGAGTTATCTTTGAAGGGGATGCACAGACAATAGCAAAAGTAGTGAATAGCAAATATGTTTATCATGGGTGGATAGATCAACAAGTTCTGGATATTAAAGCGGTTCTATCTCATAGGCCATCTTGGTCTGTACAGTCCATTTTCAGAGAAGGTAATAATGTAGTACATATGTTGGCAAAGAGAGTTATGCAGAGAGATGAGGAATCTTTTTGGATGGAAGAAATTCATAGTGAGTTTGTATCTGTAGTAGAAAGGGAGAAACCTTGTAATGAGCTATCCTCAGTAATTTCTTAATGAAAAGTGATCATGTGGTACTGTTTCAAAAAACAAAAAAAATACATTAGGCACATAAGCCACGTAAGAAGATCGCGTCAGTGGGGTTCATAGACTGGAAGCTTAAAACCAACTTCTCCTGCTTGGAGTCATTAGCTGTTCAACTCTAGAGTCTTCTGCAATTCCAAATTCTCCACGTTAGTAACAAGGAAAATGTAATTAGAATAATGTTGTGCAAGTGTCGTTTTTTTTTTTTTTTAAGATTTATTATTAAAAAATTAATTTTTTTATATAAATTTCATATTTATTCACTTATTTTTTTAAATGACTGCATACAGCTTGTACATTCAAGATTGTAACTATCATTTCTCATGCAAGTATGTGTCATCAATTTGTTCTATCATTTTAATTGCTTATGTATTTATTTATTTTATTAATTTTTTATTTAATGATTAAAAAAGAGACTTTTAATGTATTAGTACATTTTTTTATTTTTTTAAAAATATCTAAAGATGTTTAAAAAATATGAAAATATATATATATATATATATATATATAATTTATGCTAGCAGACATGAGCGGTCAAAGTTGAGCGGCATTGTAGCACTACTTTATTAATAATAGAATTTTACTATACATCAATTACTATTTACTCTCACACTCCACATTTGACATTTTTTTTTATAAGAAGTGGTGTAATGAATAGAACTAATAGAAAGATTAAGAAAAATATTTGGGAGCCCGTTTTGGACTCCTTTTAACATTCTCGTCTAAGCTATAAAAACAGGTTGCGTTTGGATGTTGAACTGAATTGAGTTGAGTAAAAATAATAAAATATTATTAGAATATTATTTTTTAATATTATTATTATTTTAAAATTTAAAAAAATTAAATTATTTATTATATCTTATATTAAGATTTTAAAAAAATTATAATAATAAATTAAATTGAATTGAAATGAATTGAACGCAACTATCTACTTTATCTTCTTGTTCTTTTTCTTCTTCTTCTCACCCGTGGCCCCTTTTCTTCGACTTTTTGTCTATTTTAGTCTTTTCCCTCCCCTCCCCTTTTCTTTCTTTTCTTTCTTTCCTCCCCTCACCCGTACATTGTTTCTTCCTCAGAGCTAACATTGCAGGTGGAGGATATAACCAAGGAAGATTAATCCGTTGGCATTAATGGTTTAATTATTTCAACTTTGAGGTACAGCATATAGAAGGTAAAAAGAACTATACTGCTGATTCACTAACTAGAGAACTTGCTAATGTTTAAATTGCAGGTCTCCTGATGGAAACCCTCAAAGAGGAAATAGCAATTCTTGAGTTTGAACTCAGGATCAAACAACAAGAAGCTGAGACAATTAGCCAGAAGCTACTTCTAGCTAAGCTCAAGCTTAGAGCTTTGGAGAAATCCAACACCATTAAAAACAACATAATATTTATAAATAATTTCTTCAGCGTTAAATGCTGTAGAAGGTATTTCCTTGTTCAAGCTTGGAAATAAGCTTGTTGAAGCTTCTTGCGAAGACTTTTGACTTTCGTCAAATTGTTTGTTTTCTTGAACTTGGAATATGCTCAATGAAGATCCTTTCGGATGCTGAAGATTTTCATCTTCTCTTCCACTTCCACTTCCACTGTTAACAGTAGTTTGTTTATTGGTTTCACCAGTCTTGCTGGGTACGTCCTTATTTTCTATTGCTCCAATGGATTCAAGAGG
This sequence comes from Cyclocarya paliurus, assembly GCA_029856935.1. Lineage (NCBI taxonomy): Eukaryota > Viridiplantae > Streptophyta > Magnoliopsida > Fagales > Juglandaceae > Cyclocarya > Cyclocarya paliurus. The sequence continues at coordinate 34,619,684 of CM056945.1, forward strand.
CGAGAGGAGGAAAGAAAGAAAAGAAGAGGGGAGGGGAGGGTCACGGGTGAGAAGAAAAGAACAATAAAAGATAAAAAAAAGATAAAGTAAGTTGATTTGATCTTTACAGTTCACGGGAAGGATAAACAGGAATCCAAAACGAAAGACATTTTTTAAAGATAGAGTACGTTTGGATGTTGATGTGAGTTGAGTTGAATTGAGTTTAGATGATAAAATATTATTAAAATATTATTTTTTAATATTATTATTATTTTAAAATTTGAAAAAGTTGAATTATTTATTATATTTTATGTTAAAATTTAAAAAAATTATAATAATAAATAAGATAAAATGAATTTGATTTGAAAACCAAGCCTAATTGTTAATAATAATAAACTGCCACATTGCCCATAGAATGGTATGCACGCGGCATGGATTTCTTTGTTCTTGTAGAATAGTAAAAGGTATATTTCAAAAAAAAAGAAAAGTAAAAGGTAGTACACTACCCAATTTATTAACATACACGAAAACTGAGAAGACAATGTATACACGAAAACTCTATATAATAAACGAAAAATCATAAACCACATATATAAAGAAAGTAGATCAGAGTTGCAGAAGCAAAGATATCCTGAGAAGACGACATCATCATGTATGTGACGAGGTTTCTTTCTGACTACCAAAAGGATCCTTCTTCCCTCTTCCTGCCACCCCCTGAAGGCCCAAACTCCGGTGTTCTGGTCATCCAAGATGAAGAAGCCGAGCCTACTTGTTGTTTCGGATTGTGCAAGAGTCATATCATCACGGACCTGCCTTTCCCTCAGAACAAGAAACTCACACTTCAATATTCAACGGGAAGCCGCGAGGACCGTCATGTTCGTTACTTTTACACTGCCTTGATTCCGGTTCTTAATCAGCCACTGTCTTCCAATCGGTACTATGCCATAAAGACACGCGGGAGTCATAAAGGGTATATATGTTTGCATGCATGTTGTAATTAATTTACAATTGCCAAGATATATAATCAGACAGAATATATAGTTTTTCTCCCATATGTGATATGCCAGTAGTTCCTTCTCAGTTTTCATGGATGCTTTTATCTTATCTGACATGGTGACTCAAAACTATTTTCATTTTGTAGTTTGGGCCCTGGATATTTTAAAACCTTTTCCATAAATTTGTGTTAGCCACTAGTTATTTGATTATTGATGGGATTATAATATTCGAGTTAGTTAGATGGGTTGGACTAATTCTATCCTTTTATCACAATTTATCCCCTATAAACTTAAAGATTTAAATTAATTCACTAGCTAGCTAAATATCTAGCTAGAACAAAGGTATATCATGTAATTTTAATTCAAGTTCGATTAATCTACTTAACGGATCAAACTCCAAGTTAAGTTTATCATGTAAGTTGATCCTGAATTGCTTATGATTAATTCGACTCATCATGTACCGTTCAAAATGGTTTTGTAGGGAAGCATATGCAAATTCCAAGGAAGATGACAAGGGAACCTGTTGCTGCTTCAACTATATTAAGGATGTACCGCCAAAACCTTTGGATCCCAACGAGATGCACCAGCAATTCGAGATTCATCCCAACGAAACTTCATGTGGAAGGTCTGGTTTTGTTGCCAAACCCATAGCTCCAGATGGATTCCTTCCCCGGTTCCTCGCAAGAAGAGGGTGGCAAGTGCGTACCTCAACTCCCCGAAATTTCAGTTTAGGTGAAGCACCGGGCCTAGACACTACCCTCCGTGCTCGCCTCCCGGATTTCAGCTTCCCGCTATCGTATAAGAGTTCTCAAAACGTGGTTGTAGGAAGGTGGTATTCTCCTTTCATGTTTATAAGGGAAGGAACACCAAAAGATCAAATGGCCAGATCGATGTACTACGAGATAACCCTGGAGCAAAAATGGGAACAAGTATTTTCATGTGAAAAGAGTGAGAACCAAGGCAATGCTGTGGTTGTGGATGCTGTTGTTCAGAGAGAAGAGGTCTTGATTGCTGGGATGGAAGTTGTGGATCTGAATGTGGTTGATGGGGTGATGTGGTTCAAGAGCTTTGGCAATGGAGGAGCAGAAGTCAGTGTTGGTTTGAGCATGTTAGTGGTTGAGAGAATGAAGTGGGAGCAGATAAGGGTTGGATGGGTTGGGGGAAATGAGAGGCAAGTGGCACTAAAGAGAGTAGAGGAATTTGGAGGGTCAGCTGGGGAATGGATCAAGTTTGGTTTTTATGTTCTGGTTGAGAGGTTTGTTGTGAAAAGAATGGATGGAAGCCTGGTATTGACCTATGATTTCAAGCACATTAATCAGACTCGGACCAAATGGGAATGAAAGTCACGTTAGTTTGTTTTTAAAGACTATAAAACTCTGCTGTTTGATACCTGGTCTGTTTATATTTGTGTATACTTTACTGATTGAAGTTTATATTCATTTTGTGTGTGTGGAAAAATTGAAGCAGTTGCACTGAGCCAGATTTTGATCACTTTCAATTGCTTTCAACATGCACCTCTGTTTTGTTCATCTCTTTGCTTTAGATATGCATTGAGATATTTCAAAACAAGGAGAGGAAAATAGGCTAATGTGAGCAAAGAATTGTTAGTTTGATAAGTTATGCAGCATTTGTTTTTTTAAAAAGAAGAAGATCAAGAAATTTTCATACATCAACTCGCAAAAATGGGTCTGAGCAAGCCTCGGGACATCTCTAAAGGACAAAAAAGCATCCTCATTGCCTGATAGAATCGAAATCCATTTATATCTCAAGCAAGCATTGGCAATCCAAGAATAGAAAACATTACATAATAGAAAAATATGCTTCTAACTCAATGGTTGAGTGGCTTTTATCGACAACAATGGTGAAGCACTGGACTGCTATAGAAGCAAGAAGACGTTACTGCAGTGTGCTAAGATCTTGTTAATGGAACTTTATTTATTATATCATGGTGGTGCAATTTCCAAAGTTGGGTGAAGTCGTGAAAACTTGTCTAATTTTCGTGTAATTATAAAAAAATGAAAACATAATATTTCTAATCTAATGTTAAAGTGATGTCAATCATTTGCGTACCATGGGATTACCACCTAGTAATTATTTTTGAAAAATGAAGCAAGCCTACTTGCATACTGGATGGAAGCTTGGCACTAACCTATGATTTCAAGCACACTCATCAGATCAGGAGCAAATGGGAATGAGAACTGCTTTTGGAACATTCAAAAGGCAGGCCTACTTCACTGGCGTAAGCTTAAATTTTTTATTTGTGTTAGTTGTTAAAGGAAAGATTCCGTTTGTTTCTTTATTTTCCTTCTTCAGAATTGTGAACATGATGTAAAGAGCTGGAAGATGGTTCCATTTTTTTGTCACAATTCTTCACCCATTTTGCTTTTACTTTTCCTCCCCCTCTTCTCTTTGATGTAATTGCTTGTTTGAGAAAAATATAACTTGCATTAACATCTAATAATCAAGTCCCCCCTTTGAGGATCAACAATTAGCATTAGCACTGGAATTTGAATTTGGAGGGAGACGAGAACGATACAGGACGAACGGGGGGACATCCTCATAGCATTGGCGATGCTCTAGTCATTGTCAAAGCTAAAATTTAGTTAAAACTGGAGGTTTTGACTAAACCCAAAACCATTCAAGATATTAATCTATGTTTGACCATTTATCTTAAAGTCAAAATAATAATATAATATTATATATTTTAATAATTTTATTTCCATATTTGCTCCAATGTTAATTAATGTCCATATTTTGCAAAATACATGCTCAAAACTGTCCATTGGATTTTTTTTTTTTTGATAAGTTTTTTTTAATTTTTTTTTTTCATATGAAACACAGAAAATTAAACAAAACTATGTTGGACTACCACAGAGGATGATGGTCTATGGACAAAGTCTGGTGAACACGTGCCATGGTGGGGATGAAGGAATTTTAGAATAAAAAAAAGTTTTTAGATATGAACAGTGTTGAGCTAAACTTGGAGAATTTTAGCTCAAAATGGGGTTAGGACTTTTGACTAGTCCAATACATATCGTTTCAACAAAAATTAAATAAAATTTAGAGGTGTATTGGCATTTGCCTAACTCTAAGAATAAGATAGTTTGAATTTTTGTTATTTCTCCCCCTTAACAGAGAGAGGGTTGACTGAATATCCTTTATTTAGAATTACTAGAGGTAATAACATTTTGTACAGCTAAAAGGAAAGTTTACAAGAGATAAAGGCGTAGTTTGATTTTGCAAACCTTTCAAATCATAACATCTCATTTAATCTCATCTTAATATTTAAATATCAATATAAATATTTTTTAATTTCAAAATTTTAAAATTTTAAATATTTCATCTAATCGTTACTTAATCATTACAGTTTTTCTAAACCTTCAAACAAAACATAAAAAACAATTCTATTTTTTTAAATTTCAAAATAAAAATTATATTCTAACTTTCTTTTAGTTTTATAATTTTTTTATTCAACTTGTTCTATCTCATTTCTCAAAACCTTATAAACAAATTATCTCATTACTATTAACAGATTTCTCATTTTATCTATGTAACCAAACGAGACCTAATTTATAGCCATTGGAGTGATTTTGAGAATATCTTTTGGCAGCCGGACAAGTGAAGGTATTGTAAAAAAAGAAATGATTTATACAAATTCTAAATAGATAAGTTTCATATAAATTATTGTAAAAAAGTGAACTCTAACTAAAAAGAGTAATGCTACTCATAATCCTAACTTCCATCATTCTCTCGTTATCTTATGATATGACATTAGATTATTAGAAATTATTTATTATATTTTACTTATAAACTTATTATTTAATGTCATATCATGAGATGATAAGAGAAAAATAGAAGTTAGGATAATGAATAGATTTTTTCAACTAAAAAAACGTAAAAAAAAGTTATTTTTTATTAGTGAGATATTTTTTTTTACGAAGGTAATCATTTGAACTGCCACATCCAAATATTGTCCTATCGTAGTGTAAATTTTTATGATAAAATAATATTAGATGTAATTATGAATTTATAGGTATGCATTCTATTTTAAAAAGAGGTAAAAAAAAATTAATTTCTTATATATGGATTCGGTACTAGATCCCCGTTCAATACATTAGGCGCATACGCCGCGTAAGAAGAACGCGTCAGTGGAGTCCATAGACCGGAAGCCCCTGAAACAACTGCTCCGTAACTTGCCCGAAGTAATTAGCTGTTCAACTCCGGAGTACTCTTCTACAATTCCAAATTGAGTGGCGCTACAACTATTGAAAAAGTGTTCCGAAGAGTATTTCGATTAGTGTATTTTATTTTATTTATTTTATATATTTTTTTAAATCATTATAAACATTTTTTACAAAAATAAAAAATTTGTAATATTGTTAAAAAAATACTTCTTTAATCACGAAGTTAAAGAAAAAAATATTTAGAGACACTCTCAAGACCCAAATTCAGTGAATTTAGTATTTATGTTCCAAATTCTCCATGTTATTGATAAAAAAAAATGTTAGTATCAGTTCGTCCCCTCACATTTTTTTTTATAATTTTTTATATAATGATTAAAAATTAACTTTTAATATATTGATGTATTTTTTAAAATATTTAAAAATAAAAAAAAAATAAATTAAAATGTGAAATTTGTGCCAGTGGCACGCCCAGCTTTAACGGCACACTGGCACTCAAGGCCAGCTCAATAGTAAAGCCATCGCGTAAGGACCCACTTTATGTAAGATTTCAAAAATAAAAATGAGGTATTTTTTTTTAAAATAAAAATAAAAAGGACCATTTCATTAAATTAAATTTTAAAATTTTTTTTATAGTTTTCAATGTATTCAAAGCCCTATAATACTAAATTTAATATTTAATACAATTATTATTTTTTATACAAGTAATACAATGAATTATTTATATTTTAAATAATTTTTTAAGATCTTACTAAATTGAGATATAAAATTTACATTGATGCCTCATTTTAAGTTGTCGTAAATATAAACTCATAAAAATTTTATTTCAAGATTTTAAATAAAATTTCATTTAATTGAAAATTTTGAAAATATTTTATATAATAATTTATATTTTATTATATTATAATTACAAATTACACACTTAAATTTTACCTTCAATGTCAATTTGTACTGAGCCGCCCGGCACTACTCTATTAATAATAATCAATTGCTACATTGCCCATTGAATTGTATGCACGCGTATGTAATTCTTTATAATCTAAAATACACGAAACTCTTTATAAATCATAAACCACATATGCAAAGAAAGTAGAGAGTTGCAGAGGCAAAGATATCCTGAGAAGACGACATCATCATGTATGTGACGAGGTTTCTTTCTGACTACCAAAAGGATCCTTCTTCCCTCTTCCTGCCACCCCCTGAAGGCCCAAACTCCGGTGGTCATCCAAGATGAAGAAGCCGAGCCTACTTGTTGTTTCGGATTGTGCAAGAGTCATATCATCACGGACCTGCCTTTCCCTCAGAACAAGAAACTCACACTCCAATATTCAACGGGAAGCGGCGAGGACCGTCATGTTCGTTACTTTTACACTGCCTTGATTCCGGTTCTTAATCAGCCACTGTCTTCCAATCGGTACTAATGCCATAAAGACACGCGGGAGTCATAAAGGGTATATATGTTTGCATGCATATTGTAATTAATTTTCAATTGCCAAGATATATACTCAGACAGAATATATAGTTTTTCTCCCATATGTGATATGCCAGTAGTTCCTTCTCAGTTTTCATGGATGCTTTTATCTTATCTGACATGGTGATCACTCAAAATTATTTTCATTTTGTAGTTTGGGCCCTGGATATTTTAAAACCTTTTCCATAAATTTGTGCTAGCCACTAGTTGTTTAGTTATTGATGGGATTATAGTATTCGAGTTAGTTCGATGGTATTGCTAGGTGGTCGTTGTGCTTGAACATTCACGTCTTGCAAAATAAAATAAATGACTGCTAGCTCATTGGTACAACCTTGTTGGAGGGAAGAAGGAAGAAGGAAGAATATGATCTCATTAGTCCTCAAAAGTCCTCTCTCTCACTCTCTCTCTCTCTCTCTCTCTCTCTCCATCATTCTCCTTTTTTCAGTCATTGCCCTTTCTTCCTTAATGTGCCCTATCGTATCAGCTTTATCCACTCTTCAACTTTAAATCACGTGATTGTTTTATTTCTCCACCTTAGCATGTTTTTGTCTCTTCCTCTCTTCCCTCTTTGCATGGTGGTTTTTTATTCTTTCATGGGTTGGACTAATTCTATCCTTTTATCACAATTAATTTATCCCCTACAATCTTAAAAGATTTAAATTAATTCACTAGCTAGAACAAAGTTATATCATGTAATTTTAATTCAAGTTCGATTAATCTACTTAACGGATCAAACTCAAAGTTAAGTTTATCACGTAAGTTGATCCTGAATTGCTTACGAATAATTCGACTCATGTACCGTTCAAAATGGTCTTGTAGGGAAGCATATGCAAATTCCAAGGAAGATGACAAGGGAACCTGTTGCTGCTTCTACTATATTAAGGATGTACCGCCAAAACCTTTGGATCCCAACGAGATGCACTAGCAATTCGAGATTCATCCCAACGAAACTTCATGTGGAACGTCTGGTTTTGTTGCCAAACCCATAGCTCCAGATGGATTCCTTCCACGGTTCCTCGCAAGAAGAGGGTGGCAAGTGCATACCTCAACTCCCCGAAATTTCAGTTTAGGTGAAGCACCGGGCCTAGACACTACCCTCCGTGCTCGCCTCCCGGATTTCAGCTTCCCGCTATCGTATAAGAGTTCTCAAAACGTGGTTGTAGGAAGGTGGTATTCTCCTTTCATGTTGATAAGGGAAGGAACACCGAAAGATCAAATGACCAGATCGATGTACTACGAGATAACCCTGGAGCAAAAATGGGAACAAGTATTTTCATGTGGAAAGAGTGAGAGCCAAAGCAATGCTGTGGTTGTGGATGCTGTTGTTCAGAGAGAAGAGGTCTTGATTGCTGGGATGGAAGTTGTGGATCTGAATGTGGTTGATGGGGTGATGTGGTTCAAGAGCTTTGGCAATGGAGGAGCAGAAGTCAGTGTTGGTTTGAGCATGTTAGTGGTTGAGAGAATGAAGTGGGAGCTGATAAGGGTTGGATGGGTTGGGGGAAATGAGAGGCAAGTGGCACTAAAGAGAGTAGAGGAATTTGGAGGGTCAGCTGGGGAATGGATCAAGTTTGGTTTTTATGTTCTGGTTGAGAGGTTTGTTGTGAAAAGAATGGATGGAAGCCTGGTATTGACCTATGATTTCAAGCACATTAATCAGACTCGGACCAAATGGGAATGAAAGTCACGTTAGTTTGTTTTTAAAGACTATAAAACTCTGCTGTTTGATACCTGGTCTGTTTATATTTGTGTATACTTTACTGATTGAAGTTTATATTCATTTTGTGTGTGTGGAAAAATTGAAGCAGTTGCACTGAGCCAGATTTTGATCACTTTCAATTGCTTTCAACATGCACCTCTGTTTTGTTCATCTCTTTGCTTTAGATATGCATTGAGATATTTCAAAACAAGAAGAGATAGGTAAATCAGGCTAATATGAGCAAAAATTTGTGTGTTTGATAGGTTATGCAGCATTTGTTTTTCACGCCTCGGGACATCTCTAAAGGACAAAAAAGCATCCTCATTGCCTGATAGAATCGAAATGCTCGAAATTCATTTATATCTCAAGCAAGCAATGGTAATCCAAGAATAGAAAACACTACATAATAGAAAAATATGCTTCTTACTCAGTGGTTGAGTGGCTTTTATCGACAATAATCGTCAAGCACTGGACTGCTATAGAAGTGAGAAGACGTTACTGCCGTGGGCTAAGATCTTGTTATTGGAATTTTATTTATTATATCATGGTGGTGCAATTTCCAAATTTGGGTGAAGTCATGAAAACTTGTCTAATTTTCGAGTAATATTTCTAAAAAAAAAGAAACATAATATTTCTAATCTAATGTTAAAGTGAAGTCAATCATTTGCCTACCAATGGGATTACCACCTAGTAATTAGTCAATTTTTTTTTATGGAAACAGACTCATTTTATTGATGAACTGAAGTTACAATTATGACTTATCAATACATGTAAAATCCAGACTATAAGTCAAACTACTCATTAGCGTTGGGGTTTCCCTACACACAAATTTCTTTGTGGTGGATATTATCTTAACTTCTCAACAAACTCTCTCTTAACAGAGAAAGCGTTCTGTTGAACAGAACTTCAAGGCCCTTCTCTGTCCTCTCAGGGAGGAAGAATACGAGACATTGCTATGAACACCAAATCCAATAGCTTATTTCTATTTTATTAATAACTAAGATAACAAAAAAACTACAAATAAACACATTAACAACTACTGAACCACAAGCATTGGTGTGACCCCAGACTTCACGCCCACCGCAAGTATCGGCATCTCGAGCTCTGATGACACGAGCACCCAGCTCATGCACGGACAAAACAACCTCCACTATGTAGGCAGCATCTATGCGCAAGCACTGGTCGTAAGACCACCGATCGTAGCATCGCCCACAACTCTCGAACAGCTCTTGCCCCAGTTGCGTCCGATCCAAAGGCTCAAATGCCTCACTCGGGTCAACAATAAAACAAAAAATAAAAAAGCAAAAAGCAACGGAACACTAAAAACGGAACAACAGAAAAATAGAAAAATAAAAATGGATGAACAGTGCACAATGCATTGGCAGTGGCGCATGCAGAACACTGGTCAATCTGGAAGGAAAGCCGACGATCAATCTTGGAAGTCCCAAAGACAAGGAGTCCAGAGAAGCCGAGCGTGGTGTTAGTAGAGGGCTCCTCAGTGGCGCGTGATGACCACGAGCCGACGAGATCCAGAAACTTCATCCCACGCGTGCGAGTTATGCTCCACTCCGATTGACGTCGGATTTGGTGATCTTGAAGATCGGCGGTTGGGTGTCATCCCGGTGGGGTGCGTGTAGAAAGGCAACGGCTAGAAAGATCCGAAGAATGACCCTCCCTTTTTGGCCTGAAAAACACAAAAACAAAACTAACAAAACACTACACATAAAATAAAATGGACAGAGGAAAAGAGAGGGGGAATGAAAAAGAGGGGAGGAGGAGCCGAAGCACCCACCCCCTTTCATTAGATTTAAGTTTGGGAGAGTTTAAAGAGAAGTGAGAGATTTTTTTCAAGAGAGAGAGAGGTAATTTGGAACTTACCACCTAGTAATTAGTCTTGAAAAATGAAACAAGCCTACTTGCATACAGGGCTTGCTCTGTATGGTTTAATTGTGATTTAATAGACAAATATACAAATATAATATTAAGGAAAATATACATATACAATGATTTTTTATAATTATGTATACAATTATGTTTTGGGCCCAGTTTGGAAACAAGAAGGCCTCCAACTCATCTTATCTTATCTCATCTAATTATTATAATTTTCTTAAATTTTCATACAAAATATAATAAATAATTCAACTTTTTCAAATCACAAAACAATAATAATATTAAAAATAATATTCTAATAGTATTTTATTCAATTTTTAATTTTTATCTCAACTTATTATCCAAACCTCACTTTAAATGAGAGGTATTTTTATAAAATAACTTATAAAAATAATATCAGAATATTATTATATAAAAAGTTGTGCATGCATCATTACACTTGTTAACATATTTATCTTTCTCTGAAATTATACTAACTAATTGAACCATTCAATTATAAATAATTTATATTTCACTTTTTTTCTCTTTTAGATAGTCAAGTTAGCAAGCTTGTTTTGTTATTTTTTGACTTTTACAAATGGACCGTTGCAAGGTAGGGGCGTGCTCCGACTTCAACGGAGTCGAAAAGCCCACCTTCGATCTGGAGTCAGAGGTGAAGTTTGACTTCAAACTGAGTTGTCGGAGTTGGAGTCGGAGGGTCGAAGCCACGGAGAGAGAGAGAGAGAGAGAGAGAGAGAGATGGCTCAGTTGGCGCATTCGTGACGCCATGCATCCTCAACGCTGCTAAAGGCCCAAAGCCATCGTGCATTTGTCCATCTGAAAGATGCCTTGACAAAAACAAAAATTGAAAATGGAGGAGATGAAGAAAGGAGAATCAGAGATTGAATACTTATCTATGTGCACTGTATTGAAAAAAAAATATATCGAGTTGATGATGAAAAGGAGCGAGCGATGGAGATTTGTACACCATGAGCCTTAAGAATATGCAAAATCTTACTTCCAATAACGCTTTTGACCTGAGTGATACCATGAGAGTCACGAAGAATCACACCAATCTGGGACGGCGTCAGACCCTTCTTCACAAACTTGCAAATGTTCTCCTCAACCTAAAACCCACACTAAAACCATAGCCCATTGATTCCTCATAATTGAAAAAAAAAAATACATACTTTTACGCACATCTTCCACGAATCGAATAAGAGAAATTAGGTTTTTTATGGGTACATCTTGAAAATAGATATTAAGCCAACTCAGTGAAGTTCTCTCGTAGGGCAGAGCCGAAGCTAAGATACCCTTATTGGAATCATATCACAAAAATCAATTAGATCTTACCTGTAACACCCCGCTATCTAATAAAAATATTTTAGAATTTTCAGAGAGCCAGTGTACTACTAAACTTGAACTTAAAAACTTTTCTTTTTAACAACGTGCAAGATGCGAAAGATTTCATAAATAAAACGAAATTTAATAAATACTTAAAATCCAAAAATAGAGTCTATGGAAGCACTTAAAATATACGAAAGTCTCATGTGCTTATCAGAATAATTTATTTAAATCTTAAACCATAAAACTAATCATAACATATTATGTCTAACACATAAATCTGTTCGTCCATTTGTAATAAGTCTATATTACCTATACAGTACGCTACGGCTTATGTAATTACTCCAACCTATAAATTAAAGGCATGAGACTTAATAGATTGATCACACGAGGGAGGGGCGTACTGTGTTTTATCACAGAGAGAAAGAGAGATCACTTACAGAGGAGATCGAACTTGGGCGTCCGTGGCTTACGATGGGTTTAGTGGTACTTCACGGCGGAGCTGGGTGGTTCCTCGATGGCTCAAGGCTGGATAGATAGAGAGAAACCGAAAGCTTAAGAGAGAGAGAGAGATGAGAAAGAGTTACAATGAGAAAAAGGAACGAAGAAGCAATGGGATTGTTTGGCGATGGCTCACCATGAGGGACAAGGCGGGTTTGAGGCGATGGTGGCGTTGGGATAGCACGACTAAACTGTGGCTGTGACGTGTGGTCGTTTCCGGCGAGATGTGGAGAACGCACACTCTATTTTCGGTAAGGAAAAACATAGGCTTTTGGTGGTGGTGCAAGGAGGTTTGCAATGTTGATGTTGGGCGGTGTTAAGGCAGCATGGGGGTGGTTCCGTCTTCCTAGAGGTGTCGTCAGCGTGTTCTGGGCAATGGTGTTGCCGTGGGTGATGGTTGGTGTTGTGTGGGTGCGTGGGTTTGATTTCTATGGTAGTTCACGGCAGAGGGATGAGTGGCATGGAGGAAGAGCCTCACAGTGGAGGGAGACTGTGTGCTCGTGGCTTATGGGATGTGGTGGTTCCGTCAGAGTAAGTGGTCTGGTGGACGGGCTAAGCGTTCAGTGAGTTCGTGAAAGGGTGCTCTACGTGCGGAGTGTATTTTGACATTGGGTGGCAGTGGACTATTCTTTTCATGCATGAGGGCTAAACATATTTATAGATCTAGCTGGTTAAGAACCAAAAGGAAAATCTTAGAGGTGATAAACATGCATGCGAAGAAAACAGTTACGATAAAGCCATGTAGGTAGTGATAGACTGACAAGGAACGTGGTCTAAACTATATATACATCTATATATAAAGGTTATAGAGAACGTTTAAAAATATAAATCCTAGGGAAAGAGACGTGTATGGTTGTGGTTAATAGAAGAAATATGTTAGGAGTTTTATTATGATAAGAAAAGCACAATGGTAATAGTGTTTGGAGTCTAACACTCATGAGTTTGGAGTTAAAAAAATAAAATAAAATAAAAATAATGGAGCCTTAACTCTAGGTTCAATTTAAAAATAATCTATCCAACAAATTCTTTTATGGACTTTAACTTATTTATTGAACCTAATAAAATTATTCGTAATTTATCTCTAAAAATATATGATTGGATCGTTACATTGTCATAGCTAGAAAGAAAGGCAATATGTATATATAGATAGAGAGAGAGAGAGAGGATTGTGCATACAACCCATGGTGGCAACGAAGAAGTGGAGGTGTCGTTGCTTTTGTTCCTTTGCTTAGATGAGTTGTAGCAAACCATAGGGATCCTTTGAAATACGAGGTAAATGAGATTTATTTATATGTATATTAAGAAAAACCTAAAATGACAGTGAATTTTGAACCTAAAGCAAAGAAATGAACGTGATAGACGTATTGAGATTTACACAGACTGACAAACTGATGGAATAGACAGACACATAGACTTAGACAAACACATAGCTGAGTCAGACAAAAAATGAAGACTTTGAAGACTTAGGCTTCGTTTGGTTTCTAAACCAAACTCATCTCATCTCACTCATCATTACAACTTTTTCAAATCCCAACACAAAATATAATAAACAATTCAACTTTTTCAAATTTCAAAATAATAAAAATATTCAAAAATAATATTTTAACAATATTTTATTATCTAAACTCAACTCAACTCAACTCATTTCAACAACCAAACGCACCCTAGACAAACTGATGGAATAGACAGACACATAGACTTAGACAAACACATAGCTGAGTCAGACAAAAAATGAAGACTTTGAAGACTTAGGCTTCGTTTGGTTTCTAAACCAAACTCATCTCATCTCACTCATCATTACAACTTTTTCAAATCCCAACACAAAATATAATAAACAATTCAACTTTTTCAAATTTCAAAATAATAAAAATATTCAAAAATAATATTTTAACAATATTTTATTATCTAAACTCAACTCAACTCAACTCATTTCAACAACCAAACGCACCCTTAAAGGAGGGGCGCCCACGTGGGCTGACCCCCTCCCTTCAAAAAGGTGAACGTATGGCATTAAGCCATACGTTACATGTCTTGTAACGCATGGCTTAATGCCATACGTTACAAGCCGTTACACTGCATTTATTTGCAGTGTAATGGCTAGTCTTTGGTGGACTATATATAGTCCATTTCAAGAAGGTTTTGGCACACTTCTGATTTAAAAAAAAAAAAAATCTCTCTCTCATTTGTTCTCTCTTGAAATAGTTTTTAGACTGTGGATTTATTAAGTGTTACTCTAGTTTTTAACTACGTAGTACACTTTACCACTAAGAGGAAAAGCTTATTTTTGGTCAATCTGGAGAAACTCGTGGAACAATTTTATAAGCTGAGCTTGAGGTACTTTCCGCTGCATATTTTTTCTTACATTGGTATCAGAGCTATATAAATTGTTTCCAGTCTATTTATTTATTTTTGTATAAATAAATTTTTTATTTATTTAAGGGTGCGTTTGGTTGTTGAAATGAGTTGAGTTGAGTTGAGTTTAGATAATAAAATATTGTTAAAATATTATTTTTGAATATTTTTATTATTTTGAAATTTGAAAAAGTTGAATTGTTTATTATATTTTGTGTTGGGATTTGAAAAAGTTGTAATGATGAGTGAGATGAGATGAGTTTGGTTTAGAAACCAAACGAAGCCTAAAGACAAATTCAAAAAAAATCACAAATATTTTTTTGTTTAGTTGGAGTTTGAAGTAAATTTTTCCAACGACTCCGATTCTGATTATTTTTTTTACAATAATTATGACTCTAGTTTTGAATTTTATTTTTTTTAATTTTAACAAAATCAAAATCAGAACGGATATCGGCCGGAGTTGGAGCTGGCGGAGTTTTTGTCCAACCCTACAGCCTACTTCAAGGAGAGGATCTCTGTTCCACGTGATCTGATAAATAAAAATAAGAAAACAAAAACAAATAAATAACATCATTTTATTAATCTTTATCTAATATTAAATATTATTAATAAATTAATGACATATTTATTATGAGTTGCGGACAGCGATCGCCCCCAATAAATAGTTCCCACCGACTCCAAAATCCTTTCCTGTCTAACCCACTCTTCGTAGTTTTTCAACGCAAAGCGGGAAAACGGAACGTGGAGAAGGTGCCCAAGCGAAAGGGAGTAAGGCGTAAGCCTTCACATTCTTGGAAGTTTGGCAGAGAGAGCGAGCAAGAGCACAATAGTTGTTGGTGTATTAGGTTTTTGGTATTGGCGATGATGGCCAATGTGATCGATCATGATCAGCAATGGCTGCTCAACTGCTTGTCCGCCACTCTCGATCCGAACCAGGAGCTCCGCTCCTTCGCTGAAGCTTCCCTTCATCAGGCCTCTCTTCAACCAGGTTCCACTCTCTCGCTCTCTTGCCGATTTTGTTCTCGTTATTGTTGGATTACTTATAAAACCCTCGCAAATTCGTCCCTTTTTGGACTTTTATTGACGCTCATCTTCCTTTGCCTGTTTTCTTTTGGTATAATGCATTTCTAATGTGGCTTCAAGATATGTGTTCTCATGAAGTGTCTTTCTCAAATTCAACTAAACCCTCTAGATTAACAAAACACTTCTTAGGAAGTATAGAAAAATAGTGGTTGGCATAACATCCACAATCACGCGTTCTCATAGTGCTATATCTAGTTCTAGTTTTCTGGCAGTTTTGGGTGCTGTTAAATCATGAAAAGCATGTTTTGACGTTATTTTAGCTCGCATTATGTGTTTGAGATGACCCGGTGGGAAATCGATCGGCAATTGAAGTATTTATAAGCATAGCACGTTGATCAAGAGTTTGAAATCTCACTTGGCCAGCTGTACAGGTCCAACATTGTTCTGTAATGTGCGGGATGAGAAGATTGCACATGCCTGAGGGACTTGTTGGGGAAAAGCTCCGGATACTTTTGTTAGGACAAAGATGGAATGTTAGTAATGAGAGGGAAAGCGGTGGCATTACCTCTACGGTTTGATTCACCAGGTCATATTGGGGAAAGATTGTTCCATTGAGCCGTTCCAATCGGGTTTTGGTTGAATAGAAAATGACCGAACCCTACAGTGACTTGTTTAGTTATTCTGTTTTGTTGGGTCAAACGATTCTTAAGTGGAAATTGTAGAAGCTCATTTTGGTTTATGTAGGTGTCGC